>OZ017777.1:2694045-3261022 GCA_963969385.1 Philonicus albiceps
TGTTAATAAAACCAAGCTAGAAAAACACAAAAACAGCATTACAAAACGATGGAGTAGTAAAAATTAATTCTGCGCTTTGTGCCTAATAACCGCCATCTCTTGGAAGATTTCGTTAACCAAATTCTAAGTTCCATTTTCCAAATTACGTTCCAATAAATAGAATGGGCTGTATTTAAAACGCAAACCTAAACAGATTGAACTACAATTATGCAGCTTTTTCCAGCTAGATGGCTATTTGAAGAATTTCTTGCAATAATTTAAAATCAGTCCTAGAGGCGGTAGGTAATCAGTGTTTTTACATATATTTGCTAATTTTGCCAAATGTACTTGATTTTATTCATTTTTGTTGCTAAATATCCTCTAATTAATTTATTTCCAATTTATTGAGCCAAAAAAACCGCTCCAAGAGGACGAATTTTACGAAATCACAATATCCACCTTCCCAGGCCTAATGTACGTAAAATGGAAATTACTTATTTTGCAAAATTTTCTTTATTTTGCTTCTTCTTTTTACTAAATATCCTCTAATTATTTTATTTCCAATTTATTGATCCAAAAAGACCGCTCAAAGAGGCCGAATTTTACGAAATCACAATATCCACCTTCCCAGGCCTAATGTACGTAAAATGGAAATTACTCATTTTGCAAAATTTTCTATATTTTGCTTCTTCTTTTTGCTACATATCCTCTAATTATTTTATTTCCAATATATTTAGCCCAAAAAACAGCTCCAAGAGGCCGAATTTTACGAAATCACAATATCCACCTTCCCAGGCCTAATGTACGTAAAATGGAAATTACTCATTTTGCAAAATTTTCTATATTTTGCTTCTTCTTTTTGCTAAATATCCTCTAATTATTTTATTTCCAATTTATTTAGCCCAAAAAACCGCTCCAAGAGGCCGAATTTTACGAAATCACAATATCCACCTTCCCAGGCCTAATGTACGTAAAATGGAAATTACTCATTTTGCAAAATTTTCTATATTTTGCTTCTTCTTTTTGCTAAATATCCTCTAATTATTTTATTTCCAATTTATTGAGCCAAAAAAACCGCTCCAAGAGGCCAAATTTTACGAAATCACAATATCCACCTTCCCAGGCCTAATGTACGTAAAATGGAAATTACTCATTTTGCAAAATTTTCTATATTTTGCTTCTTCTTTTTGCTAAATATCCTCTAATTATTTTATTTCCAATTTATTGAGCCAAAAAAACCGCTCCAAGAGGCCGAATTTTACGAAATCACAATATCCACCTTCCCAGGCCTAATGTACGTAAAATGGAAATTACTCATTTTGCAAAATTTTCTATATTTTGCTTCTTCTTTTTGCTAAATATCCTCTAATTATTTTATTTCCAATTTATTGAGCCAAAAAAACCGCTCCAAGAGGCCGAATTTTACGAAATCACAATATCCACCTTCCCAGGCCTAATGTACGTAAAATGGAAATTACTCATTTTGCAAAATTTTCTATATTTTGCTTCTTCTTTTTGCTAAATATCCTCTAATTATTTTATTTCCAATTTATTGAGCCAAAAAAACCGCTCCAAGAGGCCAAATTTTACGAAATCACAATATCCACCTTCCCAGGCCTAATGTACGTAAAATGGAAATTACTCATTTTGCAAAATTTTCTATATTTTGCTTCTTCTTTTTGCTAAATATCCTCTAATTATTTTATTTCCAATTTATTGAGCCAAAAAAACCGCTCCAAGAGGCCGAATTTTACGAAATCACAATATCCACCTTCCCAGGCCTAATGTACGTAAAATGGAAATTACTCATTTTGCAAAATTTTCTATATTTTGCTTCTTCTTTTTGCTAAATATCCTCTAATTATTTTATTTCCAATTTATTTAGCCCAAAAAACCGCTCCAAGAGGCCGAATTTTACGAAATCACAATATCCACCTTCCCAGGCCTAATGTACGTAAAATGGAAATTACTCATTTTGCAAAATTTTCTATATTTTGCTTCTTCTTTTTGCTAAATATCCTCTAATTATTTTATTTCCAATTTATTGAGCCAAAAAAACCGCTCCAAGAGGCCGAATTTTACGAAATCACAATATCCACCTTCCCAGGCCTAATGTACGTAAAATGGAAATTACTCATTTTGCAAAATTTTCTATATTTTGCTTCTTCTTTTTGCTAAATATCCTCTAATTATTTTATTTCCAATTTATTGAGCCAAAAAAACCGCTCCAAGAGGCCGAATTTTACGAAATCACAATATCCACCTTCCCAGGCCTAATGTACGTAAAATGGAAATTACTCATTTTGCAAAATTTTCTATATTTTGCTTCTTCTTTTTGCTAAATATCCTCTAATTATTTTATTTCCAATTTATTGAGCCAAAAAAACCGCTCCAAGAGGCCGAATTTTACGAAATCACAATATCCACCTTCCCAGGCCTAATGTACGTAAAATGGAAATTACTCATTTTGCAAAATTTTCTATATTTTGCTTCTTCTTTTTGCTAAATATCCTCTAATTATTTTATTTCCAATTTATTGAGCCAAAAAAACCGCTCCAAGAGGCCGAATTTTACGAAATCACAATATCCACCTTCCCAGGCCTAATGTACGTAAAATGGAAATTACTCATTTTGCAAAATTTTCTATATTTTGCTTCTTCTTTTTGCTAAATATCCTCTAATTATTTTATTTCCAATTTATTTAGCCCAAAAAACCGCTCCAAGAGGCCGAATTTTACGAAATCACAATATCCACCTTCCCAGGCCTAATGTACGTAAAATGGAAATTACTCATTTTGCAAAATTTTCTATATTTTGCTTCTTCTTTTTGCTAAATATCCTCTAATTATTTTATTTCCAATTTATTGAGCCAAAAAAACCGCTCCAAGAGGCCGAATTTTACGAAATCACAATATCCACCTTCCCAGGCCTAATGTACGTAAAATGGAAATTACTCATTTTGCAAAATTTTCTATATTTTGCTTCTTCTTTTTGCTAAATATCCTCTAATTATTTTATTTCCAATTTATTGAGCCAAAAAAACCGCTCCAAGAGGCCGAATTTTACGAAATCACAATATCCACCTTCCCAGGCCTAATGTACGTAAAATGGAAATTACTCATTTTGCAAAATTTTCTATATTTTGCTTCTTCTTTTTGCTAAATATCCTCTAATTATTTTATTTCCAATTTATTGAGCCAAAAAAACCGCTCCAAGAGGCCAAATTTTACGAAATCACAATATCCACCTTCCCAGGCCTAATGTACGTAAAATGGAAATTACTCATTTTGCAAAATTTTCTATATTTTGCTTCTTCTTTTTGCTAAATATCCTCTAATTATTTTATTTCCAATTTATTGAGCCAAAAAAACCGCTCCAAGAGGCCGAATTTTACGAAATCACAATATCCACCTTCCCAGGCCTAATGTACGTAAAATGGAAATTACTCATTTTGCAAAATTTTCTATATTTTGCTTCTTCTTTTTGCTAAATATCCTCTAATTATTTTATTTCCAATTTATTGAGCCAAAAAAACCGCTCCAAGAGGCCGAATTTTACGAAATCACAATATCCACCTTCCCAGGCCTAATGTACGTAAAATGGAAATTACTCATTTTGCAAAATTTTCTATATTTTGCTTCTTCTTTTTGCTAAATATCCTCTAATTATTTTATTTCCAATTTATTGAGCCAAAAAAACCGCTCCAAGAGGCCGAATTTTACGAAATCACAATATCCACCTTCCCAGGCCTAATGTACGTAAAATGGAAATTACTCATTTTGCAAAATTTTCTATATTTTGCTTCTTCTTTTTGCTAAATATCCTCTAATTATTTTATTTCCAATTTATTGAGCCAAAAAAACCGCTCCAAGAGGCCGAATTTTACGAAATCACAATATCCACCTTCCCAGGCCTAATGTACGTAAAATGGAAATTACTCATTTTGCAAAATTTTCTATATTTTGCTTCTTCTTTTTGCTAAATATCCTCTAATTATTTTATTTCCAATTTATTTAGCCCAAAAAACCGCTCCAAGAGGCCGAATTTTACGAAATCACAATATCCACCTTCCCAGGCCTAATGTACGTAAAATGGAAATTACTCATTTTGCAAAATTTTCTATATTTTGCTTCTTCTTTTTGCTAAATATCCTCTAATTATTTTATTTCCAATTTATTGAGCCAAAAAAACCGCTCCAAGAGGCCGAATTTTACGAAATCACAATATCCACCTTCCCAGGCCTAATGTACGTAAAATGGAAATTACTCATTTTGCAAAATTTTCTATATTTTGCTTCTTCTTTTTGCTAAATATCCTCTAATTATTTTATTTCCAATTTATTGAGCCAAAAAAACCGCTCCAAGAGGCCGAATTTTACGAAATCACAATATCCACCTTCCCAGGCCTAATGTACGTAAAATGGAAATTACTCATTTTGCAAAATTTTCTATATTTTGCTTCTTCTTTTTGCTAAATATCCTCTAATTATTTTATTTCCAATTTATTGAGCCAAAAAAACCGCTCCAAGAGGCCAAATTTTACGAAATCACAATATCCACCTTCCCAGGCCTAATGTACGTAAAATGGAAATTACTCATTTTGCAAAATTTTCTATATTTTGCTTCTTCTTTTTGCTAAATATCCTCTAATTATTTTATTTCCAATTTATTGAGCCAAAAAAACCGCTCCAAGAGGCCGAATTTTACGAAATCACAATATCCACCTTCCCAGGCCTAATGTACGTAAAATGGAAATTACTCATTTTGCAAAATTTTCTATATTTTGCTTCTTCTTTTTGCTAAATATCCTCTAATTATTTTATTTCCAATTTATTTAGCCCAAAAAACCGCTCCAAGAGGCCGAATTTTACGAAATCACAATATCCACCTTCCCAGGCCTAATGTACGTAAAATGGAAATTACTCATTTTGCAAAATTTTCTATATTTTGCTTCTTCTTTTTGCTAAATATCCTCTAATTATTTTATTTCCAATTTATTTAGCCCAAAAAACCGCTCCAAGAGGCCGAATTTTACGAAATCACAATATCCACCTTCCCAGGCCTAATGTACGTAAAATGGAAATTACTCATTTTGCAAAATTTTCTATATTTTGCTTCTTCTTTTTGCTAAATATCCTCTAATTATTTTATTTCCAATTTATTGAGCCAAAAAAACCGCTCCAAGAGGCCAAATTTTACGAAATCACAATATCCACCTTCCCAGGCCTAATGTACGTAAAATGGAAATTACTCATTTTGCAAAATTTTCTATATTTTGCTTCTTCTTTTTGCTAAATATCCTCTAATTATTTTATTTCCAATTTATTTAGCCCAAAAAACCGCTCCAAGAGGCCGAATTTTACGAAATCACAATATCCACCTTCCCAGGCCTAATGTACGTAAAATGGAAATTACTCATTTTGCAAAATTTTCTATATTTTGCTTCTTCTTTTTGCTAAATATCCTCTAATTATTTTATTTCCAATTTATTGAGCCAAAAAAACCGCTCCAAGAGGACGAATTTTACAAAATCACAATATCCACCTTCCCAGGCCTAATGTACGTAAAATGGAAATTACTCATTTTGCAAAATTTTCTATATTTTGCTTCTTCTTTTTGCTAAATATCCTATAATTATTTTATTTCCAATTTATTTAGCCAAAAAAACCGCTCCAAGAGGCCGAATTTTACGAAATCACAATATCCACCTTCCCAGGCCTAATGTACGTAAAATGGAAATTACTCATTTTGCAAAATTTTCTATATTTTGCTTCTTCTTTTTGCTAAATATCCTATAATTATTTTATTTCCAATTTATTTAGCCAAAAAAAACCGCTCCAAGAGGCCGAATTTTACGAAATCACAATATCCACCTTCCCAGGCCTAATGTACGTAAAATGGAAATTACTCATTTTGCAAAATTTTCTATATTTTGCTTCTTCTTTTTGCTAAATATCCTATAATTATTTTATTTCCAATTTATTTAGCCAAAAAAAACCGCTCCAAGAGGCCGAATTTTACGAAATCACAATATCCACCTTCCCAGGCCTAATGTACGTAAAATGGAAATTACTCATTTTGCAAAATTTTCTATATTTTGCTTCTTCTTTTTGCTAAATATCCTCTAATTATTTTATTTCCAATTTATTTAGCCAAAAAAACCGCTCCAAGAGGCCGAATGTTACGAAATCACAATATCCACCTTCCCAGGCCTAATGTACGTAAAATGGAAATTACTCATTTTGCAAAATTTTCTATATTTTGCTTCTTCTTTTTGCTAAATATCCTATAATTATTTTATTTCCAATTTATTTAGCCAAAAAAAACCGCTCCAAGAGGCCGAATTTTACGAAATCACAATATCCACCTTCCCAGGCCTAATGTACGTAAAATGGAAATTACTCATTTTGCAAAATTTTCTATATTTTGCTTCTTCTTTTTGCTAAATATCCTATAATTATTTTATTTCCAATTTATTTAGCCAAAAAAACCGCTCCAAGAGGCCGAATTTTACGAAATCACAATATCCACCTTCCCAGGCCTAATGTACGTAAAATGGAAATTACTCATTTTGCAAAATTTTCTATATTTTGCTTCTTCTTTTTGCTAAATATCCTATAATTATTTTATTTCCAATTTATTTAGCCAAAAAAACCGCTCCAAGAGGCCGAATTTTACGAAATCACAATATCCACCTTCCCAGGCCTAATGTACGTAAAATGGAAATTACTCATTTTGCAAAATTTTCTATATTTTGCTTCTTCTTTTTGCTAAATATCCTCTAATTATTTTATTTCCAATTTATTTAGCCAAAAAAACCGCTCCAAGAGGCCGAATTTTACGAAATCACAATATCCACCTTCCCAGGCCTAATGTACGTAAAATGGAAATTACTCATTTTGCAAAATTTTCTATATTTTGCTTCTTCTTTTTGCTAAATATCCTCTAATTATTTTATTTCCAATTTATTTAGCCAAAAAAACCGCTCCAAGAGGCCGAATTTTACGAAATCACAATATCCACCTTCCCAGGCCTAATGTACGTAAAATGGAAATTACTCATTTTGCAAAATTTTCTATATTTTGCTTCTTCTTTTTGCTAAATATCCTCTAATTATTTTATTTCCAATTTATTGAGCCCAAAAAACCGCTCCTGGAGGCCGTATTTTAGAAAATGGCAATTTCAAGTTCCCACGCCCCATACAAAATAAACCTAAAATTTCTAAAACTACTAATTTCGCGAAAATTGCTTAATTTTTACACGGTTTTTTGCTAAATATTCTCTAATTAATTTATTTCCAATTTATTTAGCCAAAAAAACCGCTCCAAGAGGCCGAATTTTACGAAATCACAATATCCACCTTCCCAGGCCTAATGTACGTAAAATGGAAATTACTCATTTTGCAAAATTTTCTATATTTTGCTTCTTCTTTTTGCTAAATATCCTCTAATTATTTTATTTCCAATTTATTTAGCCCAAAAAACCGCTCCAAGAGGCCGAATTTTACGAAATCACAATATCCACCTTCCCAGGCCTAATGTACGTAAAATGGAAATTACTCATTTTGTAAAATTTTCTTTATTTTTCTTCTTCTTTTTGCTAAATATTCTCTAATTAATTTATTTCCAATTTATTTAGCCAAAAAAACCGCTCCAAGAGGCCGAATTTTACGAAATCACAATATCCACCTTCCCAGGCCTAATGTACGTAAAATGGAAATTACTCATTTTGCAAAATTTTCTATATTTTGCTTCTTCTTTTTGCTAAATATCCTCTAATTATTTTATTTCCAATTTATTTAGCCAAAAAAAACCGCTCCAAGAGGCCGAATTTTACGAAATCACAATATCCACCTTCCCAGGCCTAATGTACGTAAAATGGAAATTACTCATTTTGCAAAATTTTCTATATTTTGCTTCTTCTTTTTGCTAAATATCCTCTAATTATTTTATTTCCAATTTATTGAGCCAAAAAACCCGCTCCTGGAGGCCGTATTTTAGAAAATGGCAATTTCAAGTTCCCACGCCCCATACAAAATAAACCTAAAATTGCTAAAACTACTAATTTCGCGAAAATTGCTTAATTTTTACACGGTTTTTTGCTAAATATCCTCTAATTATTTTATTTCCAATTTATTGAGCCAAAAAACCCGCTCCAAGAGGCCGAATTTTACGAAATCACAATATCCAGTTTCCCAGGCCTAATGTACGTAAAATGGAAATTACTCATTTTGCAAAATTTTCTATATTTTGCTTCTTCTTTTTGCTAAATATCCTCTAATTATTTTATTTCCAATTTATTTAGCCTAAAAAACCCCTCCTGGAGGCCGTATTTTAGAAAATGGCAATTTCAAGTTCCCACGCCCCATACAAAATAAACCTAAAATAGCTAAAACTACTAATTTCGCGAAAATTGCTTAATTTTTACACGGTTTTTTGCTAAATATCCTCTAATTATTTTATTTCCAATTTATTGAGCCCAAAAAACCGCTCCTGGAGGCCGTATTTTAGAAAATGGCAATTTCAAGTTCCCACGACCCATACAAAATAAACCTAAAATTGCTAAAACTACTAATTTCGCGAAAATTGCTTAATTTTTACACGGTTTTTTGCTAAATATCCTCTAATTATTTTATTTCCAATTTATTGAGCCAAAAAACCCGCTCCAAGAGGCCGAATTTTACGAAATCACAATATCCACCTTCCCAGGCCTAATGTACGTAAAATTGAAATTACTCATTTTGCAAAATTTTCTTTATTTTGCTTCTTCTTTTTGCTAAATATTCACTAATTATTTTATTTCCAATTTATCGAGCCAAAAAAACCGCTGCTAGGGGCCGTACTTTAGGAAATCGATTTGTTTGCCTCCAGGCCTAATGTACGAAAAATGGAAATTTGTTAGAAGTACAAAAATTCAGCTATTTCCGGCTAGTGGCAATAGTCGTACTATCTTAAGAATGTACTTGCAATAACTTAAAAACAGTCGTAGAGGCGGTTTTAAACTTCATTTTTGAAATTTGTTAATAAAACCAAGCTAGAAAAACACAAAAACAGCATTACAAAACGATGGAGTAGTAAAAATTAATTCTGCGCTTTGTGCCTAATAACCGCCATCTCTTGGAAGATTTCGTTAACCAAATTCTAAGTTCCATTTTCCAAATTACGTTCCAATAAATAGAATGGGCTGTATTTAAAACGCAAACCTAAACAGATTGAACTACAATTATGCAGCTTTTTCCAGCTAGATGGCTATTTGAAGAATTTCTTGCAATAATTTAAAATCAGTCCTAGAGGCGGTAGGTAATCAGTGTTTTTACATATATTTGCTAATTTTGCCAAATGTACTTGATTTTATTCATTTTTGTTGCTAAATATCCTCTAATTAATTTATTTCCAATTTATTGAGCCAAAAAAAACCGCTCCAAGAGGACGAATTTTACGAAATCACAATATCCACCTTCCCAGGCCTAATGTACGTAAAATGGAAATTACTCATTTTGCAAAATTTTCTTTATTTTTCTTCTTCTTTTTGCTAAATATTCTCTAATTAATTTATTTCCAATTTATTTAGCCCAAAAAACGGCTCCAAGAGGCCAAATTTTACGAAATCACAATATCCACCTTCCCAGGCCTAATGTACGTAAAATGGAAATTACTCATTTTGTAAAATTTTCTTTATTTTTCTTCTTCTTTTTGCTAAATATTCTCTAATTAATTTATTTCCAATTTATTTAGCCCAAAAAACGGCTCCAAGAGGCCAAATTTTACGAAATCACAATATCCACCTTCCCAGGCCTAATGTACGTAAAATGGAAATTACTCATTTTGTAAAATTTTCTTTATTTTTCTTCTTCTTTTTGCTAAATATTCTCTAATTAATTTATTTCCAATTTATTTAGCCCAAAAAACGGCTCCAAGAGGCCAAATTTTACGAAATCACAATATCCACCTTCCCAGGCCTAATGTACGTAAAATGGAAATTACTCATTTTGTAAAATTTTCTTTATTTTTCTTCTTCTTTTTGCTAAATATTCTCTAATTAATTTATTTCCAATTTATTTAGCCCAAAAAACGGCTCCAAGAGGCCAAATTTTACGAAATCACAATATCCACCTTCCCAGGCCTAATGTACGTAAAATGGAAATTACTCATTTTGTAAAATTTTCTTTATTTTTCTTCTTCTTTTTGCTAAATATTCTCTAATTAATTTATTTCCAATTTATTTAGCCCAAAAAACGGCTCCAAGAGGCCAAATTTTACGAAATCACAATATCCACCTTCCCAGGCCTAATGTACGTAAAATGGAAATTACTCATTTTGTAAAATTTTCTTTATTTTTCTTCTTCTTTTTGCTAAATATTCTCTAATTAATTTATTTCCAATTTATTTAGCCAAAAAAACCGCTCCAAGAGGCCAAATTTTACGAAATCACAATATCCACCTTCCCAGGCCTAATGTACGTAAAATGGAAATTACTCATTTTGTAAAATTTTCTTTATTTTTCTTCTTCTTTTTGCTAAATATCCTCTAATTAATTTATTTCCAATTTATTTAGCCAAAAAAACCGCTCCAAGAGGCCAAATTTTACGAAATCACAATATCCACCTTCCCAGGCCTAATGTACGTAAAATGGAAATTACTCATTTTGCAAAATTTTCTATATTTTGCTTCTTCTTTTTGCTAAATATCCTCTAATTATTTTATTTCCAATTTATTTAGCCAAAAAAACCGCTCCAAGAGGCCGAATTTTACGAAATCAGAATATCCAGCTTCCCAGGCCTAATGTACGTAAAATGGAAATTACTCATTTTGCAAAATTTTCTATATTTTGCTTCTTCTTTTTGCTAAATATCCTCTAATTATTTTATTTCCAATTTATTTAGCCCAAAAAACCGCTCCAAGAGGCCGAATTTTACGAAATCACAATATCCAGCTTCCCAGGCCTAATGTACGTAAAATGGAAATTACTCATTTTGCAAAATTTTCTATATTTTGCTTCTTCTTTTTGCTAAATATCCTCTAATTATTTTATTTCCAATTTATTGAGCCAAAAAAACCGCTCCAAGAGGACGAATTTTACAAAATCACAATATCCACCTTCCCAGGCCTAATGTACGTAAAATGGAAATTACTCATTTTGCAAAATTTTCTATATTTTGCTTCTTCTTTTTGCTAAATATCCTCTAGTTATTTTATTTCCAATTTATTGAGCCAAAAAAACCGCTCCAAGAGGACGAATTTTACGAAATCACAATATCCACCTTCCCAGGCCTAATGTACGTAAAATGGAAATTACTCATTTTGCAAAATTTTCTATATTTTGCTTCTTCTTTTTGCTAAATATCCTCTAATTATTTTATTTCCAATTTATTGAGCCAAAAAAAACCGCTCCAAAAGGACGAATTTTACGAAATCACAATATCCAGCTTCCCAGGCCTAATGTACGTAAAATGGAAATTACTCATTTTGCAAAATTTTCTATATTTTGCTTCTTCTTTTTGCTAAATATCCTCTAATTATTTTATTTCCAATTTATTGAGCCAAAAAAAACCGCTCCAAGAGGACGAATTTTACGAAATCACAATATCCACCTTCCCAGGCCTAATGTACGTAAAATGGAAATTACTCATTTTGCAAAATTTTCTATATTTTGCTTCTTCTTTTTGCTAAATATCCTCTAATTAATTTATTTCCAATTTATTTAGCCAAAAAAACCGCTCCAAGAGGCCGAATTTTACGAAATCACAATATCCACCTTCCCAGGCCTAATGTACGTAAAATGGAAATTACTCATTTTGCAAAATTTTCTATATTTTGCTTCTTCTTTTTGCTAAATATCCTCTAATTATTTTATTTCCAATTTATTTAGCCAAAAAAACCGCTCCAAGAGGCCGAATTTTACGAAATCACAATATCCACCTTCCCAGGCCTAATGTACATAAAATGGAAATTACTCATTTTGCAAAATTTTCTATATTTTGTTTCTTCTTTTTGCTAAATATCCTCTAATTATTTTATTTCCAATTTATTTAGCCAAAAAAACCGCTCCAAGAGGCCGAATTTTACGAAATCACAATATCCACCTTCCCAGGCCTAATGTACGTAAAATGGAAATTACTCATTTTGCAAAATTTTCTATATTTTGCTTCTTCTTTTTGCTAAATATCCTCTAATTATTTTATTTCCAATTTATTTAGCCAAAAAAACCGCTCCAAGAGGCCGAATTTTACGAAATCACAATATCCACCTTCCCAGGCCTAATGTACGTAAAATGGAAATTACTCATTTTGCAAAATTTTCTATATTTTGCTTCTTCTTTTTGCTAAATATCCTCTAATTATTTTATTTCCAATTTATTGAGCCAAAAAAACCGCTCCAAGAGGACGAATTTTACAAAATCACAATATCCACCTTCCCAGGCCTAATGTACGTAAAATGGAAATTACTCATTTTGCAAAATTTTCTATATTTTGCTTCTTCTTTTTGTTAAATATCCTCTAATTATTTTATTTCCAATTTATTGAGCCAAAAAAACCGCTCCAAGAGGACGAATTTTACGAAATCACAATATCCACCTTCCCAGGCCTAATGTACGTAAAATGGAAATTACTCATTTTGCAAAATTTTCTATATTTTGCTTCTTCTTTTTGCTAAATATCCTCTAATTAATTTATTTCCAATTTATTTAGCCAAAAAAACCGCTCCAAGAGGCCGAATTTTACGAAATCACAATATCCACCTTCCCAGGCCTAATGTACGTAAAATGGAAATTACTCATTTTGCAAAATTTTCTATATTTTGCTTCTTCTTTTTGCTAAATATCCTCTAATTATTTTATTTCCAATTTATTTAGCCAAAAAAACCGCTCCAAGAGGCCGAATTTTACGAAATCACAATATCCACCTTCCCAGGCCTAATGTACGTAAAATGGAAATTACTCATTTTGCAAAATTTTCTATATTTTGCTTCTTCTTTTTGCTAAATATCCTCTAATTATTTTATTTCCAATTTATTTAGCCAAAAAAACCGCTCCAAGAGGCCGAATTTTACGAAATCACAATATCCACCTTCCCAGGCCTAATGTACGTAAAATGGAAATTACTCATTTTGCAAAATTTTCTATATTTTGCTTCTTCTTTTTGCTAAATATCCTTTAATTATTTTATTTCCAATTTATTTAGCCAAAAAAACCGCTCCAAGAGGCCGCATTTTACGAAATCACAATATCCACCTACCCAGGCCTAATGTACGTAAAATGGAAATTACTCATTTTGCAAAATTTTCTATATTTTGCTTCTTCTTTTTGCTAAATATCCTCTAATTATTTTATTTCCAATTTATTGAGCCAAAAAACCGCTCCAAGAGGACGAATTTTACGAAATCACAATATCCACCTTCCCAGGCCTAATGTACGTAAAATGGAAATTACTCATTTTGCAAAATTTTCTATATTTTGCTTCTTCTTTTTGCTAAATATCCTCTAATTATTTTATTTCCAATTTATTGAGCCAAAAAAACCGCTCCAAGAGGACGAATTTTACGAAATCACAATATCCACCTTCCCAGGCCTAATGTACGTAAAATGGAAATTACTCATTTTGCAAAATTTTCTATATTTTGCTTCTTCTTTTTGCTAAATATCCTCTAATTATTTTATTTCCAATTTATTTAGCCAAAAAAACCGCTCCAAGAGGCCGAATTTTACGAAATCACAATATCCACCTTCCCAGGCCTAATGTACGTAAAATGGAAATTACTCATTTTGCAAAATTTTCTATATTTTGCTTCTTCTTTTTGCTAAATATCCTCTAATTATTTTATTTCCAATTTATTGAGCCAAAAAAACCGCTCCAAGAGGACGAATTTTACGAAATCACAATATCCACCTTCCCAGGCCTAATGTACGTAAAATGGAAATTACTCATTTTGCAAAATTTTCTATATTTTGCTTCTTCTTTTTGCTAAATATCCTCTAATTATTTTATTTCCAATTTATTTAGCCAAAAAAACCGCTCCAAGAGGCCGAATTTTACGAAATCACAATATCCACCTTCCCAGGCCTAATGTACGTAAAATGGAAATTACTCATTTTGCAAAATTTTCTATATTTTGCTTCTTCTTTTTGCTAAATATCCTCTAATTATTTTATTTCCAATTTATTTAGCCAAAAAAACCGCTCCAAGAGGCCGAATTTTACGAAATCACAATATCCACCTTCCCAGGCCTAATGTACGTAAAATGGAAATTACTCATTTTGCAAAATTTTCTATATTTTGCTTCTTCTTTTTGCTAAATATCCTCTAATTATTTTATTTCCAATTTATTTAGCCAAAAAAACCGCTCCAAGAGGCCGAATTTTACGAAATCACAATATCCACCTTCCCAGGCCTAATGTACGTAAAATGGAAATTACTCATTTTGCAAAATTTTCTATATTTTGCTTCTTCTTTTTGCTAAATATCCTCTAATTATTTTATTTCCAATTTATTTAGCCAAAAAAACCGCTCCAAGAGGCCGAATTTTACGAAATCACAATATCCACCTTCCCAGGCCTAATGTACGTAAAATGGAAATTACTCATTTTGCAAAATTTTCTATATTTTGCTTCTTCTTTTTGCTAAATATCCTCTAATTATTTTATTTCCAATTTATTTAGCCCAAAAAACCGCTCCAAGAGGCCGAATTTTACGAAATCACAATATCCACCTTCCCAGGCCTAATGTACGTAAAATGGAAATTACTCATTTTGCAAAATTTTCTATATTTTGCTTCTTCTTTTTGCTAAATATCCTCTAATTATTTTATTTCCAATTTATTTAGCCCAAAAAACCGCTCCAAGAGGCCGAATTTTACGAAATCACAATATCCACCTTCCCAGGCCTAATGTACGTAAAATGGAAATTACTCATTTTGCAAAATTTTCTATATTTTGTTTCTTCTTTTTGCTAAATATCCTCTAATTATTTTATTTCCAAATTATTTAGCCAAAAAAACCGCTCCAAGAGGCCGAATTTTACGAAATCACAATATCCACCTTCCCAGGCCTAATGTACGTAAAATGGAAATTACTCATTTTGCAAAATTTTCTATATTTTGCTTCTTCTTTTTGCTAAATATCCTCTAATTATTTTATTTCCAATTTATTGAGCCAAAAAAACCGCTCCAAGAGGACGAATTTTACGAAATCACAATATCCACCTTCCCAGGCCTAATGTACGTAAAATGGAAATTACTCATTTTGCAAAATTTTCTATATTTTGCTTCTTCTTTTTGCTAAATATCCTCTAATTATTTTATTTCCAATTTATTGAGCCAAAAAAACCGCTCCAAGAGGACGAATTTTACGAAATCACAATATCCACCTTCCCAGGCCTAATGTACGTAAAATGGAAATTACTCATTTTGCAAAATTTTCTATATTTTGCTTCTTCTTTTTGCTAAATATCCTCTAATTATTTTATTTCCAATTTATTTAGCCAAAAAAACCGCTCCAAGAGGCCGAATTTTACGAAATCACAATATCCACCTTCCCAGGCCTAATGTACGTAAAATGGAAATTACTCATTTTGCAAAATTTTCTATATTTTGCTTCTTCTTTTTGCTAAATATCCTCTAATTATTTTATTTCCAATTTATTGATCCAAAAAGACCGCTCAAAGAGGCCGAATTTTACGAAATCACAATATCCACCTTCCCAGGCCTAATGTACGTAAAATGGAAATTACTCATTTTGCAAAATTTTCTATATTTTGCTTCTTCTTTTTGCTAAATATCCTCTAATTATTTTATTTCCAATTTATTTAGCCAAAAAAACCGCTCCAAGAGGCCGAATTTTACGAAATCACAATATCCACCTTCCCAGGCCTAATGTACGTAAAATGGAAATTACTCATTTTGCAAAATTTTCTATATTTTGCTTCTTCTTTTTGCTAAATATCCTCTAATTATTTTATTTCCAATTTATTTAGCCAAAATAACCGCTCCAAGAGGCCGAATTTTACGAAATCACAATATCCACCTTCCCAGGCCTAATGTACGTAAAATGGAAATTACTCATTTTGCAAAATTTTCTATATTTTTCTTCTTCTTTTTGCTAAATATCCTCTAATTATTTTATTTCCAATTTATTTAGCCAAAAAAACCGCTCCAAGAGGCCGAATTTTACGAAATCACAATATCCACCTTCCCAGGCCTAATGTACGTAAAATGGAAATTACTCATTTTGCAAAATTTTCTATATTTTGCTTCTTCTTTTTGCTAAATATCCTCTAATTATTTTATTTCCAATTTATTGATCCAAAAAGACCGCTCAAAGAGGCCGAATTTTAAGAAATCACAATATCCAGTTTCCCAGGCCTAATGTACGTAAAATGGAAATTACTCACTTTGCAAAATTTTCTATATTTTGCTTCTTCTTTTTGCTAAATATCCTCTAATTAATTTATTTCCAATTTATTGAGCCAAAAAAACCGCTCCAAGAGGACGAATTTTACGAAATCACAATATCCACCTTCCCAGGCCTAATGTACGTAAAATGGAAATTACTCATTTTGCAAAATTTTCTATATTTTGCTTCTTCTTTTTGCTAAATATCCTCTAATTATTTTATTTCCAATTTATTGATCCAAAAAGACCGCTCAAAGAGGCCGAATTTTACGAAATCACAATATCCACCTTCCCAGGCCTAATGTACGTAAAATGGAAATTACTCATTTTGCAAAATTTTCTATATTTTGCTTCTTCTTTTTGCTAAATATCCTCTAATTATTTTATTTCCAATTTATTTAGCCCAAAAAACCGCTCCAAGAGGCCGAATTTTACGAAATCACAATATCCACCTTCCCAGGCCTAATGTACGTAAAATGGAAATTACTCATTTTGCAAAATTTTCTATATTTTGCTTCTTCTTTTTGCTAAATATCCTCTAATTATTTTATTTCCAATTTATTTAGCCCAAAAAACCGCTCCAAGAGGCCGAATTTTACGAAATCACAATATCCACCTTCCCAGGCCTAATGTACGTAAAATGGAAATTACTCATTTTGCTAAATTTTCTATATTTTGCTTCTTCTTTTTGCTAAATATCCTCTAATTATTTTATTTCCAATTTATTTAGCCCAAAAAACCGCTCCAAGAGGCCGAATTTTACGAAATCACAATATTCACCTTCCCAGGCCTAATGTACGTAAAATGGAAATTACTCATTTTGCAAAATTTTCTATATTTTGCTTCTTCTTTTTGCTAAATATCCTCTAATTATTTTATTTCCAATTTATTTAGCCCAAAAAACCGCTCCAAGAGGCCGAATTTTACGAAATCACAATATTCACCTTCCCAGGCCTAATGTACGTAAAATGGAAATTACTCATTTTGCAAAATTTTCTATATTTTGCTTCTTCTTTTTGCTAAATATCCTCTAATTATTTTATTTCCAATTTATTTAGCCAAAAAAACCGCTCCAAGAGGCCGAATTTTACGAAATCACAATATCCACCTTCCCAGGCCTAATGTACGTAAAATGGAAATTACTCATTTTGCAAAATTTTCTATATTTTGCTTCTTCTTTTTGAAAAATATCCTCTAATTATTTTATTTCCAATTTATTTAGCCCAAAAAACCGCTCCAAGAGGCCGAATTTTACGAAATCACAATATCCACCTTCCCAGGCCTAATGTACGTAAAATGGAAATTACTCATTTTGCAAAATTTTCTATATTTTGCTTCTTCTTTTTGCTAAATATCCTCTAATTATTTTATTTCCAATTTATTTAGCCCAAAAAACCGCTCCAAGAGGCCGAATTTTACGAAATCACAATATCCACCTTCCCAGGCCTAATGTACGTAAAATGGAAATTACTCATTTTGCAAAATTTTCTATATTTTGCTTCTTCTTTTTGCTAAATATCCTCTAATTAATTTATTTCCAATTTATTTAGCCCAAAAAACCGCTCCAAGAGGCCAAATTTTACGAAATCACAATATCCACCTTCCCAGGCCTAATGTACGTAAAATGGAAATTACTCATTTTGCAAAATTTTCTATATTTTGCTTCTTCTTTTTGCTAAATATCCTCTAATTATTTTATTTCCAATTTATTTAGCCCAAAAAACCGCTCCAAGAGGCCGAATTTTACGAAATCACAATATCCACCTTCCCAGGCCTAATATACGTTAAATGGAAATTACTCATTTTGCAAAATTTTGTATATTTTGCTTCTTCTTTTTGCTAAATATCCTCTAATTATTTTATTTCCAATTTATTTAGCCCAAAAAACCGCTCCAAGAGGCCGAATTTTACGAAATCACAATATCCACCTTCCCAGGCCTAATGTACGTAAAATGGAAATTACTCATTTTGCAAAATTTTGTATATTTTGCTTCTTCTTTTTGCTAAATATCCTCTAATTATTTTATTTCCAATTTATTTAGCCCAAAAAACCGCTCCAAGAGGCCGAATTTTACGAAATCACAATATCCACCTTCCCAGGCCTAATGTACGTAAAATGGAAATTACTCATTTTGCAAAATTTTGTATATTTTGCTTCTTCTTTTTGCTAAATATCCTCTAATTATTTTATTTCCAATTTATAGAGCCCAAAAAACCGCTCCTGGAGGCCGTATTTTAAGAAATCGGTTTTTTTGCACATACGCCATAAGTCGAAAAATGGAAATTTGCTCATTTTTCCAAATTTACTTGATTTTCTTCATTCTTTTTTCTAAATATCCTTTAATTATTTTATTTGCAATTTATTGAGCTCAAAAAACTGCTCCTAGGGGCCATATTTTAGGAAATCGGTTTTTTTGCACATACGCCATAAGTCGAAAAATGGAAAATTGCTCATTTTTCCAAATTTACTTGATTTTATTCATTCTTTTTGCTAAATATCCTCTAATTATTTTATTTCTAATTTATTGAGCAAAAAAAACCGCCCCTAGGGGCCGTATTTTAGGAAATCGGAATTTTTGCACATACGCCCTAAGTCGAAAAATTGTAATTTGCTCATTTTTCCAAATTTACTTGATTTTATTCATTCTTTTTGCTAAATATCCTCTAATTATTTTATTTCCAATTTATTTAGCCAAAAAAACCGCTCCAAGAGGCCGAATTTTACGAAATCACAATATCCACCTTCCCAGGCCTAATGTACGTAAAATGGAAATTACTCATTTTGCAAAATTTTCTATATTTTGCTTCTTCTTTTTGCTAAATATCCTCTAATTATTTTATTTCCAATTTATTTAGCCCAAAAAACCGCTCCAAGAGGCCGAATTTTACGAAATCACAATATCCACCTTCCCAGGCCTAATGTACGTAAAATGGAAATTACTCATTTTGCAAAATTTTCTATATTTTGCTTCTTCTTTTTGCTAAATATCCTCTAATTATTTTATTTCCAATTTATTTAGCCCAAAAAACCGCTCCAAGAGGCCGAATTTTACGAAATCACAATATCCACCTTCCCAGGCCTAATGTACGTAAAATGGAAATTACTCATTTTGCAAAATTTTCTATATTTTGCTTCTTCTTTTTGCTAAATATCCTCTAATTATTTTATTTCCAATTTATTTAGCCCAAAAAACCGCTCCAAGAGGCCGAATTTTACGAAATCACAATATCCACCTTCCCAGGCCTAATGTACGTAAAATGGAAATTACTCATTTTGCAAAATTTTCTATATTTTGCTTCTTCTTTTTGCTAAATATCCTCTAATTAATTTATTTCCAATTTATTTAGCCCAAAAAACCGCTCCAAGAGGCCAAATTTTACGAAATCACAATATCCACCTTCCCAGGCCTAATGTACGTAAAATGGAAATTACTCATTTTGCAAAATTTTCTATATTTTGCTTCTTCTTTTTGCTAAATATCCTCTAATTATTTTATTTCCAATTTATTTAGCCCAAAAAACCGCTCCAAGAGGCCGAATTTTACGAAATCACAATATCCACCTTCCCAGGCCTAATATACGTTAAATGGAAATTACTCATTTTGCAAAATTTTGTATATTTTGCTTCTTCTTTTTGCTAAATATCCTCTAATTATTTTATTTCCAATTTATTTAGCCCAAAAAACCGCTCCAAGAGGCCGAATTTTACGAAATCACAATATCCACCTTCCCAGGCCTAATATACGTTAAATGGAAATTACTTATTTTGCAAAATTTTGTATATTTTGCTTCTTCTTTTTGCTAAATATCCTCTAATTATTTTATTTCCAATTTATAGAGCCCAAAAAACCGCTCCTGGAGGCCGTATTTTAAGAAATCGGTTTTTTTGCACATACGCCATAAGTCGAAAAATGGAAATTTGCTCATTTTTCCAAATTTACTTGATTTTCTTCATTCTTTTTTCTAAATATCCTTTAATTATTTTATTTGCAATTTATTGAGCTCAAAAAACTGCTCCTAGGGGCCATATTTTAGGAAATCGGTTTTTTTGCACATACGCCATAAGTCGAAAAATGGAAAATTGCTCATTTTTCCAAATTTACTTGATTTTATTCATTCTTTTTGCTAAATATCCTCTAATTATTTTATTTCTAATTTATTGAGCAAAAAAAAACCGCCCCTAGGGGCCGTATTTTAGGAAATCGGAATTTTTGCACATACGCCCTAAGTCGAAAAATTGTAATTTGCTCATTTTTCCAAATTTACTTGATTTTATTCATTCTTTTTGCGAAATATCCTCTAATTATTTTATTTCTAATTTATTGAGCCCAAAAAAACGCTCCTAGGGGCCGTATTTTTCAAATAATCATAAATTTAAAAAATCGCTTATGATTTTAATTTTTTTTATCAATTTCTCTGCTGCCGTGTCTTTACAGGTGACGTATGTGGAAATCACCTACACACCTATAAATTCTGCGCTACCACCAGCGAGCGGAAACCTGTCGATCGAGGCGAAAAATCGACCAGGAGCACCAGGGGCCCAGAAATCGCAGCAGGCATACTGCCGAGTGATCAGCTGATCAAATAATCAAGAAAAAAAATCAATAAATGTTTGTAAACAAACAAGTCGGATCAGCTGATCGCAGGAGGGAGACGAGCTAAAGGAAAACCGGTGGAGTAAACGATATAGAAATATTTGTGTTGGCTGGAATTGCCTGGAAATTGGCTGGAATTATAAATATTACAGTTAGAGAGTAAGAAAATTGAGAGAAGTGGGTGAAACGGCGATAAAAATTCCCTCCTATCTAAGAAATGAAAGCGAAAGTGTCAGAACTAGGTGATGGCACAAGTGCCTAAGTGGTAGTGTGCTAAAATCACGAATCGCTGAGAGGATCTGTTCTAAAAGAGAATTTGTGAAATAGACTGAAAAAAATGTCCCAAAATTTTCAATCAGAGTAAGGGAGTAGGGTAGCGGTAGTAATTCTTATCGATTTTTTGTCAGCCATTTTGTAAAGTTTGTTTTTAATGTCAGTTGATCACGAGTCGGCGGTCCGTGTAGTTGTTTTCTCGTTTAATTTGACTAATTTCTGTAAAAAAATTAATTAAAAAAGTGTAGTGCAGCCAATCCCCGCAGTGCAGCGATTAATAGAAAAAAAAAACGATCGACAGCAGTTTTTTAAGGCATAAAATAGCGAAAATAGCCACTGTGGAAGCTCCGCCCACTTTGTTTGTGAGTTTTTGACAGCCATTTTCTTAGAATTGTTTTTAAAGTCAGTCGATCGCGAGCTGTCGGATTAATCGCAGTGTTTTTCGGTTTAATTCGCGCGATTTCAGGTAAACTGTGGATTAAAAACAGCAGCGGCAACCAGCAAAAAGCAGCCAATTTATTGTGAGCAACGAATAATCGAAGCAGATTGACAAAAACAGCGAAAAATTGAATTGTTGTGCAATAAAAATAAAAATAAAAATTAATTACACCCCTGTAATCGAATTTAATGAATAAAAATCAGAACAAACTGGTGCATTTTCATTTATTCAATTTCTAAAAATTGCAGCGTTTCCCCCTGTACGCAAAATGCACTGGAGGAGCCCCAAAAAGCCTGCTGTAAATAGAAATTTTTGGTTGTTTGTTGTTTTCAGCCACTTTGACATGTTCATACACGACCAGCGTGAGAAAGTATTGGTTGCTCAGACTGCAGCCATTACAGAATATTTTGTACTAAAACGGGCTAAGCTTTGCCGAGCTTTGCTGAGCTTTTGGGAAATTTTATCCTATCCTCGAACCACTGGGACATTTATACCTCGGGCCCGAACCAAAATGTAGCAGGGGTTCGACCCGGTTTTGCCCTACTGCCACTTATGGGCTCCTGTTACACAAATTTCAGAAATCGATCACTTGCGCGAGCAGCGAAGCGTGAAAGAAAGTTAAGGGGCAAAATAACAGGAGCCCATAAATCGCAGCAGGGCCAGGTTTTTGCTAGCTGTGTTCATGGGCGCCTGTTACCTCAATTTTTTTTTGCCTTTTGATTGGCTGATTGGGGGGGCTTGGCCGCTCGCGTCGGCAGCTGGTTCGGGCCGGTTCGTGGACATGCCCGAACCAGAGCCGTCATTAACTTTTTTTTTGTTTTGTTTTAATGCCGGTGTGTTGCTGCGACAATTTGAGATTGGTTCGCTAGACAAGTTTTTCAAGAATTTCAGGAACTTTATCGAATTTTTGCTATTTAAGTTGCAAATAAAAATTGCAATTTTTCACAGAATAAATTAGAGAAATAGCGACTGCTGTAAATTCGTGACAGAAATTTTAAAGAAATAAAAACACTTTGAGTAAATTTTTTACATCGTTTTTATTCAATCGAAATTTTTACAAAATTTATAATTTTTGTTTCTTAAATTTAATAATCCTGGAATCGTCTGCTCTCTGCTGCTTTTGGAACAAGCTCCTCCTCCTGAAATTGCTAGAATTAACCAAGCAGACGATCGACCATGACGATCCTCCGGTTTTCCTTTAGCTCGTCTCACTCCTGCGATCAGCTGATAGGCCAGGGGTAATCTGTTTGCCAGGTGCGATTTCTTGGAAACTGGTGATGCTGTACGACTTCCGCTAACTGCTGACAGTGCAAAATTTATTGGCGTGTAGGCGAATTCTACCTATCCCACCTGTAATGAGACGGAAATAGAGAAATTAATAAAAAATTTCCAATCATATCCGATTTTTTGAAAAATTTATTTCCTAAAATACAGACTTCCAGGGACATTCTTTGGGTTGAATAAATTGAGAAAAAAATAATTAGAGGATATTTAGCAAAAAGAATGAATAAAATCAAGTAAATTTGGAAAAATTAGCAAATTTCAATTTTTCGACTTATGGCGTATGTGCAAAAAATCCAATTTCCTAAAATACGGCCCCTAGGAGCGGTTTTTTGGGCTCAATAAATTAGAAATAAAATAATTAGAGGATATTTAGCAAAAAGAATGAATAAAATCAAGTAAATTTGGAAAAATGAGCAAATTTCCATTTTTCGACTTATGGCGTATGTGCAAAAAAACCGATTTCCTAAAATACGGCCCCTAGGAGCGATTTTTTGAGCTCAATAAATTAGAAATAAAATAATTAGAGGATATTTATCAAAAAGAATGAATAAAATCAAGTAAATTTGGAAAAATTAGCAAATTTCAATTTTTCGACTTATGGCGTATGTGCAAAAAATCCGATTTCCTAAAATACGGCCCCTAGGAGCGGTTTTTTGGGCTCAATAAATTAGAAATAAAATAATTAGAGGATATTTATCAAAAAGAATGAATAAAATCAAGTAAATTTGGAAAAATGAGCAAATTTCAATTTTTCGACTTATGGCGTATGTGCAAAAAATCCGATTTCCTAAAATACGGCCCCTAGGAGCGGTTTTTTGGGCTCAATAAATTAGAAATAAAATAATTAGAGGATATTTATCAAAAAGAATGAATAAAATCAAGTAAATTTGGCAAAATGAGCAAATTTCCATTTTTCGACTTATGGCGTATGTGCAAAAATTCCGATTTCCTAAAATACGGCCCCTAGGAGCGGTTTTTTGGGCTCAATAAATTAGAAATAAAATAATTAGAGGATATTTATCAAAAAGAATGAATAAAATCAAGTAAATTTGGAAAAATGAGCAAATTTCAATTTTTCGACTTATGGCGTATGTGCAAAAAATCCGATTTCCTAAAATACGACCCCTAGGAGCGATTTTTTGGTCTCAGTAAATTAGAAATAAAATAATTAGAGGATATTTATCAAAAAGAATGAATAAAATCAAGTAAATTTGGAAAAATGAGCAAATTTCAATTTTTCGACTTATGGCGTATGTGCAAAAAATCCGATTTCCTAAAATACGACCCCTAGGAGCGATTTTTTGGTCTCAGTAAATTAGAAATAAAATAATTAGAGGATATTTATCAAAAAGAATGAATAAAATCAAGTAAATTTGGAAAAATGAGCAAATTTCAATTTTTCGACTTATGGCGTATGTGCAAAAAATCCGATTTCCTAAAATACGGCCCCTAGGAGCGGTTTTTTGGGCTCAATAAATTAGAAATAAAATAATTAGAGGATATTTATCAAAAAGAATGAATAAAATCAAGTAAATTTGGCAAAATGAGCAAATTTCCATTTTTCGACTTATGGCGTATGTGCAAAAATTCCGATTTCCTAAAATACGGCCCCTAGGAGCGGTTTTTTGGGCTCAATAAATTAGAAATAAAATAATTAGAGGATATTTATCAAAAAGAATGAATAAAATCAAGTAAATTTGGAAAAATGAGCAAATTTCAATTTTTCGACTTATGGCGTATGTGCAAAAAATCCGATTTCCTAAAATACGACCCCTAGGAGCGATTTTTTGGTCTCAGTAAATTAGAAATAAAATAATTAGAGGATATTTAGCAAAAAGAATGAATAAAATCAAGTAAATTTGGAAAAATGAGCAAATTTCCATTTTTCGACTTATGGCGTATGTGCAAAAAAACCGATTTCCTAAAATACGGCCCGTAGGAGCGATTTTTTGAGCTCAATAAATTAGAAATAAAATAATTAGAGGATATTTAGCAAAAAGAATGAATAAAATCAAGTAAATTTGGAAAAATGAGCAAATTTCCATTTTTCGACTTATGGCGTATGTGCAAAAAAACAGATTTCCTAAAATACGGCCCCTAGGAGCGGTTTTTTGGGCTCAATAAATTAGAAATAAAATAATTAGAGGATATTTAGCAAAAAGAATAAATAAAATTTATTAATTTTTACGTCAGGGAAGGAAAAATTCGGTTTCTTAAAAGATGTAAGAAAAATACGAATATTACTTGGAAGGAATAAAAAACATTGGAAAAACGCTGGAGCAAATGAGCTTAAAGGAGACTTGAGAAATTAACCGCTTTCTTGCCAAAAAAGAAAATTATATAAATTAATAAATATTCAACAACTTTCTCACTGATTAAACTCCTCGCCCCCGTATTAAGAACTTTATTTTTTGATGGGGTATGATGGTTAAATATGAAAACAAACATTTCACTTTCATGATGCTGACATTTATTTGAGAACTTTACAAACAGTTTTAGAAAGAATTCTTCTGGTTATTTTGAATTTAGAAATCAGTTTTGCAGATATTTTTGTTTTACACGTTAGTTTTTTTTGGAATTGTAACAAGTTTCCACCGATTTTTATAGTGGCGCCTTTACACAAATAATTTTTCGTTTTATTTTACTTTTTTTTCCTGAATATTAGAAAAGTTTACAGTCAGTTATGGAATTACATTTTGAATTTTTGATTAATCAATAATTTTACACTGATATTATTTCGTGATTTGTTTTTTTTTAACTGGGCAACTTTACACAGATTGTGTTTTTATGAGTTTTTAAATATTTCACATTTTTAATAATTAAATTTACTCTTGTGCTTTACAAATTCAATTATTATTCTGTCTTTAATCTTTTTAGACATGTTTACCATCAATGTTACATAGAAACTACAAACTAAATTAATTTTTCCTTTTTTATAGTCAGTTTTTATGCAGATTTTGTTTTGTGTTTTCTAAAATAATTTGATAATTTTATACGTAATACACAGATTTACTCTTTAATATTTCTTGTAATACTTACAATAAATTAATTTTACACAGATTTTTATTTTTCAGTTTTACACAGTTTTAAGAATTTTTATTAGTCAAATTATTCTTGTGATTTTTGTTTTAGATATTTTGAAAAGTTTACAATTTGCTTCTATACAGAGAAAATTGTTTTTGTATTATCAGTTATTTAAATATTTTCTAGCTAGGGTGTTTTTTTTAAACGTTTGGTTTTTAATTTTCAAAAAACAAAAATTTTAATAAACGGTATAAAATTTGAATTAGAAATTAAAAATCAATCCTTGCCATTTATTTTTTTAAAAATAATTTTATATAAATGTTAGCCACGACTACTATGCTCGAATTCACTCAAAATTGGACCTCTCCTATTGACCATCTATAAAACGTAGTCGTGGCCAACATTTATATGATATAATTTTTAAAAAATAAATAGCAAGGATTGATTTTTAATCTCCAATACAAATTTTATACCTTTTTTCCAATTTTTCTGTATTTTATTTTATTTATTTATTTATTTTTTTTTTGTTGTGAAAATTAAAAACCACACCCTTAAAACATCACGGATTTATTTAGTGAATTATTTTATTTATTTAATTATTCTTGGATGTTTTAATATTTCCTACAGCAAATTTCACAAAGGGTTGTTTTCGTTTTTGAATATTTCACAATTTTAGATTTATTTTAGTTATTTAATACTTTTTCTAAGTATCCTTTTATATATATATAAATTTTTGTTTTTTATATTCCTGTCATTTGAGATTTATTAAGAGATAGTCTATTAGATTTAATATGGGACCTTATTTAACTTGTAATGGAAGTAGTTTTCTATGTTTCATTTAATTCGAGTAATTTATTAAAAATTTACTTATCATAATTTTAATTGTAACTTTTATTTAATTTAATTCTTTAATTGAATACAAATTCCACAGAATTTTCACACATTTTTATTCTAATTTATGAGATTTCTTATTTTGCACAATTTTATAATTCAATTATACGAGATACACGATAGCAAATTAATTACACTCTGTTCGCTGACTGGCATATGTTTAATATTTTAAATATAAATAATTTTTATATTTTATATGATGTCTTCTTTTGACTACCTAAAACACTATTTCCATTTGATTTCCTATAAAAATAAAAACAAACAGGAAACAAATGGGTACAAGTGGGGACTTTTGGTTGGCTTAAAAAAAAAAATAATAATAATAATAATGCTACAGGAAATTTATTACTTTAAATTTTATACAAATCCTGTAGAGTTTTCTGTTTTATTTAAAAAAGCTCAAAACCTTATCCCTTTTACCTTTAAACATTTTTTTAATATTTACTTTCCGTAATCCGCAAGTAAGACGGTATCTGATATTCTTTTTTGTTTTTTTTTTATCTACTTTATATCCATAATTTTAATTAAATGCGTACTAAAAAAATATCCACGATCACATATTGCTCACAAAGATACACTCTATTTAATTTATGTTCAAACAATTTAAGGAATACCCTCGTTTATTGTGTAGCTGCCAAACCAAAATTCCACCCAATTTTAATTATATTTAAATATTTTATTTTTGTATATTTAATCAATTAATTCATATACATTTTAATATTAAAAATGTCCCCCCAAATTGTAGTGACACTCTATATTTTAATAAATTTTAGGTTAATTTTAGTTACCTTATAGTGCTATAATTTATCACATCAAAATAGATTTTCTATATTTTTCCCATTATATAAATATTTTGGAAAATATTTACTAAATTATCCCAATAGTTTTACTGTGCGGTAAATCGTAAATAAAACACGAAAATTTTTACGTTTTTGAATTAATTTTATACGTTTTATGTAGAAAAATTAAATGAAATAAATTTGAAAATAATATAAATGAATGTTTGATTTTGTATGCATCTTTTAAGAGATTTCATTTATTTATTATTCATATATATCTTTCAGAAATGATATAAAATAAATTTTATAACGATACTCGGACGGTAAGACTTTTATTTTATACAATTCAGGTCGCCTTTGTAATGGAAATCGGCTGCTTTCCATCCTCGTACCGTAAATATTTTAACAACAATTATTACTTGTACATATTTATGAATGTTTACGCAATTTATTCTATCTACAAGATTTTTTTTTTGTTCTTTTTTAAATTTAAATTTATTAATTAATCTGTATGAGTGTCACTATATTAAGAATTTAATTATTTTATATATACATTTATAATTCTATATATATTTCTATAAATATATGCCTATAAAATGTATATATATATAATTCTCTCTTAAAATTTTTTTTTATAGGTTCATATATTTAATTTTTCTGTATACTTGCTGGTGGGATCTGCGACGTAAAAATATATACAAATTTTTTTTTATTACAGTGTCTGTTAATTTTTTAATTTTTAAATTACTTTAATATCTCCCACCCTACAAGTTTTCAAAATAAAATATAAGTCTATGGTAAATTAAAAATCAATCGGACAATCAATTAACCCATGCCACCCAACGATTGAAATTTACTCGTAAAAAAGAATTCTATCAAAATGATGATTTCATTTCTATCTTAAAAATTGTTCTAGTTTTTGCAAAACATAAACTCAATTTTGATACCATAAAAACCATTTTAAAGATCTACAATTTTTCGAACATTTCGGCACATTGGATTTAGAATGGTTTTATTTTATTTTTTTTTATTAAACTCACGAGTTGAATTGATTAGGATAGGTTGAGATGGTTGGCCCATACGGTACACTTAGACCAATTGTGATACCACTCGTGGGGAGGGGGGGTTCAGAGACTAACGAGAGCCACTTAGTGTCGTTGATGAACAAACCAAAGTCCTGGGTCAAGTTCATCAAATTAGGGAGTTCCCAAGTAACGATTCCTGGCAAACTGCAAGAGTTTGGGGCAATAACAGAAGAGATGATTGACACTCTGTTCCTTCTCATCATTATAAAAACTTCTATATAAGTCGTTTGGTTGGGTATAGCGAGTACACGAGTCGATAAACTAAATCTAAAATCGAATTTATGATAATTCAACTAAAATTTATACGAATTTTTGCTATACTTTAATCTCTTGTAGAGCAATGGATATAGTGTGATAGGAAAAATATAAATAAAAATTTTTGAAATTACAAAAAGAGTCAATTTTAAAGGTTTTACTGCATCATAAAGCAATTTGTTTTACGTTTTTTGTTTTTTCGCAAAAGTAGAACAGTTTGATAAATCAAATCATTATTTTGATAGTACCTTTTTTTAAATTGTAATCGTTAGATGGCATGGGTTAATGATTATCTGATCGCTTATAAATTTACCACAAACATTTATTTTATCTTGAAAACATATAGACCTCCTCCTGATATTAAAATAATTGAAAAATTAACAAATTAACAGGCATCATAATATTTTATAAATATATAAGTATTATATACATATAATGTACATATGTACATAACCGGTTAAAATATTTTATATATAAATATTTAATTTATTTACTTGATTTTTCACTATTTTTGCTGGTGGGGTGTGTAACGTCCAAGGCGCATAATTTTTCAGCACAATAATGTTTCTCACCTAGGTAGACCATTTCGAATAGCTGGAAAACAAATTTTATAAATAAAACATAATAAAAGTTTAAAGTTTCTCATTAATTTAAACTTTTATTTTTAAGAAATCTTAATAAAATAAATGCTTTACATTAAATATACCTGTGTAATATTATTTATAAATAAAAATAAGTTTAAAACTATGAAAAATGTTTTAATAATGGCAAAATAAAATATAAGGGGAAAACTGCCTAATACCGCACACTTTTTATTTTCGGACTCCTGCATAGTCCGTAGTCGTAATCGTAGAAAAGTAAATAAATAATAATTTAAATATGCAAATCAACGAAAAGAATATAAGCAGAACCTTTCTACTAGGGTTTCATAAGCGGATCTTGAAATCTATGTGATTACCAGAATTACCTAGCCTATTTTCAATCTGAGGAGAATTCGGCAGCTCATCTTAAGCGTAGTTGTGTGGACATTGCCCCAGAGTGGTGACAGTACACTCAGTGCACTGGCCAATAGGCCCTTTCAATAGTTACTGTCGGAATTGTAGATACCCAGCTGATAAGAAGACCAGCACTAGCAAGGGCCTAAATATCGGATATGTAACTTACTTTAACATCCGAATTTTATTTTTGGGAATTCTGTGACTTCAAAACGTCGCACCCTAACGCTAATATTGAACCCCTATTCAGCTGATTGAGATCACCACTTAAACCAACCAACTAACCACGGTTTTATCAAAACAGATTAGATAACCTACTAATTAATAAATCCAGTCAACCTGTGTCGTAAAAAATATTTCATATATCGAAAAAACAATCCTTTGAAAAGTTCTCTGCCCCTATAGAATGATGTGCACTATTCTGATTTTAACGTAGGAGAATTAAGGGATAAGGTTCAGATAGCGTTCGTGTGAAGGTAGCACTTTTCCTTATATGAAAATTGTGAATGTATGAAATTTTAATTGGATATACGATAATAAGGATAATCTTTTCTAAATTAAAATAATTTACTTACCTATTGTTCCTGTGAACCATTTTGAGAATAATCAGAATCATCAAGATGCAATGAAATTGATGCAATTTTTTGATTATCAGTTACACGTACATTCATTGATGGTGTCGATTGACTAGCAAATGATGAAACCTGTTGTATTTGTGATATTCCTGGACATATTTGTGATACTGGTGATGCAAGGGAACGATGCTGGGAATGTCGTAAAAATCTTACTGTTCCCAATTCGACCCTTCCACTTCGATATCCGGGCTTCATACATAATAACATTATAAAATATAATAAAAAAACACCGTATCGTTGCACAAACAAATCGAAAAAATTTATTATTAAACCATTTTAGTTATACTGAGTTTTCTGTGTAAAATCATTTTAAGTATTTTAATTGATAAGACAATCTGCTTCTAACTATAATTCATATATATAAATCAAACATTTTTATATTATCGCTTATTATAAAAATTTTAATATGTAACATTTCACCCTGTCCGAGTGAAGCGTTTTGTTTTATTTTATTTTTTATTTTTTTAATATATTAAAAAATTTTACATTTCACTAAACTATAGAAATTAATTTATCATAACTTAAGAAGTTTTAATTAAATTAAATATTAAATTTTAATTACTCACCTGATTAACATTTCCGCTTCCGACACCTGGTCTAACATTTTTGTAGGGTTGAAATAGAACTAGAAAAACTTTTGGTGCCAGAAGGCAGACGAGGACAGCGGTAGCGCTAATGTTTAGGCACATGCATAAACTTGATAATTGAATCTAATTAAAAAAATATATAGATATGGTTTGGGAAAATTTTAATATATTTATATAAATTGATTGTTAGATTTTCTAACAAATAAATTACCTCATAGTCGTTTCTTGTTCCAAAATAAATGGGAAGAAATGCTAGCCAAACGATGCAAGTTGAATACATGGTAAATCCAATGTATTTAGCTTCATTAAAATTTTCTGGGATTTTTCGGGTTTTAAAAGCATAAATGGTACAGAGGCAAATTAAAATGATATTGTAGGCAAGGGATAGGGCCAGGGCAAATGTTGATACTTTGCAAGTAAGGACAGCTGTGAGAGGATGCGGATGGATTTCTTTAACATCCGGCTTTTCAATAAACGACCATGCGACTGATCCAAGAAATTGTACGCTCACAAGAGCTAAATAATTAAATTTATTTAGTTATATATATAAATATATATATATATTTTTTTTTGTAGAAAAATTGTATAAATGTTTTTATATACGAAACATAAGAGGGTACACCATTTTTATATTTTTAAATTGTTAGAATCGACAATTTTAGTTAATATTGGGGGTACAAATAAATTTTAAAGAATTTTTTAAAAAAGATGTTAAGAACCTAGCATTACATTGCATCGTAAAATTTTCAAATTCTATTCATGTTAAACCATCATCAGTTCAATTAATAAAAACATTTGGGAACATACTGGTTCCGGTATTTTAAAAGTATCGATTTTGGCACCAGCAACAAACAACACGAAACTACCAGAAAGATGATGGGGTGAGGGGGAAAAATGTTGTAGCTAAAGATATACAATACTTTGAATAAAAATACATCGTATCAATTTCTCTAAATAAAACTTTAAAGTTAGTTAGACAAAAACCCCTCAAAACTTAATCGTATCCCCCAATATCGAGACGAATTTATTTATTTATACTTTACGGTGTAACTCTTTTAAGTCTGTATATTATTTCAACTTACCAATTGAAAAATATATTTGTGATTTTGGGGATATGTAAATTGGCCGTTTGACACTTTTAACGCCACTATTAAATATCCTTGATATGCGATTTGTTTTAATAAAAATTGCTGAATAGCAGATACTCAGCCCAAGACCAAGAAATACTCTTAGCATAGCGCAATGTGTGATACTCGGTGGTGCTAATATTACAAAAGTTGTACAATAGCAGCAGAAAATGCCACTTAAAAGGACGTAGCAAAGTTCTCGTCCCGATGCCATTATAACTGGGGTACGATTGTATCTGAGTTTAAAAAATATATTCATATAAATATGGTATTTTTTTTTTGTATGTAAAATAATAAAATTTCACGTACATTATAAATACAGCTACTGTAAAAATTGTTAGAAAGATACCAATAAGTGAAAAACAAATTGGAACTAGGGCCCAAGGACTATTCCAGTTAATCACTTCAGGGGTAATTTTTTCGCATCCTGTTCTATTTGCATCAGGTGCCCAACCAGGTTTACATGTTCGGCAGGTATCGTTATTCACGTAGGCATCTTCCCTGCACCTTACACAGGACCAACAGCATTGGTCCTAATTTTATTTTTTATATTAATAAACAATTAACAGAAATTTTCTTATAACAAACCTGATGATTTCGGACATGACCAATTGGACATGGTTCGCTGCAAACTAATTTTGGTGCTGATTCTGTCCATTTTAGGGATGATTTCTTTAGCTTCAGCCTAGAATTTGACCTTATCTCAGAAATATTGAATGCTCTTAAAGTTTAAAGTTGTTTTCATTTTAAAATAAAAATTCCAATTAATTAATAACGTTGATTTTTATTTAGAAATAATATTAAATTATAAATTTACAAATTCTTGCATACCCATCGAAGAGAAAATATCATCAATTAATATTTAGTGATTTATTTATTATTACTAAACTAATTATAATTGCCCAAAAAGCTTTGTATATTTTAAATATTGCGAAGAAGCAAAATATTAAATAGATTCCTTAGAGGATATATTAAAATTGGATATTATAAAAATGCAATTATTTCGAAACATTATAATTAAATAAAAAACTTTTTAAATAATTTTTGATAGGCTTTCCTGTAGTACTTACTCTTGCTTCCATGTTCCCACTGGAACATAGTCGTATTTACCATCCCTATTTTGGTACTGATAAATATTGTAAAGTCCGTATGCATCGCCGTCTTTATTAAATCGAATCTTTTTTATTTCCAAAAAAATGACGGGATTAAATTTATACCAATTTTGAATTATTATAAAAATTTTCGAATATTAAATTGAATTTTATGGATGACGCTGATTTTTAAATGATATGTTAAATACAAAAAATTATATAACAAATACATTTCTATTATTGGATCATCCATAATATGAAATAATTTAAGTGTAAATTGCGATTGCAAATAACGTTAAGCTTATTTTTAAAATTTACTTCTTCATGATTCGGGCTATCTTACACTGAGAGAAAAACTTATGTAAAATTGTTAAAAATATACTAACACACAAAAATATATGAAAAAGAATATAAAAATGGTTTTCTGAATTTCGAAAAAATGAGTATTTTTCATTGCGATTTTTACCCATCTTGAAGGGAAAATAAAATTCTAGGGTGAAACAGGGTATCTCCTGAGGGTATATTTTAAGCTACAGTGTACAGAAATTGAATATTACGATTGAGGGAAAAAATCGTACTTTTACGGGAAAATGCCCTCTTGGCCATAAAAAATTTGTATATTTTAAAAAATTTTGCCCAAAAACTAAGGGAACATGCTGACCTTTTTACGGAAAGTAAAATCAGGATACACCCTAAAGGAATATTTTACGCGACGGTATCGAAAACTTGAGATATTTTTAATATGGTGATTTCTAAGGCTCCAATCGCGTCATCACCAAATTTTATTATATTTTTGAAAAGGACTTTACTTTTAATATATAAAATAATTGTTAAGAAATTTAAATCACCTACCCGCGTGGCAATTCATTCTTGTGTGTACGCCCATACGGGCCAGATATGTGACCGTATTTCTAATTGGTTTTATAAAAAAAAATCACTACCTAATTATAAATTAAAGTCCCCCGCTCTACTAAGTTTGTTTTTGTTCGGGCTAATCTCAGAAATTACTGTACCAATTTTCATACGGTTTTCCCCAATATAAAATGGAATTATCTAGAAAGATTATAGGCTATAATTTTAAGAATTTTTTACGATAGGAAAAGCATTAATTTAGGCAATTCGCCTAAATACTAGGGTAGCCTCAAACTCAAAAGAAATAGGCAGAGAGATAGAGATAGAAATGTTTTAAATATTAGTAAAGGAAAATAACTTTAGCCTTGTGTAACATTTGCTAAGGTACATTATTATTTTAGATAATTTATAAAACAATAAAAATACAAACAACATTTTTGGCTACAAAATGCACTATTTACGTAATTTTACAATAGTTTGTTTTTTCTCTGGGCGTAATTTATTTATAGTTTTTAAAATTGATTCAAGCTAAACAAAACGTTTTTAAAATAATTTCAAAATAATTTTGTCGTTATTATGAATGGATGATCCTAATCTATAAATAATTCTAGGAATACCTTCTACAAATTATGTTCGAACATGGTATGAAATTTTAAATATTAAATAAAAATAATTGATGGAATTGATATTATGAGTTTTGTTATGCAAAATTTGACGTTTTGATGCTTAATGATATAAAATATTTTCCGTTTTATTATATACAAAAATAAATAACTTACCATTGTCCCTTGACGTCCTTGAAATTGTAAGTTATGAATGTAAGAAAGTAGCTTGGTACCATGCGGAGCTAGATCAATGTTTTCACACTCTCCATATTCTGCTCCAAAGCACGTTTCCTCGTAGTAGTTATGTAAAGCATGAGCCATAGCATAAACTGCATCAACTGTATGTTTTACATAAAATTTGATTTGTTACAATTTATAAACAAATCCAAAATAATTAATTTTAACACAATAAATATCTTTATATTTTTATAATAAGATTAAATTAATAAAAAGTGACTAAAAGTGAATAAAAGGGAAATCTTAAATAATTTACTATAGTAAGAGACTGTAAGACCCATCCCATGGTTAAAGTGCGAAGGAATAAACTAACCGCCTTGGTATAGTGTGTTTATTTACAAGGGTACTCTGATAATTTATTGCAATTCCATGCAAATAATATTCGTACTCCTCCCATCTATGGGTGTCTATTTTTCAAACTCTCAATTCGTTGTAAGCTTGTTTGCTATCGACACGGTTTCTTGTAAGGAGGCAACAAAAATCTTTCTATCTATAGCAATTGCGGTATACAGAGGATATGAGGCACCAGATGAAGCACAGCTGGCGGTTAAGGACAAAACTTAAAGGGGCCCTGATGGTTTCTCGTCTTGTAAAAATTGTTCATGCTATTTTTTCCTTTTTTTTTTCTTTTTTGTTTTTTTTTTTTAAAGAAGAATTCTTTCCTTTTGGAAATGTTCCTTTAAGACGTTGTCATTTCAATAGATGTGCGCATACACTCGGATCACATCAAGATAAGTTTCGAAAAAACTTTGAAGCTATCTCAACGAGTGAAATGGTCTAACAGATTATGTGAAATTTTATCCTAATTTCAAAAAGACTAAAGTACTACTATAACAGGGAAGAAGGATTTAAAATATTTAAAGATAAAACTTTATTAGCTGTTAAGTCGTTAGCATCTGTTTATATTACTCCAATGCAAAATAGTTTGCTTTATTTTAAGATTATCATATACACTTTTTAATGATTATTAAAAAAAGGAAAACAACTATAATTAATTACTTGTAACAAAATTCGTAAAAAACTAAATATACAAATTAAGCAAAAAAGTTTACCTACCTCAATAACGAAGTAAAATAGTTCGCCTGCTATGATTATTTTATTATAAAACAACTGTTTTCAATTCAAAAATTTATTTTATTTGCAATTACAATTTTGTTGGTTGATTTAAGTGGTGACCCCCGCTCAACTGAATCCGGGTTCCAATTAGCGCTAGGGTGCACCGTTTTGAAACCACAAAATCCCCAAGAATAAAACTAAGATGGGTTAAAGTTTCGGGAGATCAGAGTGTGTGGAATTCAAAAAAGAGATAACTATCTCCCCGATCTTAAACGAAGGGGAGATTGATGGGGATAGAAAGCACTGAATATTATACAAAGGAGTATCTAGAGAAATGGGACTTCTTCCTTTTATACAATCACATTATATACCTGCATTATTTTGGTCTGATTTGGAATTCAATTATTCAAAAATTACACTAGAATTTTATGAAACTAACTCCATTAATGTGATAGTATTACCCACAGTTTCGGCCAATTGAGCGGTATTGGAGGCAGATATAGTCATTCATATATTTTTAATTGTAAAATTGAGTTAACTATGAAATAAATGTATTAAAGTTATAACCGTAGAATTTTTATTACATTCTTCCATATATTTTCTGATGTAATTCTTATATTTTTTATAATTATACCATTAATTTTCTTTAAAGAGACAATGGACAGCATAGACACAGATTATATTCCATGTCGGCGTATTATAATATACCCTACAGCTCAATTGTATTTAAACTTTATCGTTCCGGGCACCCTACTGGTGTATCCACCTTAATTGCTGCCAGTCTAGAAGGCTTAAGAAATTTCCACGATACTAACCCAAAAGTTATCGCAATCAATATGAGCGGTGTAATCGTTTAAATTTGAAAACTTTTTCTCACCCCGTCATCCCTTTCATTTTATTACAGGGAATATAATGATGGGACTCTATTGTAGGTATGTTTTAGTGTATAATTAAAGGCCCAGACGATCGACGAAGTAGGTTTTACTTATAATAATAATAATAATAATAAAATAAATAAAAAAAAAACATCAAGCAATATCCTTAATATTCTAAAAACTTTTCAAACAACCCCATACTCCCCCTTTCACGTAAATTGCCTCCTATTAAGGAGAAAACCTCTTTTGTACATTGTGCAAATTTTACAGTAGCAACCGATAAATTCAGGAGCACAGAGGAAAACACCGCTGTCAATTTAATAAAGTTTGTGAACTGCAAGAATTTGCCTGTGATAAGAAAGTAACCATAAAATCTACCAAAGAGCCATCCTCCGCCCTTCCCCATCGTCACGTAATCGTCGCCGCAGGATACGTAAAAGTGTGCTATGCGGCCCATACTTAAAATCCCGCAAAATCTATCCAGATCTTGAGGGTCGAGATCTAGGAATGGGTAGCTCCTTTTATCCTCCACCACCTGTAAACGCGTTACCCTTAAAACGTATCCTAGAGGACCATGATGTGGTGGAACATAACAGTGGGGAACCTAGAAAAGGGAAATAGGGAGAATTTTTGAAAGTATCCGAGCCCCGATGAGGTTATCTGCTCCCAATGAATATAAATTAATATCGCCTTCTACTGGAAAGATCAAAAATGATAGGGCACCGAATTCTCCTAGTATGTACGGATAGGCCTATGAAGATGCCGCCCCCCAATCGTACAAAATCCCGGAGGGAAGGTACAAAATCAAAACATTTCGAGCGTCTCAAGCGGACCCATAATAAAAAGATTCCCCCTTGGGTTCGCGGACTGAAGACCCGGCCAAAAAAAAAAACAAAAAAAACGGAAAAAACAACAACAAAATAGGATTCTAAAGAGTGAGGCGTATTAGCCTCATAGCTTTACAGGCATTCACCGCAAAAACATAGGACCACTTGATCCCTTTTTACCAGCAAAGTGAAAAAGGAAAGGGTCCCAAAACTATTTATTGAAACACTTACCAACAAATGGTACCAGACCCTCCTGCTCATAGTCAGACATCGTTTCATGTCCTGTGCACGGATTTTTGGCGTCCTTCTCGAAGGAGCACTTGTTATGCTGACTCCAAAATTCGTTGAACCAAATGTTGCGACAGTTTACTGTATACTCGGTACTGTTCGGATGGGGATAGTTCATGCCATTTTTACATTTTATTTGTTCCGTTTTTGGACGTAAGGATAGGTAATATTGGTCAAATCCTGCCAATTTAAATATAAAAAAAAAAGTATTGGATGCATTACTCTCCAAAGTCGAACTACAATTTTTCGAAAATAATTTATAATTTTTCATTTTATCATTACACCAACTAATTCTGAATAACTTCCATAAGTAGATAATATAAATGCAAAAAATTTAGACTATCTAGGAAAATTTATATGGCCTTACGCGCTTAGTAGCTAAAGTCTTTTGGTAGTGTAAATCACGTAATATTATTAGATAAATTGTATAGATCAATGCATTCCAGCTTATTTAAAGTTATTTAATAGACATATATCAAAGAGTAAATATTAATGGTACTATAGGCAAGTTTAAGTAAAATTTAAATTGGTATCCCACAAGGTATAAAAATACGATGATACGGCTTTAATATCTATGGGAACAAACTCGGAATATTGTTAATACTCAAATGAATAACTATCTTAATGAAATTAATATTTGCCTTTCCTTAAATAAGTTAGCTTTTTAAAATTTCTCTTGCCGTTTTATTAATTATTACAACAACAACAACAAAAGGTAATTTACAAAATTTAAAACAAAAAAGTATCAACACTAACCTTTTATATTTGTCCTATGGGGTAGGACAGTTATAGCGTTTACAGCTGCAAACTCTTGGTCTCGAACTGGATACAATTTAGCACCCCAAGAGTCACTGGCCACCCAGTAGAAATAATCTGTTTTATTTGCTCTAATTGTTGCTTGTAAAAGTTTCCTAGGGGATATTTATATAAAATAAATTACATTAAATAAAATCAATAAACCCCAAAAAATCACAGTAGCTTAGTGTAGAGTTGCAATATAAAAAAAATGGCAAACAATTTTACCTCACATTATCTTCATCGACAAACATAATGACCGCCCTCGCATTTGGTTTACTGCTTAAATTTTCAATGATACGATCGAAATCCTCGTTTTTAGCATTCCTTGCTACCTTTTCACTAACTGCCATACAAATACCTAGGGCACTTGCAAATTGAGTGAACGATGCAATACCCTGGAGATTGCACGAGAATTTTGATTATTATATAAGAAAATCGATAAAATTTAAGCCAACCTCTTACCACACACTATCAGGCGGAACTACTTCAATCGGCCACTTTTGGAGGACATTAAAACACTTTTCATGTTATCAAATAGAATGATTTGCCCCAGAGGCGGCCACCCTTAGCAGCCAAACCAAATTCCGCCTTTATGTCAGGCTACTCAAAAAAAAAAAACCCCTCATGCATTGTAAACCATCAACCCATCCCCAATTGGATTTCTATCAATCACCGCCAGAGTCTGGTATGACTTTTGTCGGTTTGTTAATGGACCTTCCTCTTTTTTTCATTCCTTCTCCTCAACGGAGGCTGGATGCTCTATGGTCAACATTTTCAATAATAGAGATCAAGGGCTAGGGAATCTTTTAAATTTTATTTAATTTTACATAATTAACATAAACAACTGGTTATGGCGTTTAAATTTCGAATAGTTGGACAGAATTGGCCCTTAGGGTTTTTCGGTTTACCAGAAAATCTTCACAACTAAATGAAATCTAGAACAATTCTCTATTTCGGAGTAAATGGAGAAATACCTTGATAATTATGCAAAAGCATTTAGATTTAAACTGTAACTAGGAAGCATAAAAAAATATTCACCTACCGATTGCGTCTTAGTCTTAGCAGAGTTCCTAAGAATTAGGGGAATCCCCTTTATGAAAAATAAGACGTCTCTAAGGAATTTACTCCTCATTGTTTTCAGACAAAAGACAAATATACCAGAAAACTATTAAGCTCCCAGCACCAATCGACTGGGAAGATCCGCTGAGGGACTCTTCTGATTTAGGGATTTCGTCCAAATAGGGGGGAAAAAAAGGCAAGCTGTAAAAATATTTTCCCTTAAAATTATAGCCCCGGAGCGGCCTGAGAGGACACTGAAACTTTAAATACGCATGAATTCCTGATACCACAGTCCTTCTACCGATTTGGCATTTTTCTGGTATTTTTATTTTTTTGCCTGAATTGATCCAAATATAATTAAGGTATAAATAACGTTTTGTTTTTTATATAGAAATGTATAAAAATGGAAAATATCTTCTAGAGAAATATTTTTATGCAAGGATATACCCAAATTTGCCTGTGTGCGAAATAAAGAATTCTTGGAAATTGGGTATTTGACCAATTTTAGGTATATTGTAAACAATTTTGGAGCAATTTTTAGGCATTCACTTGCTTTTTAAAAAGATAGGGAAATAACATTTTCAAAATAAAAAATTTCATCTACTTTCTTAAATAACTAGAATTTGATAATTTTGATTTTGGTGACGGAAATTGCTCTTGTTTTAGGTCCACAAATTAAATACTAAATAGGCGTTTTACAGATAAAAGGGCTACAATTTTGAAAAGTCCTTTAATTCTACTAAAAAAAACTGTATGGCAGAAAGAGTTAAAAAGAAAAAAAAAATATTTTTCCGATTTTCACAAAAATTACAAGGCGTTAGCCCATGAATTTTTTAAGCCAAAAAAATGAGTTTTCGTGCACCTTACGAGATCAAATAAAAGGGCTGTTAGCTGTCCAAAACACAAAACTGCAGTGAAATCGAAACTAAATTTGCCGAGCATTTAGCTTTTATTTGATAATAGGCATATTTAATTCGTTTGTTTTTAAAAAGTAAAATAAATTTAAATGGCTACAAATTGAAGTTCCGTCCTGCATAGTGTAATTGTTTTTAGGAAACAAAAATTACTTAAGTTCAACTTAATCGAGAATACGCACCTTTTCCCCATAGTCACCCTCTACGGCAACGGTGCTAACGTAGAGCCAATTTAAGGCCTGGACGACCTCAGCCATGGCCTGGGCCTGAAAATTATCCGGTGGTACAACACGACTGAAGTATTCAAAACGAGATTTATCTGACAATTCGGTACTGGTCGATGCATAGCTAATTTGCGGAATCTGCAGGGTATTAAATTAATAATTCCGATATTATTATATATTTTTTTTTAGAAAGGTAGCATTTTTAGAATTTAGGATTTCGGCTTAGAAGTGTAATAAACTCAAACATAAAATTGAATCCCTATCTATATGAATATTTTTTTAAATAAACAGAGAGGATTATCTAAAATAGAGCAAAAGTCCCCCTCAGAGTCTACCCTACAACACTTTTTGGATGTTGGCTGTTTACATGCGGCGGAACAAGATGTTATTAACGGAGTAAAGGATTTAAATTGTAACTATAGTAATGATTCGGTTTTAGATTTCTCCTATCTTCCTAAAATCTTGCATACTTAATTTAGCTAAAACCTTTAACATTTCTATCTAATTTGTCTCTTGGTCAAGGGCTATTTATTAACGTAATATATGAAAGATTTAAAAAAATCAAGACAAATTTATTTATGCTAAACTACAGAGGTGTTTCTTTAAAACAGTCCCTAAATTGTTTAACTCTATTGTTATATGTAAGCTTTCTTTCATTCATTTCAATCTATAGTAGCACAGTAGTTGTTAAGAGAAGGTCCACTATAATCAATCTAGCAATTTTTAATTTGAATTCAATTAAAAATGAATATCAAATTTATGCTATATACACTGATTTATCTAAAGCTTATCCGCTTTTCTAATTAAGCTTAAGCAAATAGGTTTCCATTCTAATGTCCTTAAATAAATTGCTTTACATCTATCAGATATTTTCTATTTATTTACTCGTATAATGCTTCAAAAAGATCATTTCATTCAAGAAATTGCTTCATCAGATAGAACTAATTATGGTTCTTAAGAAATTAGTCACTAGATGTATTTAGAGAGTTTTAATTGTTTTCAATTTCTAGGTATGAATTTAAAACTAATTTAATTTATATAAAAAGAGTGTAGAATAATAGATAATTTTCCTTGATTACGTTTAGATTTGAATTTTTATTACTTCAGTGTTTAAATTTTTAATGTACATATAATCAGTAGACTAAATAAATGAATAAATAAATAAATGAATTTTTTAAATATTAGGTTAGTACGACAGGGAAGGGGAAGGATGAAATTAGAAAGGTCTTTTTGTTAATTATATGCGTTTAGTTATATTTCCTTAAGCTGTTCTAGACACGTCTCGTTTATTTAATTTGTGCTATTTTCACTTTTTGCACTTCATAACAAATTCAGGACAGTGGCCGGGGTACATCTATATACTTTTTTTTATATATATATATATATTATTATTTTTTTTTTATTTTACATTTCGTCTTCGGGAGTATTTTGGGTATTTTAGGCACACTGTTGCCCCTTAAGATAGATTGCTCTCGCTTAAGGTGTTGTCGAAGGAAAAAAGGTAAAGTTTGCGGGTGAGTTATGAGAGCGATCAACTTCCGTAAGCTTTTTTTTTGTTTTGTATTTCATCTCTCCTTAAAGGCTAAGGAAAGGAATGATGAGAAAAAAGATAAATACACACAGGGACTCGAGTAGATTTAGCTTGATTAAATGGAATAGGGTCGAAATGGGCGTTAGTGTGTTGCTAATAGCTTCCCGAGCGATTTTTTATGAATCCAAAAGTTAAGTTACACAGTTCTCTTCTGCAGAGGATAGCATACTTTGGTATAGATAGTCTGCAATTTATATACCATATAAGTTAGGATATTCTAGAAATTTTCTACATATGTATTATATGATAATTACTAACACCTAATATTTAATTAGATGTAAATTTAAAGGTGGCATATATTTAAATTTCTATATGTAATTAATCTTTCTAAATCTTTAAAATGTCACTTAGAAAATTTTAAGATTTGATTTATTAAATTACATTCAAAAAGTTCATTCTAAACGACTGAAAATGGTGTCCTTAAAGAGGCCTAATCACCGGACATGATCCATACCCGCAAATTAATTCGGTAACAGACAAGAAGGACAGAAGACAAATCAAAGAGGCGGGATTCTTGTTAAAAAACAAAAAAATTGACAAATAAATCCAGGAGGAGTCATTCATTTATATTGCAAACGTTCCCCCATCAGACGACAGAGAAATTTGTTGGAGGGTAAAACCCTTGTTAATTTACCGGAAAATGAAAGTAAAAATATACAAAAATCTCTCCCTTCTAACGTCTCTAGAATGATTTTTTTCCCAGACTTTATTAGTGCTAGAAAAGAAAAAAAAAAAAACACCAGACATGGGTATGGATTCTCGTTTGCCACGAGCTCCAATTCTGGAGAACTTCTCCTACAGTTCGATAGAATCACATGGGCGATTCGAAGAAGTTAAATATTTCTTTACTTTCTTTTTCCTTTTCTTTTTATTTTATTAAAATGAACATGAACTGAGGATACACAAAAATTGTCACAAATTTGACTAATTATTTTGTATACGGCTAAAGTCTGATGATGAGGAAGGAAGGAGGGGTGGCAAGGACTATAGGGACAGACATTTGATAAGTTAAATATCTAAAAAGATCGCGTAAAATGCTATTAAATTCTGGCCATTACCATCTTTGCATTCTCCTCTATTTCACTTTGCCGTAAATCTGTGCGAATTATTTCTTTTTTTTCCTATATTTTTAAGACGAGAAATCTTAGACGTACCAATGTAAAATAAGGAAACCCCGGCCCCTTCCTCCCATCCAAATAAAATAAAATAAAGCTTAAGTACAGGAAATATTCGCCCGGAATGATACTGACTTAATTATAAGGAAAAAAACACACTCACCTTGAAGAGTCTTAAGATGTTCGCAACCATTATGGACACGACGCTAAAAGATGCTCCAACTACTCCTGTAACTGGCTTATGAGGAACGAACATGGGAGGTTCACCGTTTGCACACCTGTACTCCGACATATCCTGAAAAAAATAAATAATAATAACATAATGAAAGGAAAATTATTTCACTGAAGGCATCAACTCTAAAAAGGAAAACAGACTGGGCTTTTGTAGGCGGCTAACAGTGGATAAATTTTTAATTGGATTATCTGCAATTGTCATTATTTATATAAAACTTATATTGCTTAAACATTCATCAGTTTTTTCTATACATTTTACAAAAGGAAATTAAATAGTTTATAGTTAATTACAAAGAAATTCGTAGACTGAATCTTCAATTGAGGAGCTGACAAATTAAAATTAATGATAGCACGGTGCAAGTTAAACAGTCTTGAGATGAGCGTAGTTGATTCATCCAAGCCATAGTTTGGTTCCGTCAATAAGAAGGGTACATGAGAAGGGTTTGTTGTTGGCGCGCTGTGGACTACTCGTCGCAGAGGCTGCGGATTCGAATCCCACGTGTAACCCTATGGTTTCCTGCGCTATGTGATAACAAAAAATGGGCAAATAATTACTTTTCTGGGCAGCTGCATTAACCCTAACCTAACCCTTTATTGTGGTTTTCTAGGTTGAATAGCTAAGGGCCCAGTTCATTTAATGGAGCCGTAAATCAAGCCGTGGAAATTGTTTACGATCATAAGGATTTCTTTTTGCTCCTTCCCTCCCTCAGAATTTTTTCCTCGGGACGTATCTTAATTTTATTTTTATATGAAAGGGAAAGATGTTCCCTTAGTCTGTCAGCATAGATAAGAGTTTTCGAGGATAAATGAAAATACTTAAAATAATCCATTACCATTAACTTACTATTAAAAAAATTATGGATTATGAGAATGTATTAAAAAAAAAACACTTTTTTATATAATACGTGCTAGGTAAGTAGGTGGTAGGTTTAGGTTATTGTGGTTGCCCAAAAAGGCACCACTTAGGACAAGTTTGGCCCATTGTGTTACCACGTAGCGCAAGCGATCATAATTATCCGTGGGATTTGAACCCATAACCTCTGGGACGGTAGTCCAGCGCGCTAACAACTGAACTACCAGAGGCCTCCCCTTCCGTGCGGTAAATGATAAATAAAAGTACGGAAAAAAAAAACTAATTGAAGTCAAAGGTAACTAAAGTCAACTTAGGAGAAATTTTATCTAAAAATTACTTTTATTATTAAAGAAGGCATCACCCAAAATTTATGTTAATAAGACTTTTAAGTCAAAACATTTACGAAACATTTTACAAAATTTCCGACAATCGAATAGCCGAAAAGATAAATTTTTAAAAGTTTTTAATAAAAGACATAATAAAATTCAATTTTCTTCGGTGGGATAAAAATTAAATTTTCCTTACAGTGCCCGATGAAGTCTTGTTGAAAAACTTTTTATATTATGTTTATACCACGTTCATATGTTCTCAGAAATATTTTCCAGGGAATATTATTTTAAATTGAGTTTTACAGCTGGGAGGCATATAAGTAGTTCTCGGAATTTTTAGCAATTTAGAAGCTAAACTCACATTTTAGTAAATCAAATGTTTGGAAAAGAGGAAATTGGTTTGAAAATTGCAAAATTTTACGCATAAACTTAATTTTCTTCCTGAGTTTCGGGTAATCGCTTTATTACTATTCCGAATAAAACTTATACAAAACTTGTGCACCTCAAGCTAAATGGGTATATCTTTTCGGTGGAATGGTTTTGAACGTGGATCGAGGGTAGGTTTTATACCACTGAAATTAAACTACCGTTTTCCCATTATCTGAGATATGCTCCTGTTGAATCTTTGGTTTAGTGGAGAAAAAGAAATCACAGTAAAAATTCTTGTTGTTATTTTCTTAGAAACGCGAAAAAGGAATTTCATCTTTTTGCGTTCACTATAATTCGTAAAGCAAATGTTTTTCTTGAATTAAAGCGCAAGGAGAAGAAAATCACCGCCGGGGCAGAGTTTACCAATGATTATAAGCGCTTTTCTCTCATTTTCTGTTTGGTGAAAAAAAAAAAAAAGAAATCATTTATTTTCCACGAAAAGAACAAAGCACAAGTAAAAGGGCGCGGGGGCGTAGAAAAGAAAAAAGGAAAAAGAAATTATTACGAGAGGAACCCTACATCCCAGGCGCAGATTGTGAGAGTTCCTGACGTTGTCGTTTTTGCCCTTATTCCCCCCCTTACATCATCGTACATTTTGCCCCCAAAAAAGGTCACAGGCATTTTTCAGTTCGAAGGCCCTCAGCTCAGATAGACACGGTGGCATTTATGACCGGGGGGCGGCTAAAGGAAAAAAGGAGAACTGTTCCCAGTCATCCGCTGTACGGGGGAGATACATTCAATTACGAAAGCTTACCGGACCATCTACAGCCAATTTTCGTGGCGACAAAGTTCAGCAGGTGGAAAACTTATGGAGCATATACCTTTGCAGAAATCAATGTAACTCCCCTTCCGTGTTCCAGTCAATGCCATCCCAAACCCTCAGGGGGATACACAATTCAACCCACGGGAGCTGAGTTGCACAACCTTTGGTCACCCAAAAATTATTGAATTCAGATGATAATCTCAAAATGTACAAAAGGTTCATATTGTAGGTGGATGCGATATTAAAGGCGGAGGGATTCTTGAATGGTTCGGGGGTCGTGTACCAAAATTAGTAAAATCAATTTAATTCACCATTCCATAGAAGTAGAACAGTCGACAAACGATAATAAAATCAAATTTATCGCTTTATTCTTTTATTCGCTTAGAATTAACGAATTGCCAATGCCAGGGCAAATATTTTTAGGACTATTTAAGAAAGAAAATTTAAAATGAAGCGTAATCTGGGAGGCCTATTCTCGACCACTTTGCCAAGCAACTGGGGACACATCTTTACTTCCAAATGGTCTAACGTTTTTAGTAGATGTAAAATCAAACGATCCATAGTTTTCGAATAACTTGCTCGGCGAACTGAACAATGATTTTTAAAAAAAATTTTCCTGACCGTAAAAAAATATTTATAATTTCTGAAATTATGCTCAGACTAAACAAAAAACAATGTTATCCTTTTTACAGGAAAAAATAAAATAAGAGAACATCCCGAAGGCAGCATATCTTAAGCTACAGAGTTTAGAGTCTTAAGATAAAAAAAGATATTTTCTTAGGTTGTTAGGCGATTATTGAAGGGCTCAAAAAGTCGTAAGACATTTTTTTTCTTTTGAACCAGAAGGGAAATTTTCTTTTAAGACTTTTTTTGGCGGGGTAGATTGAATGTAGGTTTAGGTCGTTTAGTACCTTTAAAATGTAATTTAGATTTAAAAGTGATGAAATAAATAAAATTTTAATTGATCGAATGTTTTACGAATCTTTTGTTAATCACAAAGTACTTTGCAGTAGAAAAGGTTTTGTTTGGAGTAGAGAAGAGAGAGAGAGCTGAAGTAAATCAAAGAAAATTTGGATGGGGGGGGGGGGGGGGGGGTAAAACAGGCCGATTTTCGTCTAATTAATGCTGGAGCCCCCAACTTATAGCTAAAATCGTTACATTCAGCAATTTTCAGTCAAACCAATTTTAAAGCACTTAGCAGGCGAAATTCAAATTAGGAAAGGACAAAACCACCAAACCAAGATAATACACACACACACACCACCAACTCTCGTTCAAAATCCCGTCAAGCCGGGTTTTAAGACCAATGTAATAAAAAAAAATATACTTGAGAAAAAATAAAAATAAAAGCAAACCAGAACTTAATGATGAAAAAAAAAAATATCTTCAAACTTAATCCAGGGAGAAATTAAACTCGACCACAGAATGGGCCAGATATAAGTAAAAGTATATAGATAAAATATATAGAAACAGATACAAGGGGTCTCCCTGCCCCATGAAACCGATTTGTTCATAAGTTCCTTAATGATTCCGTTCAGGCCTTTGAGGGAAGAAATAAAAAATATACATAAACTTATATAATACTTTTATATACATATATATTATATGAAAACTTTTTTTTTTTCCGGTCTGGCACTTTTCGTGTTGCTTGTGTTAAATTTAATTAAATGGCTAACGCGAAACCACCCTATGAAGGGAGAAAGAACGAACTAAAATTAATTTTTTTTTTCTTTCCTTTAACCCACCTACCCTATACCAACCCCACCCACTAAACTACCCATCTCGAATGGAGGACTCTTCTCAAGTTTTTTTTTCCTGGTTTGAAAATTATACGAATCGTTTTCTTCGAGATGACTTCCTTTATTTTATGATGGGCATTGTTATATGAACGTGCCCTAAAAAAAATCCATCTCTACTCGCCCGCCATCCCTAACCCCCTGCTTCATACACTTCATCAACGCTGAGCCTCTCATTCAAATCAAATTTAATGGAATTATCAATTTAAGGACTGATTGTGAAGGAGCTAGGGTACAGGGATTGATTGTGATAGTCGCGTGCTGACCATTAGCTAAACTGAATTACTTTTTGAAGAGATGTTTTTCGCTCCCAACTCCTCCTCCATCCAAAATACCCATTTTCTTAGTCCACAAACAAGAATTGGGCTAGGGGTAGTCTGAGATGATAGAAAATTTTGTCCAGACAAATTATACCAAATACTAAAAACAGCAACATCAAAACTTTTTCGTCGCCCTATCCCCCCACCCATTTTAGGGACGGAAATGGTCTAATATTTATTTTTAAGGAAATCACCAGGGGAAAAAAAAATAAATAAAATAACAAATCAAATGAATAATGTGAAGAGCAAGGGGAATGGGAAACAGGGTTCGGGGTTAGAACGTAGAAAAATCACAAATTCAGTAGGGAAAGTCGATTGTAATAAATCTACTTTTTTATTTTTATTTTACAGAGAACCTACTGTCACATCTTTTACTAAGACCCCGGATTTAAGCTAAAGTCATGAATATTTTTTTGTTTAAATGATTAATGAGGAAATAAATTTTCTATTCATAATAATAAAACTGTATCATACTCATCAACTTTTAATCAGTTAATTGTGTCATCGATTGATTTCAATTACGTAAACGGTAAAGGACTTTTAAAATTGAATTTCCACCTTTAACTAGTTAAATCCGTTAAAATTTAAATTTGGCGCCATATTTTGATAATACAAAATAGCGAATTGAATATAATTAAAACGTTTTTTGCGAGATTATTAGTCCCCCAATTAAAAACGCATATGGATCCAATTAAGGAACCCTTCACAGTGTCATTGTTCAGACAAAGGACAACAAATTAAAATTGAAAATTTTGTTTTCGTTAAATATCAATTAAAAATCCCCTAAAGGCTAATAAAAAATAAATAAATAAATTAAATTAATCCGGCTTTATTTGAAGTATAAGACGGATAACAATTAATTGTGATTTACCGCCAATAGATCAACAGGTGAAATTTCTCTTTTTCAATGAAATTAAGTAGGATGGTGATTGATATGTGAGTTGGGTTTTTTGGAATACAAAATTTTATAAATTTTTTTAAACCTCTAAATTAGCCACTCTATTACCCCATTAACTGTAATCAGAAACATTTCGTTTTATATAAATTAGATTAAAATTTTCTATATTTTAAGCGAGAAAATAATGTAATTCCTTCCGATAATTTCATTTTACCGCGGTAACATCAACGGAAGAAATTAAATAATAAAAATTTGCTTGTACCATTTGTGATACTGTGCACCGGATGGATGAATCAAATGTATCAAGCATCTGGTCAAAAAATTTATTTTTGTCTACAATAAAACCAATTCATCCATTTAACCACCCTTGTCCAAACCTTTTGCCATCTTTCCATCCTGCGATGGCCCTACCTCAACCCTTTCCACTGAGTGTCCTCGTAATTTTTATGGACCGAGATTAGAACCATAGCATGAAAAGTATTTCCACCCCCTCCCTCCATCAGGGATTTAAGATTAGGGGGGGTGACGGTAAAAGGGATGAAGAAATGGAAAGTAGTGGGTGATGGCAGAGAGAAGTTTGGTTCTTGTTTCCGTGTTTTGATATTCATCGGAATTTGGTTTGCTCAGATTCCCATTGCCCGCCTCTATGGACAAAATTTATTGCTCTTAATTCGAGTTATTGGTCGGACAGAGTAGAGCATAAAAAAAAAATAAATAAATAAATAAATAAATAAATTATGGAGAAAGAAAAAAAATCCTTCTATCACTGGGGGACAGGATCGCAATGGAGGATTTTTTTTGGTGGCGGGCAAATCCCATCGCTCTCCGTGTATGTCATAAATTTGCTTAAGTATAACAAAAAAAGAAGTAAAATAAAAATAAATAAAAATAAAATAAATAACATAAAAAAAGGGAAAATAGCGACATTCTGAGGAAGGGAAAGTACATGAATTATGTAGCGCCCGAGGCGCTTATGAAATCTTCCTGAAATTTTCCCGGTTTGAAAGATGTCGAGGATACGGGCAGTCTTACTCTCTAAGAAAATAATCATCCACTTTGTGATATTTTTGGATAAAGGGGTATAGAAGGATAAGGAAGGGCCGTACACCCAACTTGATGATGTTCAGTGGCGTTATTTTAAATAATTCCGGATGCCTGAGTGAATCATGGAGATAATTCCTTGTGATGAAAGAAAATCATCATCCCACCTGTAGTAGCCCATTTCTCGCTTAATGGTACCCTAAAACCCTAAAATGAGTATATTTTGTTTTCTTCCTCCGAAAAACCAGACACAAGAACCTTTTTTCGGAAAAAAAACAAAAGCATGCACCCGTCCCAACTCTGTCCTCTTTTTCGACTCGAAGTATTAAAAGACCACACGGTCCGGGAGCAAGGAGTTAAAATAAAAGGCATACGAGATGATGATGATGATGATGATGCTGGGGGATGCTGTCGGATAGGATTAGTTTTGGTTATTCAGCGGGATCAGCTATTTTTTTTTTTTTGGATCAACTGGTTAGCGAAAATCAGGAGGAAAACGATTATATGACGATATTACGATTAAACGTTCAGTTCATTCGTACTATCTGTACTCCGGAATTGGTCATCCGGATTGAAGGGTAGATTGGCTAAGTGGCCTGGATTGGTATGGCCTTTTGGACATTGATGGGAATTAATTTTCTAGGAGGAGAAAACTTCTTTATCTAGATATTTATTTACTTATTTATTTTCCCATGATGACAAAAAATTAAATATTATTAAAAATCTTAGGGGCAAAATTTTTCTAAAAAAAATGTTCGACTATCACCCAGTGTATGTTGGGACGATAGAGCACTTAATTTGAGAAGAAAACCTACAGAACAGACATACTAAAGACCTTAAAATATATGAAGATTGACTATATGGTAATAATGGTTGGGGCAAATACAGGGATAGTGAACCGCCACAAAATATCAATGGAACGAAAATCAATAGAATTCAGGAAAAAAGCTAAAGTAGTATATCAAATCTCAAAGTACTACTCAAAAACATCAATAAAGCTTGTAGGTATTTAGCAAGGGAAATTTACTAGCACAAAACAAGAAGTCCAACGAAAGGAGATTCCAGTACCAAGGACAAATCGGATAAAACAAGACCCTATTCATTCAGATGTTCTTTAACACTGTTTAACACAAACTGTATGAGCATGAGTAATTTGAACTTTTTGAGATGAGTTCAAATATATTCCATCATGCATAAAAGACTAAGCAAAAAGTAGGACCTGTTTTTAACTCCCCTAACACCAAAGAGTTAACTCACTACCGATAGAAATTAAAAATACCCGCAATATTCTTGCGTACAAATTTTGTAATAATAAATAAATAAATAATTAAAAAAAAAATCGAGCAGAATATCGCGTTCAAACAGAATAAGGCTAAGGATATATCGCGTTCAAACAGAATAAGGCTAAGGATATACCTAGCGTCTGAGGAGTAAAATGATCAATATTTCGATTGTTATTATATTCTCCCCGGTCGTTGGCTCATATTGCGGTGGTCCCTTAGCAGGTTCATTAAGATGTACAACTCTAGTCGAACCTTCCACCTTATGGCACACTTTCATTTACCATTCTCTGATTGTGAAATTAAGATTTTCACCCATCCCCTTATAACGATATCCACCCTATGACTATCTTGGGGGCATTAGTTGGTCGAGTTACTGAGTGGTTAAGAGAAGTGGATTTAGGGGTTTTTCGTTCTCCCTTTACCTTACCTTAAACATTCACCTCCTCAACCCATCATCTTGACATGTGCTAGATGACTTTTGTCCTTCGTTTATTATTTGTGGTGTCAAACCCCTAGAGCAAGCCAACAACTTCTATTTCTTGCGGTTGGGAAAGGTGAAGAAGGACACAACAATTGTCTTAAGAAGTAAGGGGTATAAATATACAGGACATTTGTACTTGATGTATATATATGGGGTATATTCAGAAACCCCACTACTTACTAGGTGAGTCTATGAGTTTTCAACGCCAATTTGCTGGTTCTTGTTGAAATGTGATGATGTGACCTGCCAGTTGAGGAGTTAAACTGTAGCATCCCTTAAGGGTGATTTTCTTTTACGAGGTTAATTGACAGCATTTTTGACATGCTTTTAAAATAATTTGTCATATTTTGTCGCCTTAGAAATGGAAAATGATTTTTGAGAATTTATCGGTTTTGAGAAGAAAGAAAATAATATTTTACCCTATGTACAGAATTATAAAAATTTTCCTACAACCTTTGTTGCAATGTTCTTTAAATATTAATTAGGGTTCACGTACTTAGCAAAAGTCTTTAGAAATAATATAAATTCCAATTACAGCAAACAACCAAGAAAGATTACAATTATAACAAAAACCAAGAACCAGTAAGTACTAGGATTAATTTAAGAGCTTACTTTACTAAGGACAATATGTTTGAATCTAGCTAAAGAGCAGTTTAGAAAATTAAATTGAAATTTATAATGGTTATGTTAAATCCCAAAAATATAGGAAAGTTATAGTAAGCAGCAAGTTAAGCTGGAGAAAATACATCGCTATTTCTACTTTCATATGGAGGAACACAGAAATGTAGATCAGACACTATGATAGAATCTAAATATTTGTGATAGATGTAATATAAAGTGCACTCGTTAATATAAAGACTCCAATCAATAAGAGGGGACAGATTGTGGGAGGAAAGATGACCAGGATAAGGAACATATGGCTTATCGAATTTTCTTAAGATAACTTTTGGGAGAATTTTCTCTGCATAGATTCCATTTTAATCAACTTTATTTTGATGATACAAAGACCAAACCGGCGAGTAATATTTAAAAATTCTATAGACTAGAGTCAAGAAAATCTTGCCGTGGATAGATACTTAAGATAGGCAAAACTGCGTAGAATAAAGTAACCTATAGTCTATAGGACCTCTTAGAGATATCACAGATGTTAGCATCAAAAGTTGAGCCTACTATCGAAAATTACCCAGAGATTCGTAAATTCCGAGACAAAATTTATACACACTAAGGGTTGGAGACCTTTTAAAGGTATACATCATTTTAAAGCATTTATTGATACATTTAACGAGTAAGTCGCACTGATATTAAAGTTATCAAAACAATCAATCATTTTAAATATTTTGAAATTGACAGCATATAAGAGGGAATTTAGATATTCATGGTAAAATCAAATCTAAACTGGTGAATAGGGCAAGATTTTGCTATCTTTGAGAACTTGTTATTTAATTTAAACTTTTAAAGAGAGTACGGTAGAAAAAAAAGGTAATATTTGGGCAATGTTTCCACTACCTTGATCAGAAAGTTTGGTTTACTTTATCTCAGGTAAAATTAAATACGAAAAAATACAATTTATGAAATTTTATATAACGAACGGATATAAAAAGAATGAAAAGAAAAACAAAATCTTGGCAAATCACATGTATATGTGGTTATTGCCTTTTTCATATTTTCGCATTCGAGAAAAGAGAAAAATTATTTTAAATCCAGACCTTTAGAAAGCCAGCAAAAGAAAAAAAAGAGAAAACAAAGCTAAAAGGAGTTAGCCGGGATAAGCCTCAAAAGACTCGCAAACCTAAACTCTCTGGTTCATTGGGGCACAGAAGGGTCCACTGAATTTTTCATTGCTCAATTTAAATTTAATTGAATAATCAGCCTTTGAATATTTTGCCAGTTTTCCAGTTGTTCGGCCAACACCTCCTATCATCCAGACATTTTCAAATCACTCGCCTCTGTTACCCCGCCCATTAAAAATTGTAATGTGTTTTGGGGATGAGCAAGATGGGAAATTTTTGTATGTAGGATAAAGGGAAATGCTTTTAGGAAATTTGGTTTTAATCGTTTTATTTTCATGAGAGGGGAGCACTTGACCGGAAACAGAATTCTTAATGGAAAAGTTCTTCGATCTTTCTATACACACTGTAGCCCAATTCTGATTATATAAGGGTCCTATAGTGGCGGAGGAGGGGTGGGGGTAGTGTGGGTTTTGGGTGGTGTTTTTGATTATGAAAATGTTACATTATCTTTTGAACTATAAGAAAAAACGAATTACCTATCTAATTTTGAATTCATCGCACGATCTTAGCACGATTTTTAGGTATCCTTTCGGTACCTTCACATAGTTTTTCTTTTTTACCAACCAAAATAAAACAGCCCATCATCAGAAATCAACATCTTTTTCTTCCTTCCTTCCTTCAGATTAAAATATAAATAAAAATCTTAATTCTGACGATAGGTAGAAAAGGTTTTGTTACTTTAGGAAAAAAACAAAAACAAAAACAAAACGAAAAATCATTTTTTGATATCCTTCCCCGCATGAGTTCGATTAAATGAAATTTTTACCTTTTAAAGAAAAAAACCGAAAAAGGGATATTATACATATATATATAATTTTTTTTCACGAAATATATGCCTGATTTGCTTAATGGAAAAAGAGATTTAAATATAGGTATAAGAAAAAAAAGGGGCTTCTTCAATCCGCACCCAAAACACAAACTTTTACGACTTATCAGACCTAAATGACCCTCCTAAAAAAAATTATATATATATATATATATTTATTTATATATATATATATATATATATATATAAACTGCCTTATTTACTTAAGTCCTGGATTTGTGTGCTCATCCAGATTAATCCTAAAGTATTTTCCACGGGTACACCCAACGGCACATATCTTAGCTAATATCTTTCATATTTCATGCGTGAAATAGAGGATACCACCCCATCGCCCTTCCCCTTCCATCCCCTGCCGCAATAGAAAATCCTAAGGAGTAATTTTTCTTAGGTATCCTTGCCTATTCCATACAATTCTAGCCACTAAAATAAATAAATAAAATGAAGAAAATAAACTCATACTATAAGATGGGTTCAAAGATTTGGTGAGGATATCTTTCATTCTTTTTTGGGTTACGTGGTAAAATCAGTGATGGGACAACTACAAAGTGGTTCTCCCGTAAAAATTGATCCAACCCGCAGTTTGTAAGTCAAAAAACTTTCTCATTCCTCGGCTGGGAACAAAACATACGCCCATATTATATATATATATATATATATATATATATATAATAAATAAATATATAGAAAAAATGGAACGTGTAAATTTAAAGAATTTAATTGGTACCGAAGGACCTTTTTTTACGCTTGAAATATATAAAAAGTAGGCTCTTAAAAAAGGCCTTCAGTGATTTATTGAAAATATTTAAGTACAATTTTTTTTTTGAGATACCTTCCTGTATACCCCCGTAAACCTAAAACCGACAGTTTAAAATAGATTTTTTTTTTTTAACGAGCCAGAAATGTATTTACCATAAAAAAAAATATATAAACTGGCGGTACACACCCTCTGTTAACCCACAAAATTTAAACGTGACATCCATATGGATTGGGTAGCATGCCATGAATTTAAAATGATTCCTGATAGTATTCTGCTCCCACAGGACTATCACGAGACCAAGTCACCTTTCTATGGGAATGAAAATAAATTTTAAACAATTGCCCGGGAATAATATTCGATAAAAAAAATCTAGAAACACCAAAGTACCATCACTTTGGTATTTCACCAAAAGATAAAATAAGGGATGAAAATAAAAAAGGCAATACGAAAAAAAAATCAAAGTAACTTATCCCTCAGGATTCCTAAAAGGGGTGTAATTACTACAGCAAATATTTCCTCTCCTGATATTAATCCATTCCGTGACTAAACAATTTCACCACAGAGGACAGAAGAATTTTCGTCTTGATGAAGCACACAGTGCCAATTCATTTCAAATTTCCGGCTCGCATAAGAAAAAAACAAATCTGAAAATCTGGCACTGGATGAAGGAAATGAATAAATTCATTCCAATCATTCAAAAATTATTAAGCTTTATTTAGCTAAATTTCATCCTCTAACCCATTTGGAGATGCGTCTCCCGAAATTTTTACTTCATGCCTATCCCGATTTTGGGCTTTTTGGAAAGCGGGACATATGGTAAAATTTTTCTTAAACTATTACAACTCAGAGATTATTTTTGTCGCTATAATCTTTACCCCTTTGATCGGCCCCACAAAGAGTAAATTTTGAATTAAATTCTTCCCCATTAAGGTTCCCGATATTAATTTCGGAAAAATACGTTCAAATAAAATATGATTTAGTTAATAGTGGAACATAAATTAATATTCTTTTACAGTACATTACAATAGAAATATTTTTATTTTTGATATAAAATGACTTTATCAAAATTTAAATTACCTATGAGTTAGGGTATTGAAAATTTTGAAGAAGTTATACAATTTAATCAAATATTGGTACAAATTTAAAGCTTTATATTTAATCTAAGTGTCCCTATCTTTATAATGCAAGGGAATATGATCATTTCCGGTGAATTGCAATTCCCCTTAAACGCGCATTGTCAGGGATTCAATTTTCCTTTATTAATTTTAATTCTTGGAAAACTTTGAAGCCAATCAACTCTCAAATTAGTTCCCAGTTTTTCATATTTTTTTAATTTTTTGATTAAATATGTTCATGTAGGGTATCTTTTAGTTCAATTATAATACAAATTCACAGAAATTTTGTTATGAATAAATAAAATTTTATATAATTCTACGAAATGTTAAAGAAATATTTAAAAATGAATGTTTTGAAATTGAATTGTTTGAAATTGTTTTCTAGTTTTTGGTGTAGAAAGGTGGGGAAGCGATTCCACTAAAGAGATCCTTTCAAAACAATGTAATTGAATTGATCATCTATTAACTTTAGACATCCTAAAAAATTTATATATATATATATATATAAATATATATTTTCATTTAAAACATAAAATAAAAAAAGTTCAGACACATGTCACTTGTATCAGAGCACAGCGGGACGAGTGAAGTAATCGGCAATAAATTCTCGTAAGAGGCAAGTTAAAGGTGTATGGCTCTGCATACGAAATAACGAAATATTGACACCCTATGAAAATGTTTTTGGGGGCTGGTGTTTGGGGGGTATGGGTGGGTAAAATTTTTGGGGTGTGTGCCCACATGTTGGGGCACAAAATATGTAAGTATGAATGCCTATTCGAAAAAAAAAGATATTATTACATATAAACATCTAAACATATATGGAAAAAATTCTTTTTCATGATTAATTCAGTTCAGGTCGAAGTGGTATTGACAAAATTTTTGTTGCTGGGCCAAAACAATTTCATATTTTATCTGGATTTGTTTCCTATCCTTTTACGGCATGTCCTTCCATTCCATTCCCTCAGATAAGTTATGAAATTGATAGAAGGCTAGGGTGCAGGTGGTTGGGAAGATGGGGACGGGTCTGTGCAAACCCTAAAATCTAGGTAGTATCTTATCTGGTTTTCGAGGTCAAAGATTAAGACATAAAATACATAGATACGAATAACTATGTCCAGGATCATTTTCAGATCACGTACAAAATATTAAATATTCAGTATATCTCTGTTTTGCGCTCTGTCGCGTTCAAAGGTGAATTGATTAAGGGACTTTTAGGTAAATGGATTTCATCCATTTCCTGAGATTATAACAGTAGAAATAACTAAAAACATAATTTCATTTAAATCTATAAATTAGATACATCATTATTATAAAATAATTTACCCCCTACACTAAGAAAACAGTTTAGTTATAATAACTAAGGGCAATTTATTTGAAATAATTTTCATTTTGATTTACATTGATTTTTTGCCATTCAAGAAGACATAAGGAGGAATATGGATCCTTTTGTGGTAGTTTAAGATTTCCTTTTTGGTGTAATAAATATCCAAGTAGTTCGGACGATTATAAAATTTTTGTATGTGGCTTAAATTTTCAACTAGATTTTTAACATCCCCATGGATTTCTTTATAAAATTAACACCGCTAAACTCATCCAACTAATTTCCTCTCTAATAACAAATTTTCACTTTTTTTTTGTTTGTTTTGTATCCACAGAGCATAGGTATGGTGGTTAAAAATGTTTATTATTAAAATCTAAAGCTACATTTCTTGTAATTGAGCCTAGTAATTGGCCCATTTCATTTATAATTCCCTGAGCCTACATAGACCTCTCGGTATACCTATAAACCGTAAAAAAAACGCCCCTTTCGCTGCCAATGCTCTCTGTTCGTAAACTGGAAAGTACATAGCAAACGTAGCAAAAAAAAAACAAAAAAAACCCAATAAAAGTAAATAAAAAAATTTCACCATCAGATTTTGAGGTAAATCGCCAAACGAGCTGCTCAAATTAAATCCATTTCAGGGTAGACATAGAACGAAAAACGAAAGGGTTTCCTAGTTAGAGGAATACACCTCTTTTTTTTTGGGTATAAGCTTCATAGACAGATTATTTTTAGAGTACAATTAAAGTCTTAAATGTTGTATCGCATTAGTAGAAAAAAATAAAATTATTTTAAATAATATACGAGATATATTACCTTTATTAAAACAAAAATTCAACTGGACATGTCATTTTGACTGACAAGTTTCTCCACTTATCCCCTTATTCAATTGTTTAAGCTTTGTAAAGGGGAAATCGAATGTCTCATATCCTTTAGAATAGTCTCAGGAGCACAAACTGTTTAATTTTAGATATCCGGCGACGAGGGTTACTAACTGAAACACATACAAAGAGCAGGATAAAAGCAAAAACAAAACGAAACAAGTGGACAGAACTTCAATCTATATATATAAAAAAAAAAGAAAAAAAAACCGCCTCGTTCAAATAACTTCTGCTTCTTTCCATCAATACAACAAAAATCCTTACCTAAATTGGAATCGATCTTTGGCACTAGCCCTACTTGTCCCCCATCCCAAAAACAAATTTTTTTTCCCGCCTACTCAGGGAAGTTTCTTGTCCAAAACAAAGAGCTTCCACCACCCTATAGTCTTTTTTTTATTTTTTTTTCTTTTATCGTAGACCTAACTATGTATTCTTTTTTCTTGTTGTCGTTCATGTAATGTCACATAATCTTCAAATTTTCGGGGATTCCCCTTGCTATTCAACCTTTTCTTAGCTAAAGAACGATAATCGTCTACCTCATCATTGAGGGTGTGATTTTAATATATATAAGTCCTGAATTATCTCTCTTTTACGATGACAATAGTTGAAATCTCGGAACTGAAAGTACACCCCCGTTAAACCAATCCTTTTACCCGTTTTATAGTATCACAAAATTTTAGAACTACCACATTTTGTTGTGGAATTATAAATCAATGCATACAATTTCTTCAGGAATAAATTTATACCTGACCATTTGAACTAGAATTTTACAGAGGTACCACCTATTTTAAACTAAATTCGCTGAATATCCTGCATCTAAATTTTGATATCTAAACTGAGACGGAAGGGCACCTAAATGAAGATTCCTCGAACACCATTCTATAGTCCTATAATCTAAAAATTCATAATCCTGTCTCTTCCCATTCATTTATATTTTATTTTACCCTCAACATATATAAAAATTGAGGAAAAAAGGATGATCTTTCTTGTCATTTTTGATATGACAAGCTACGACATAAAAAGATATCCAAGTCATTCAAAGGATAATAGAAATCGATGGTATTCCGTACTGAAATTAGTAGAAGGTGGTGACCCATCTACGAAATTATTCCCATCCCCAGGACGACAATTCCATCGCTTAAACCACAAAATTTCCCTGTCCTATGCATAAGGTAATAAAGGGTAAAAAAAGATAGGAACACGTCCCTTGAAATATACAAGAAACAAACTATTAGAGGAGCAGAATTTAATGAAAAATTTTCCACTTTCTTAACAAAGTAAATATATAGCGCAAAATTCTGTCCTAATACCTATACCAATGAAATTCCTTTTTAGCTCTTTATCCTTGCCAAACGATTAATTATTAAATATTGGATTTGAACTAATAAAACTACCTCTGCCTCGCATTTGATGAGATATTTGAAGTATCATGATTATTTTCCAGTATTATTGATAATTACGAATGAATTCCAATTCAGTGCATTTTATCAAAACTTTTTAATATGATGCATGAATTTATGTAAATTTGCTCTCAAATATAATTTAACATTTTACATTTTAGTTCCTGGAAAAGCCGGAAGCTAAATCAACTCATATTAGTTAGAAATTGGAAATGGAATTTTTGTGTGACAATACAAAAACCTTTTTTACAAAAAATACTCTCCTGGCCACAAAACTAATTATTAAATCCTGAAATTTTTCCCAGACTAAGCTAACATGTCTTGCTTTCCAGCAAAAATAAAAACAGGGTGCATTCCGAAAGAATATTTTGAGCCACAGGGTGTCGAAGGGGGGCTCAATTTATTTAATTTTATTTAGGTAAATTTCACCCTCTAGCCACTTTGGAGTTCCGTGTCCCGAAATTTTGGCTCTAGACTTATCCCTTATTTTGAGCTACCTAGAAAGCTGAATATGTTCTTAAAGTCCTTTTAAATTATTAGGGTCTTGCGATTTTTTTCTACGAACCTATAGTCTTTTTAGTGTAGCAGGGCACAATTCATTTAATTTTATTTAGCTTAATTTCACCCTCTGGTCACTTTAGTATCCCGTCTCCGAAAGTTTTCCCTTTAGAACTTATCCCGACTTTGAGTTTCCTAGAAAGCTGAACAAGTACTCAAAGTTTTCTAAAACTATTAGGGCCCTGCGATTTTTTTCTGCAAAGCTGCAGCCTTTGGAGTGTGGCGGATCCCAATTTATTTAATTTCGTTTAGCTAAATTTCATCCCCTAACCAATTTGGAGTCCCGTCTCCCGAAATTTTTGTTCTAGACCTATCCCGATTTTGGAAAACAAAACATGTTGTCAGAGCCTCCTGAAATTATTGGTGTCCTGCGATTTTTTTCTGCAAAGGTGCAGCCATTTTATTTTATAAACAAAATCTGTGATAATACCTTTAAGAGATAAATTTGCTTAAAAGAAAAAAAATAATAATATGATAAGAAAATGAAACAAGGAAATCACCTGAAGGTATGAAAAAGTGGTTCAGCGGATGAAAACTGGAGTAAAAAAAAATGAGTGGAAGGTTTCGGTTCGCATGCGAAATTGTTCTACTACCAAGCCACTTACCCTTAAACCCCACCAACCCCTACCGACTACCCGTGGATCAAAGAGATTCATTTGAAAGTGTACAAAATTGCGTAAGGTACATCTCGAAAAAGTGATGTGCCCTTATCCCTTTCCTTATTTGCGAAGTCGTCTGCTGAATTGTTAATGGACTGAATTACACTTCCACCCCCTCCCCCTGTAAAGACACTCCATGTTGGGATGAGAGTTTTTATACTTTGGGAAGGGGTTTTGATGCTGTCAACGGAATAAAACGTATAACAGCGGAGCACGACTCCCAGGACTGAAACAGGACCAAAAACTCTGATAGTGTCTTGGTGTACTTAAAAACGTTGCTCCCCTTTTTTTTCTGGGAACTCTACGTTACGATGAGTCCCTTCTTATTCCCGTCTTACGAAATATCGGGATAAAGTGGCCAAGGGGAATGAAAGGCATGTTATTTAGTTTATTATCAGGGCTCAACTTTTTGGTTTCCTTACCTAATACAAACTCTGGTCTCTTAGACCCCAGACTAATAGAGAACTACCTAATCTAGTAAAAATTAGTAACCTAGATTCTTACTATGGGAACAAACCGACAAATATTCTCCGCTATATTGAATTTTACAATTCTGACTTTAGATTCGTAATCAGCAACCCCAAAAACCCTATATACTAATCTTGGGAAGAATCTATCTATTTTGAAAATCGTTTTGCAATTTAGAGTTTAGATTTATGATCAGCTATCTCCAAAGCTTCTGAGTCGTCAATTAGAAGACGATTACTTGACTTTTTGGGCTTTGTGAGTTAGTGGCTTGATAGAAAACAAAAAAAAAAATAAAAAGGAAAATAGGTTCTTGAGGAATATTTTGTCACACGATAAAATTCCCTGGCAATTTTTGCGTTTTGCATAATTCAAATTAAAATAAATCGTACACCGCCAAAACAAAATTAATGCTACTATCAAACTATAGTGTATAATTGTTTAATTTCCGGCCCAAAACAGATTCATGTTTGTATAAAGTAATGATGCTATTTTTAGAGTATTTTCATAGAAAGGGTTGAAAGTATGACGAAAGGGAAGAAAAGGTTTATGAGAATTCATGTTTCGTATTTATGCGCTCCTAAAAATGTTTGGTCTGCTTCCATTACCTAAAATTAACCATCTCTCACCACTGTCTAGGTTCTAAAAAGTATTTTGCATAAAAATTAAATGAAAATTGTTTGAAGACGCCTTAATCAACTCTTTACAGTATGATTAGTAGTGGAAGGTGGAGGAAATGGTCTCCTTTGGCAACATGAACATTTTCTTATATATTTTGTTGTATATTGTATACAAAAAAAAAAAAAAAAAAAAAACTAACCTTCTTGAACCTTTTCCGTCGCGCGCCTCTTTTCACTTTTTCAAATCATTTTGTCCTAAACCTGAGGCTGTGTCGTGCGCTCCCCTAAATGGCTTTGTTATCGAAACTTTTTAAGTAAAATGGCAACAAAAGCCCCCTTATAGAAATTTATGGAGATGATAACAATTTAAAAAGGGTCATTCTTGTTTTCTACAATCCTCCTATAGCACTCTGCCTGTTCCCTTCCTTTTCCCCTCGCCTATTTCGATTTCGTCAGACACTCCTCGCGACCCACCCTCACTTGACAAAAAAAAAAAAAAAAAAACAATAATAATAATAAAAAATAAAGTAAACCGCCTTGTTATTATAATTTTTATTATACCTCCACCCTTCCCCATCCCCATCTTATAAACGAGAGTCTTTCAGACTCACAAAATTCGAACCTATTCGTTGCTTTTTTCTATAGGCCAGCGATTTACTCTATTCGTATATTTTTTTTTTATTTTTTTTTTAAGACGTTACTGGGATGACACAGACAAAATTATTTTAGTATTATTGAGATGTCGTAAAAAAAATGAAAGAGATTAGCATTCAATTTGACTGATACTCAATTCCTTCCTTAATTTAATTATATTTTTGTAATTCTCTTTTGATTTGAATTGAAAAATAAAAAAAATATATATATTTTATATTGAAAGAATCCTCCTCAATTTCTTTTCATTCGACACTCGTCGTCCTTCACTAAAAATAAGAAAATAACGTTGCGTTATAACTCCAACTTATCCTTGACGGAGGGGTATATAGTGAATATTATGAAAATTTACAAAAATCAGTATAACATTTGAAAAGTTTAATAAATAAAATTCATAATCTTAAAGAAAACTTTAATTCATTTAAAAATATTTCTTCTAATCTGTGCTAGTGCAGTATATAAGGGGCGGGGTAATTTCTAACAAAAACATAAATTTGAATGTTAACCGTCTGTTTGAAATTTTTTATCGCAACAACTATGCTAGGTATTTTGATTAATGGGACCGTCTCAAAAATTCTTCCATGATAAATCTTTCCACTCAAAAATATAAAAAATTATCTTTTATAATTTTGTAATATTTCATAAAGAAGAAAAATATCTAGCAAGTGAATAAATTGAGGGAAGAAAATGGGGTTTTTGTTTTTTTGGTATTCTTTTCCATCGTCCAGTGATATTGACCACACACATTTTCAAAACAAACAAATTGCATATTTCGCAATTTAAAATCTTTTGAGAAAAATATCTTATTGCCTGAAATAATAGCCCTAAATAAAGCTGATTAAGTGCTTTTCAGTAGACTTTTTCACTGATGATAAAAGTGAAATTGTGCATAGATTGAAATTTTGCTAGTACGATTAGTGATAGTAGCAACCACTATCACTAAAAATTTTAATGTTTTAATTTAAAACGCCTTAACATTGACGCACCCAAATTCAATGAAATCAGAAAGAACATTAAAGAGGCGAATAGAATTTTATACCTATAGAAAGGATGATATAGTAAATTTCTTAATAAGCATATTTTTACTAGAAACATGAAATTCTATCATATTTAACAATGCTAAGAAATTTATGTGATATTAAAGAATATCACAAATGAATAGAACATTAGACCAGATATATTTTTGTTCTAATTTCAGTAACCCAAACAATAGATATCTAATTTCATATGATGAAGGAATTGAGTACCAGTCAAATATTCTAAGATATTTTGAACCAATAAAGCATATAAAAATTTAAGGGAGGTAGAATTACAACAATTTTAAATATTGCATTTAATGTAACCTAAGAGTTAAAGAGTTAAATGATTTACCCACTATAAAATATTTTCACAATATCCTACCGTCATAAAGCAAAGGTTCTATTCATGATCAATCATTAAGAATATTTTTATAGGTAAGAAGATAAAATTACAGAAGAAAATATTGAGAGTATATCGTTAATGAAAAGTAGGAAAAAGTAGGAATATCAATCGACTCTACCTTGGGCTACTCCTTTTTGAAAAAAGATATCTCCAATCCTTATGATTTGATTGTAATTACTTAAGTAGGAATTAATCCATTTATAAGAAGAAATCACCCACGTTTCAACATTAAAGAATTATTTCAATTTAATTTTAAGAGGATAATATACCAAATAATTTTGGATAATTAAATAACATATCTATGTATTTTCGAAAACAATATCTTACTTACCGTTACAACAATTACATGTTGTGCGATCAACAAACACTCAATCGTAATTTTATCAATATTAAACAAATTACAACACACGTTTTATTTTAAATATAAAAAAAAATATTACAAATCACATAATCATTATTAAAACACAATATTTATAATAATTGTATAATTAAAACTATATTTTAATAAAATTTAAAACAAATTCCTATTTTATTTTTACGATACCACATAAATAAATAACAAAAAACACAAAAAAACAAAATTATCACGAACCACACTAAAAAACCACGTTTAAACTTTAAAATCTGTCAAAATGACTGCTAATGTCAAAAGATCTACACTAGAAACTAGTGATATTTTTCCACAGGGTGCATCTTTATATTTTATAATAATTCCCCACATGGATGGATTACATCTAATTTTTTTTAGATGATTTTTGGTTCGAGACATGTCTATTAATATTTCGAAAATTGAATGTACAGTAATGTATAAAAGTGAACCTATGATGGTACTTAAGGTTATTTTCTTAGTAGTAACGCATTAACTATTGGAGATATAATAAAAATGGTTATGAGCAATGTTGTAGAGAATAAAATTTCCTATAATAATATTGATATACATTTTAACATTATATTAATCATTTTTGAGATATCCATGAAATAAAACTATAAAATTTCTCAACTTCTACTTTCGAAAATAGCTCAAAATATATCAAAGTTACGCGAAAAAAATGATTTATAAACCAATTTTGTGCTGAATTTAATTCTTTATAAAATAAGTGAAGTCACTTCTTTAGATTAGGTTAATAGTTTTGCAATTATTAGCAAAAAGTATATATTTAAATTTCAAGTTAGAGTTATTTTTTGCACACAATATTGGGACTGAATTATAGTTTACTTTTTTTAGCATATAGCTCATGATTATTCAAAAAGAATATTACAAAAATTGCAATCATCCTATAAAATGATATCGGTGATATATCGATAGCATAAAATGCCGATAGATAAGATAATTTCCTTTTAACTGTGTAGCTTAACTGTTTGTAAGAATTTTCAAGATACGATTTATAAATTTTTTTGCTACCATCCGCATATCTTTACCCACCCTTTTAAACACCCTTTTCAGAGGGTATACGATAGGCAGGATCTTTCTAAATTAGGGTGTGTATGCAAATGGGGTGGGGGAGAGAGGCGGGTAATGATAATTACATTTATACATAAGTAACCACTAGAAGCGTTTCTAATTAAATTCTTCGAAAATGTATATACGTCCCGGAACATGCATATTGTCGAAAATGTTAAGATCATCAGAAAATTTTCATATTTTAGGGAATAAATAAAAAGGGGATGAGGTAGGAGTGTTGTATCGTTCGTGATATTGCCAAATAATAAATAATGTCTTCCGATTACTCATTAGGTGACCCCACACCAGCTCCAAATGTTTTGGGGACTACGTGATCCGCTCTTAATTAGTAAACATCATGTTAGCTCGTAAAAGGAAATTAAATCGCTTCATGAGAGCATTCAGTTGAAACATCCCAAAAGATCTGATAACAGGGGGGCCTTTCAAAATGATTTTATATTTTGAAACTTTGCTGGGAAGTGGCTAAAGCGTTTAGGGAAATGAGGGAAAATCCTAATTACTATTCAACAGAGATACTTTTGGAATGGGGGAAAAAAAACCCCCCCGAAAGGTATACCATGCTGTTTCGGGTACACAGATATTATTAATAATTTTTTTCTACCCTTTCAAGGGATAGCACAGGAATTCCTTCCAAACAAGTACCTTACCTTGTTCATAGGGAATGTTTTTTTTTTTTGTAATTTGATGGATAGTAACGAAAATGTTTCCTTCTATTGTTTTCGGGGGTTTAACCTCTATCTTTTTGAAAGGTAGAAAATATGAATAAACTAATAAATGAATGAACAGATATATGCCTCAGAATATCTCTACAATTGGCACATATTTTTGGGGACAGACAGCTTTAGTAGAGCCCCATCATTGATCCGCGGTCCCCTTGATTTTGGCTTTTGATATTACGGGGCAGATGTTAAGTCGTAAATTTTATTGATTGGCGGCATCCCATAAGTGGAGCTAAAGAGATACAAAGTGGAATCCGTGTAAAGGGATGATCAAAACAAAAAAAAAAACAAAAGACGAATAACAAACCTCTTTCGAATGGAATGGAATGTAGAAATCTCAGTTTATTACATCAAATAAAATGTACTTAAATCAAATGGAAGAACAAAAAATATTTTGTTTCCCCTTTTTCTTTTTGTAATAATAATAAAATAACACATTATTGGAATTGGTGGATATATCCTTTATTTATTATACGTGGATCTTTTTAAGAGTATAGAGTTAAGGGAAAATGCAAACCTGCTTGAAAGTAGTAGTTTTAAACTACAATTGGGGCCGTATATCAGCAATAACGCGACGACTGTTGACTTCTAAGTGGGCCAACGTAGTCCATATGCCCGAAATCATATTTAAGCACTAATGGCAGAAAACTATTTTTTAAACAAATCCAACATCATGCCATTATTTTTACGTATTTGATTTCATTTTAAATTTGTATACCTCTAAAATAGAGAGCCTTTGAAAATTGGATTGAATTAGTTAACGATAAATGGAAATTAATAAACGGATATAAGCCGGGAAAGAGATAAAAAATAATTTAATATTTGAAAAAAGGCTTAAATCAACCCTTACAAATTACTTACGCTTCTAAGGAAAGGGACCAATTTTCAGCATAGTTTTAAATGCTGTTACTCAAAATATTCCTTTGGAGGGCATTCTGTTTTTATTTTTTTTAGAAAGCAGGACATGTTTTCTTAGCTTGAGCGAAATTTTATAAATTACCAAAAAGTTTTACACCCAGGAGAGCATTTCCCCTTGAAAATGGATTTTTTCGCCTCTAAAATCCGAAAAATCAGCTTCTACACCCTGTATTTCCAAATATTCGTTTGAGAGATACCCTGTTTATATTTTTCTTAGATAGCAGAACATGTTACCGTAGTCTGGGCAAAATTTTAGAATTCTGAAATTTTTTTTTACGGCCAGGAGAGCATTTTTTGTGAAAATAGATTTTTTTTCGCTCCCTAAAATTCCAAATTCGTTCAAAAATATAAAAAAATATAGATTTTTTTGGGTTATAGGAAAACATTTCAAAAAAATCAATTTTTACTCCCTTTGGCTTCGAATTATCGAACATTCCCATCTCCTTTTTAGATTATTACAATATTTCTAGTAATTCAGCTAGTGATTCTAGTGATTTTGTTAGTGATGAAATTAGCCAAGAATTCCTATCTAAGGTAATTTAAAGGATAAAATTTCCCCATTGAGGCCTGGAGTGGCATCGTTGCAGGGTGGGTTAATTGGGCCCGCTTTTACTGAGTTGCAGGATTTTAATTTTATGAAGTTGCAAAGTGCACTTAGCTTGGAAACTTGTTGCAGTTCGGGATTGCCTGAGGAAGAGTTTCTCTCTTCCTGGAATTCTTAATATTAAAATTGAAAAATTTGCAGGGATTCTTAATTTTTGTTTCCAGGTTTCGTATATTTGATTTGTTCCCTACCAGTGACTCAAACAGGGAGGTGTAACGTAAATAAATAAATTTTGAATATAGACGTCAGTTTTAGGGGGTAAATTAGATAATTTAAAAGCCAAACTGTATCGTGTTGCATATCAAATGAAAAGGTAATATAAAAAGACGAAACCTTACTACTTCTTCATTGTTAGTTTTCAGTACTTCCTACTAATTTTTTACTATTTTTTTCTATTAACATTTTAAATTTCAATCTCTTTTTAATAATTTCTTTTCCGTCAATTCAATTAACAGCCGCGATAGATTTATTTAATGCTTTTCTCTTTTATTATGGGGTTTAGGCAGACCTTTAAAAAATTTGTGAATTAATAAATGAATAAGTTAGCAAATATGTTTTTAAGTAATATGGGTTTTATTAAAAATTTTAATATTATCTCATTCAGAATTTGAAATTAATTTCAAAATAAATAAAATTATATCAAATATTTCTTTAGAAAGTTTAGCAACTTCATAAGTCCATAAGAAGTATTATTTTAAAAATTACCAGCCCTTCTAATTGGATTTTGGTAATAAAAGCGGAAAATTAAAGAAGTGCAACAATTGCAGCTGTATGCAAATTTAAATATCTTGTTCGTTATACAGATGCATACAATTCAATTATAAACATATTAAGTATAAAATAAATTTATTTTATATATTTTTATTTGTTTTTTTTACCTGATTCATGTAATACCGGACAAATTCCATCGATTGTTCGAGGGCATAGGTATCACTGCTGCAGGAATCAATGATGAGGGCGCCAAGGGTAACATTTGGTAATAGATCCGGATCATTATTAATTGAGTCAATAGCATAAAGCATCGCTTCCAAACGTTGAATTCCCTTCTCCTCCTTAACTGCACCGCACGGATAATCTGGATTACCATTTATGCTATGCTCATGCATTGGAAATATCCCGCCCAAAATAATATCACCCTTTGTACGAATTATTTTACCTTCATAGTCTAATTTTTCTGAATTTGCTATACCATTTATTATACCAAAAATTATTATTGTCGTAAAAAATAGACGTTTTACATGAAAGAATCTCGATTGATGGTACTTTACATATTTTCTTGGACGTCTAATCATTTTGCCGTTTTTGTTTTAGACCATATAATTGGATAAGTTTAGGGCACGTGATTATTATGTTATTTTATATTTTATTTGTTCATATCACCCTTACTATTATTTTAAATTATTAGCGATAATTTGTCTTTAGAAACATTTGATACTAAACTAATTTTGCAAAATAAAAAAAAATTTTAATAAACACCACAAAATTTAAGGACTAAAGCTGTTTAATAGTTCCCTCTAATTTTTTATGAAATATCTAAAAGAAAACACAAGAGATGTGTATTTTTGTCTATTTTAATTTAACGTCACAATTTTAAGCACCAATAAATTAAATTGTAGGAAAATCTTTTTTGTATTTTTTTCTATTTTATATAAGATTTATTGGAAATAAAAAATAAAGCAATACTATAGATAATTTGACACTGTGTTGTTGGAAACCCGATAAACAGTTTCTTATTTCCTGTTTCCAACACCTCAAAAGACCATACAAAAAAATAAATAAACAAGAAGGGTATATTACACTCATTTTAAAAGTTTTAAGATCAAAATATTCTTGATACAGCACAACATCCTCTCTCTTTATAACACTGATTGGTTCCACACTGAACCTTTCACAAATCACACTAGAGAGAATTTTTTACACTGTAGAAAAAGTAACGAAAAAAAAAATAAAGTATTTGTTCAACAGTCGAAAGCTAACCAACAACTGAAATTTTTCAGTGCCGGAGCATCTAAATATACTAAAAATTTTTTGATACCCTACCAAAGATATGTTGATGCTGGTCGGGAACTCTTGCTCATCATGGACCATATTCAGAAGGTTTGGATGCAACAAAAAATAAAATATATCCCCATAAAACTTTTAACTATACGCAGACTCCATAGATGTGGAGGTGTACCTACAAAACGTATTAAGAAGAATACGATTCTATCAGGATGAAATCTTACTGGCCAGTGCCACCGAGAATCGGTAACGTATCAGACATCAATTTATTTTCCCTTTCCCGGAAAATTTAACAAGTAATATTTACGAAATATATGAATTTTTATAGAACAAAATAAAATAGACTCCTCCTTATAAGAGTATCGTTGCCTATTTACTCGATATTCCCCAATTATCTCTAAACGAAAAATATTTAACATATAAGCCCCGAAAATGAGCTACTTACCCACGAAGGTACCCTTAAAATTTATCTAAAAATTTCAACAGTTAAGAAATTTTAATGGGAATGATGAATGGGTAAAAGAAATCATATGAAATAAATATTAAGAGAATATTCCACGATATATTTGAACATTTTCAATTTATTAAAACAATTTCAATTCAAAAGGGGACATTTCGTTCACTAAACACCATTTATTAAAATGTAATAATATTAAAATATAAAATAAAACTCTTCAAATCGTCTTAAGTCTCTAAAGGGGGTATAAAAGATATGTAGGGGTTGATACTTTACCAATCCCCCTATATACGCAATAAGGTGGAATAAACGACGTACGAGAAAAAAGTAAAGTGTAATATAAAAAAAAGAAAAGGGTAAATGGCCTAACAAAAGGCTTAAAGAGACCCTCTTGAGTTGTAGAAAGGATTAAATAACGCAAAATATATAAATATATATATATATATACAAAAAAGAAGTATATCTTTTAGTTTCACCATTTATTTATTTTCCTCTCAATTCCTTTAGGAAACATCTCGTTACCTTCATCGCATTTCGTTTCCTCTTTATTTTAATCGTAAATTGAAAATGACAAAAGAACAAGTCTTAAGACGTTGGGACAACGGATACTTTACGTATGGTGTTATATTTTTATTTTAGATAAATTAAAAGGAGATGGAGTAGAGGCGCATAAAGTCTATACTATTAAATAATTTCTGGGTAAAACTATTAATTCTATATTTAATTAAATATTAACATCATTTAATCTTTTATAAATATAAAAATAAAAAACATATCTCCGTTTAAGTTTAATTTGTATGACTCCACGTGGATTTTATAAAGTAATTAAATTCTTCTAGATATTCAATAATATTTAAATAAAATACTACGCAAATATTCTAAACTACCAAGGAGTGGATGTGTTAAGGGGGGACAGTTTAAGAAATTCGGTTAAATAATAAGCAACATGTTCAAAATGGTCTCAGACCTTAAATACTCTCTACATAAGTACAATGCTACCGGAAACATTTCGAATCAAACGTTATTAAAGGAATTACAACAAAAATAAGTATTTAGGGATTTTGTTTTGGGGTCGCTGACTACGAATAAAAATCGCATTTATTAGAATTATTTAGAAATTTAAAAATGCGTAATGTAAAGTTAGCAGGAAATGTGTTATTGGGGACTTGTACTTTATAATTTTATATTATTTTATTTTTTATAATTGTAACATTAGAAACGAGAAATACAATGCGATTTCTCTTTGTGAGGTGAAGGATTCAATGATCTATCGTTTAAAGATATCGATGAATTATTTAAGGTATTAAAGCCATAAGAGAAAATGAATTTAATAGAGAGGTTATCTCCTTGAGAATCCTAATCCCCAAAGTATTTGGTGATAAAAAACAAAGTAGATCCTCTTCTAAATGCAAATTTAATTAAAGAAATTCTTGAACTGGCCAGTAAATTAGGTAATCAATTTGGTGATCTTAATTTAGTAAATTAAATTAATTAATAATCAAAAAATAATAGTTATAAAATGGGGAATAGAATGAGATATAATTTCTCTAGGTATTGTTAATATTTTCATTTATTTAATACCATAGAAAAATTGATTCAAAGAAATTTTTATAGGCTAAAATTAGAAGGAATTTAGATGAAAAATTCTTTGTAAATGACGAAAGCCTCAAATAAAATTTTATTGTATTTATTATTATTGTTTGTTATATTTCTCTTTTACTAGAAAAAACTCTCTGTTCAGGGTATCAAATTTTTATAGTTAGTAAGCGCTCCACAACAGTCTGTAAATCTCCTTTGGATCCAGTCAATTTTATTTGATCAATCAAAAGACATTTTTAACATTTTCTTTAGTCCTTTAGCGCTAATAGGGCACCAAGATGAAGCTGCTTATTTTTGCTCATAAGAAACGTTTATTTTATTCATTTTTTTAACTTTTTATTATTCTTTACATTACTTTTTATTGAGATAAATATATAAAAGTACTTCTTAAGAAATTTGAAGTTATCATTTTAAATATTTTTATCAATAGAAAATCCTTTGAAAAAATTTTTCCGAAAAAAAAACTGAGAAAAGAAGTTTTATACATGGCATTAAAAAATAAATAAAATAAAATAAAATATATATAGAGATATATTTTTTTCTTATTTGATATTCAAAAGGCAACAGATCGAGCAGTATTAGCATCCAGGGTGAATTGACAAAAGAAACAACAAGAAAGAAAAAAATCATTTACCATAAAAAAAATATCACACTCCACCCACCTGAAATAAGATGAGACAAATTTCGCAGCTTACCCCCCGAGAGACTTTGATTAAATACGCTTTGAACTCATCATCCACGTTTTGTGCAGTTTTTCACTTTTATTTTCTGAGAATTGAGAAGGTTGCTATTTTTTTCGTAACCCCCCACCCCCCCCACTGCTTCATTCAACAATACCAAGGACTACCAAAAAAATTTCTTATATATGTCAATATCTTTCCATTTTACTTATTTATTTATTTATTTTTCCTTTTTGATTTCACACCTCTTAATGGTGCTATTTCGAGTCAATCCAGACATAGGGAGGAAAACAACAAGAAAAAGTACAACAACAACAAAAAAATCAAATAAGTTAGAAACTTAATGGAGTTTAAGGAAGAAAGCATAAAGCGCCTTTTACTTTTTTTTTATTAATACCTTTTAAATGATTTAATGAGAAATAGGTAGAATTTTCTATTTAAAATATTCAATTTGTTTGTAGAACATACAAATTAGCGAAAAATCCCACACGTTATAGAACAATAAAAAAAAATATTTTAACATCCCTAGAACGTATGTTAGTTGGATTTTTAAATGTTAAAGAAATAATTGAATTAAATTCATAGTTAAAACGATGGATAGTGGAATTATGAAGCCAGTAGTACCATTTAAATTAATTTTATTATAAAATTAATAATTAGAATCGATACATATCGATCGAGACATAAGTCCACCAAAAAGAGACGAAAACAAACATTTCGAATCATTATGAGATTTGAAATTTTTATTTTTTATCATCTCTAAATATTTGAAATATCGAAAATATTAAGAATATTTTACAAAGAAAATTTTAATCATCTTAAATATGATGATTTATGACAGTGAAAATGATATTATCGCTTATACAAAAATAATGGAAATATCTTAAAATCATTACATGACAAAATAAAATTAAAATAAAAACATTTCCACAAAGCGTATACATACCCTCGGGGTGAGGAAAAGAAAATAAGATACAGACGTTATTCCCTATTTCAATGTTCATCATCTGCATTAAATAAAAATGTTTCTGTTCAAATGTAAAATAAAAATTTCCCATACTTAAAACATAAGACACATATTTCAGATTCCGCTTCAGTTGGCCGTTAATTGATTGAAAAATTTATCAAAAGAATAACTTCGATGTCAAAGAGATTTCACATAAAATTTTCGATGACAGGGTAGAAATAAGAAATAATTAAAAAGGCGCACAAGATAAATGAAAAGCTGTAAAACATTTCCTTCTATAGGGAAGAGGAGGAAGGCGGAGGAAGAATAAGGAAAAGTCACAACAATTTAAGCATCCTGACATCTTAGAGTGGTAAAAGGGGCATTCCTCCAGTCATTGAAATCTTAAGATTTGATTCAATTAAAAGTCTCTTAAATTTTCATTCCTCGAGCACCTTTAGTTCTAAGAATTTTACTAAGTCTTATTATTTTAAAAAATTGTAAAATTTTTATAATTTTCTTTTATTACCATCGAAATTTGTCTTAAATATTGTTTGGAAAAGAAAAACAGAAATGTTCTACTCACCAAAAAAGAATTCCATTCTTCAAAATCTCCACAACCTCACCCCATCACAGAAAATGTTCAACTGAATAAATTTTCGAATAACCGCCTGAAGAACTGCAACTCTCAGTCCATCGAACGAAAAGAGAAACAAGTTTTAGTCGTTAAATTCAATTGAATTACACCCCTGGAGCCATGTGATCGGTGATTGGTTAATTTTGGAAAAACAAAATGGTTGCTACCACACGATTGGTTAGCAGACTGACCTCCTGACTATTCCTAGACAACGAGCTGAATACGCTCAGAGAGCACTTGGTCACTGCCATTGAATTGAAATGGAGAGGGAAATGTGAGAAAAGTTGAATTGAATTACATTGAATCAATTCATTTTAAATGAAAGGATCTCCCTTTTTAAAGAAAAAATCCTGCTCTAGCCGTTAAATTTAATTTCTAAATTCGGAAATTTTGTCCAGACTACGAAAAGATGTTCTGCTTTCTGGGAAATATAAAAAACAGGGTACCTATCAAATAAATCTTATGAGCCACAGGGTGTAGAAGTTGATAGTTTTGATTGTGGAGACGGGAAATGATCTTGTGGGCCTAAACTATTTACTAAATAGGCGTTACCGCGCTAAATACCCTACAGTTTTGAAAATCCCTTTAATCGTACTAAGAAATTACGGTCAGGAAAGATTTTAAAATGTAACAAAAGTTTAGAGGTCCAATGAAATGAACTGAAGGCTAGGTTAGGATTGGTTACCTAGAAAGGTTCACTTAGGACATTGTTTAAGTCCATTTTGCTTATTTCATAGTACAGAATTATATTCCTTTACGTGATTTACCTGCTCTCCGTTAAAGTCCAATAATTTTAATAATTCTAATTAATTTAATGTGAATCTTCTAGGACAGATTCCTGAGAGTGTCTACTTTAAGAAAATCACAACGATTATATGCCCTTATCACAATAAATCTATTAAATTTAATTTTAAAAACATGATTTCTTCAGGATTGGGAACAAAAGGTAATGTTAGTAAATTTAGACCCCTTGCTTTTTCGTTTTTATCTTTTTTTTTTTTTTTTGTTTTATTGATGTATTTTAATGCATTTTACTTTTTACACTTATTTCATTTTATAGATAAATATAATTTTTATTGTTTTTCTTCTGCTCTCCTTTCATTTAATAAACTTAACTCGCTACGCTCTCCCTATGTTTTGTTTTTATTCCTTTGCATAATTACATACTTGTGGTTTTTTTCTTTTTTGAATAATTATTTTAACTGGTTTTGTGTTTTGTCTGTAAATTAGTTACTTTGAATGATATGGAATGATGTTGGTAAATATTTACAAATCGAATATTTGTTTGGTATTTTGGTTTGGTGATATCACTTAAATGCTGGATGTTAATGTTGTTTGTTTTTTATTTTGTTTTATTTTTGTAATTATATTTTTATATTAAATTCGCTCAATTTTACAGATGTTACCAATCGAACGATAGTGTGGCAAAATTGAGAGCACAATTAAAATGTAAAGATGATGGGAAAGGTATTTTTAAAGGGTTTTTATTTTTTTTTTTAATTTTGTAAAGGAAAAATTTCAATAAGCGTAATCTGGTAGTAATTTTTATAATTTATATAATGCATATATTTTATTATATATAGCGTTTTTTATTTTTTTTTTTTATTTTTATTTATTTTTTTCCCGAGGAAGATATTTGGCGGAATAATTTTAAATAATTTGCCATTTTAATTTTATTTTATATAAATCCAGCTTTGTGTAGAGTGTTTTATTTATTCAAATAAAAAAGGCATTTTATTTTAGTTTTTAAACTTTTCTCATTCTCTTCTTTACCCCACCCTCCACCCCACATCGCCACAAAATAATTATTTTTTAATTCATTTACAAAAACCATAGAAAAACAGAAAATTTATAAAACTCTCTAAAACTAAATTGTACGACGCTTTTTAATAAAACCTATTAACTAAATTCTCCGTATAATTAAATAAATTAGGAAACATTTTAAATTGAAAAAGGGATAACATTTTAGATGATGAGATTTTTTAAAAATTAGCTACTAATTTAATTTGTGGAATTAATTTTTCAAAGTTTTAAAATGCAGTAGTTTTCGTATAACTTTTTAAAAAATGTTTATTTAGAGAGAATTTTATTATGAAAAACTCCTGACCATTTTTTTAGTTAGGTATTTCGTGACAATATCCTCCTCCTACAAATGTATTCAAAACTGTAGGGAAAAAATTATATTTAAATTTTTCTCTATGTGACCTAAAAATTAGGTTTTTGTTTATTTTTTTATAACTTAGGTAATTTGCCAGTAGTTTTAGTAATTTCCTCTTAATTGGAAGCAAATAAACAATTTAAAAACATAAAAAAAAAACATTTATTTACCTCACATGGTAAAGGTGCCTTGGTCCCAATGGTTTTATTTTATTTTTTTTACCTTGTTTTTATTTCGTAAATTTTACCTTTTATTTCCAGGTGAACAATGAATGCTTTTTTTTTGGTTTTTTTGTTTTAAATGTTAAATTTTTATTAATTATCTCGTATTTTTGTGAGATTATGTATCTTATTAAATTCGTTGTGAGCTATTTGTGTTTTTTGCTTTTCACAGAAACGATATTTTGTGCAGTTTTAATTTTATTTTTGTATGTCGTTTATGGCTTAAAACTACTGTGATTTTTTTTTTTTTTTTTTAGTATATAACGATTATCATTTTCCCTACTACTTGTAGAAATACAAAACATTTTTAGAGATGTTAAAATGTTTAAATGGAAAAAGAGTAGAAATCAATTTTTTCCTATACCCCATTGTGAGTTTTACCCGTCTTGTAGCGAAATTGGAATTTTAAGGAGCGAAAAAAAATCTATTTTTACAAAAAGTGCTTTCCTGGCCGTTCTAAAATTTTACCCAGACTAAGCGAACATGTTCGGCTTTCTAGAAAACGTAATAACAGGATACCTTTCGAGGGAATATTTTAAGCCATAGGGTGTAGAATTTGATTTATCAGATTTTTTGAGACAAAAAATTCTATTTTCACGGAAAATGCTCTCCGGGTCTTAAAACTTGTCAGTAATTCACAAAACTTTGCTCAAACTAAGAAAACATATCCTGCTTTCCGAAAAAATTAATTCCTTGATGACCCCTGAGGGAATATTTTGAGGTAGAGCGTTTAGAACTATGGTGAAAATTAGCAATTTTCTTTCTGATTTTAAGCAATTTTTAGGGTTCCAAATACCGAATTCTATCTCAATTTCAAACTCTATTTTCTCTATAAAAAAAAAATCGAGTTTAAGCCCTTACTAAATTTTTTTTTTTTTTAGAATATGAAAACAGAGTTTCAAATTGAAATTAAATTCGGTTTTGTAATGTAAAATTTTAAACTAAGCAATTGCTTACTTTTTTTTTAAGAATTTAACCCATTGGATTATACCCTAAAAGAGTGAGTCAAAGCTCAGTCACAATAAGAAATATCAAAATATAGCTAACATTTATCAAAATACGTAATATAATAAATTTTTGTGTTAGTAAATTGAAATATCTATCCAGGAAGAAAATATACTTGAAAAATCGCTCTTTTTATTTTCAGCCACTTGACTTCGTATCCCCCATTACGCATTAAAAATAATTAGAAATAATAATAAAAAAAAATATAAATAAAACACTTACCAAAATAAAAGAAAAGTATTATCCATAAAAACTAAAATCTCTGATTGTTTCTTGATTCCAATTTTTCTTGAAAACTAAGCAAATTTCTAGATGACGATTGATAATAAACGACGATGATAACTATAGGTCCAGTTTGATGTTATACGATCTAGTGAAACAAATTGGAAAAAGAATTTATTATAATAATTATAAAAAAAAAAAGGATTTCGATTTTTATTGAGGACAGTCACGATTAAAGAGTTATAGAAGAAATTTAAAATTTTTCAAACAAAAAAAAAACAATTAAAATACCCCTCTAGCACAAAACACAGAGCTGGTTAATAAAAAATGAAAAAAACATTTCTTTTTGAATAGCGCTTGTATTTTTAATTTTCAAAATGTTTATATTTCGAATTAAAAAAATTCGAGAAAACTATTTTTAATACGTTCCTTGCGACGTGTACCAAAACTGGTACATAAATAAAAGCTCTCTTTCTGTTTCTCTTTTAACAAATAAATTTGCTTTAAGGATATTCTCATCATTAAGCACGTTCCCAGCTTTCAGATAGAATTTTCAATAAAGCTATCATGAGAGAATTACATTTATGTGTAAAAATGGATTTTTTTGTAAAAGAGAGTTTTTAATTTGTGTACCATTTTCGGTACATATGGCAGGGAATATGTTAAATATTTTAATATATGTATTTGAGAAAATTTAGGAATTTTATGTAATGATTTCGTTTTGCTTTTGTATACAATTTGGTGTTTGTTTGTTGTATTTTTTTTCTTCTTTTTTGTGTTTGTTTGTTTGTTACGTTTTTCACTTTTCGAACAAGTTGAGCGTTGCCCCAATATATCATCATCGCCTAAAATAATTTTCTGTGCTTATCACAGAATTGATTTTCTTTTTTATATTTATTTTATTAATTTTATTTTATTTATTTATTTATTTTTTTTTTATTATTTACAATAAATCGTTTTGTATTTCTCCTAATCACCTCTACCATACAGCAATTATCATTTGTTCTTGTTTTGTTTTCCCCATTAAACAATTGTTAGTTCGCGGTAATAACAATAGGGGGATTGGGCGGGGGGAGGGAGGGGGTAGGGGGTAATAATTAGGTAAATTAGTTATAGTATAGTTTTGTAGTGTATAAATGTAGAGATACAAGAATGAACGCTTGTTATGCCTCTAAAGTTGAACGATTTTTGTATTGTATGCCTTTTTTTTTTTTATATACATATATCTACATACATATATATGTTTTTGTGTATATATATATAATAGATGTATATAATTAGAAGTTTTTGTTAATTCTCACATTGAATTCTCTCGTTAGTTAGTATGTTTGGATGTTAAAATTTACCTGGTTTTAAATAACTTTTCATAATTTACTTTTGTTATTGTTTGTTTTTTTTTTTGTTTTTTTGTTTTTATTTATAATACGAATTAGTGAAAAATTACTTGTTAAATTTATTTTCTAGCTAAATTTTTCATTTGATCGCTTTTTATATGTTTCATTTTATTATTCAATTTCCCATTTGTTAATGTTACGTTTAAATGTAATTTTTGTATGCATTATTTGTTTTTTTTTTTTATTTATTTATACAAATAAATGTTGAATTTTATATTTTTTATTATATGCATTCCTCCTATTCGCCTATAACATAAATTGTCATATTTTTATTTAAATTCTGTTGTAGATGTAGGAAATATTTACGTTGAAATGTTTATTTTGTAAATTAATTAAAGTATCCTTGGACTGTGAAAATAAAGCTTAAACCTTACGCCTTTTGTTGTTGTTGTTGTTATTATTATTATTTTTTTTTTATATATATATTTTAAATAGAAAATTACCCCCAGTCGTACTATAAAATATAAAATAATTTATAGGATTTATTTTACTTTTAATTTCCCGCAAAACCACTGATTTTTATAGCTTATAAGAGGAGGGATGGGGGTATGAAGCAGGACCCATTGATTTTATCAATTTATTTATTTATTTTATTTTACTGTTTTTGTTTTTTTTTTTTATTATCATTATATTGTGATTTTTATTTATGTTTACAACTTAATTCAATAATTTTACTTAATGTATAAAGTTGTTTTTTTTTTTTGTTGTTTTTGTTTTTTTTTTTATTATTCTTATTTAAACCCTAAAAATTGATTGTTTACGTTCATTATATATATGTCCCATTCCATTCCTTCAGCTCTCTCACTCTTCTGTGGAATTGTTTTATTTATTTATTTATTTATATATTTTTTTTTTGTTTTAAATTAATTTTAGTTTTAATCGAGCTGCCGAAAGAACATTGATTTTTTTTTTATTTTTCTCTTTTGATGAAGAAGCCTGTTATTGTTCCTTTTTGTGTGTATTTCCATAGGGGGGATAAAGGCATGGGTAAGGATAAATTAGGGGGATACCCTAAAACCCATATATATATATATTTTTAAATATTACATTTATTTGTTTTTTTGTTATTCTTCAGTAAATTTTTCTTCTTTGCCAGAAAAACAAAAACAAAAAAACAAAAAAAAAAAACAAAAACAAAAATTAATAGTAAAAATGTTTCGTTTTAATGTTTTATTTCGAAACGGAAGAAAACATTTAAAAACACGAACGACATGATGATTTTTAAATACACATTTACCTAAATTATTTTCTGGTAGTTTTTGCTTATCCCCCATATAATAATTTTTATTTATTTTCTTTTAATTTATGCTTTTATTTATAATTTTATATATATATATATATATATTTATTTTTTATATATATAATTGTTGTTTTCTATCTCATTTTATTTAAATATATACTTTTTGTTGTTATTATTTGTTTTGGGGGGGGAACCCCTTTATAATTTTATTGTGTTCCCATCATTGGTTCTTGACGAATTTCCGATTTTAATTTGACAAATTCTTTAGCGACTTCATCATTATTACGCTGTGATAATATCCGAAGTATAGTCCATCCAGTCTCATCCATTTGAATACGTTTTGCAAGTGGTAGCCAACATGCGCATGAACCCTGTAAAATTTTATATTATAATTTTTTTGATATTTTTTATATTATATATAAGAAAAACGTAATTTATTATTATAATATCAGATTATATTTATATCTTAATTTAAATTTAATTAGTAATAATTTTTGATAGTACTTTTTTCTTATACAGTCGTACGTTTCGTATTAAACCCTTTTTGCCTTATTCAATTTTTATGGAAACCATTGTTAGTGTGCTACTTTCAATAAAACAAAGTTGTTTCCTCAATTTAGTAATTTTTGGGAATTTTTTCTTCTACACGTTGTTTTAAGGCAAATTTTTAATAGAGCGGTAATATTAAAACTTTAAACACGTTCAATCTAGCGTACTTTTTCGATGTCTATATGAGACGAAATGGGCAAAATTCGAGATATGTGCTAAAATTGTTTTATAAATGAAAGCATTATTTTTTTGATTTGATTTTACAACTACCATATTTACGAATTTACTTCTTAAAATTGTTTTCTTTATTTTTATTACACTAGAAAACTATTAAGCCTATATGGAAAATTGTTGTGTTATTTTTAACACGTTCCCTGCCAGAATTGTTAAGCAAAACTTTCATGAGACACTTACATGTAAAATTACGTTTGAGATGCTTTCATTTATGTACCATTTTCGGTACACATGGCTTCCCTGCCATGTTAACTAGAATTTTTTTCATATGAGGTTATCGAATCCATAAAATCTCAAAATGGTATACTTCTTCAGTACATCACAGAGAAACCATTCAGCCCCTAGTTATATGACACCCAATGCCCCTAGATAAAAGCAACTCTGCCTGTATACCATCGGTGGTATACGCTTGGTTGAACGTGTTAAAGTTATGATATAAAAATTCATCATAAAATTTATTGAGTTACCGGATGAAACAGATAATTATTACTAATTTTATAATCTGATACAAAACAATAAATAAAACAAATATTGTTAGTAATTTACACACCCTCTCCACAATATCCTTAAGCTGTAGAACAGCAACACCCACAAGACGATCTTCACGGGCAAAACAATAGTCCTTAACACAAATGTGCAATTCAAAGAAATCAAGTTGCTCCTCATTACCAATCATGCTGTAAAAATAATTTTTGTTTCTCTATCATAATTTTCATATTTTATATTTTCCCCTTAAAAATTTATCTTTCTTTATAAGAGGAAAATAAAAATATATAGAAAATTTTCTTACAAATGAAATGTCTCATTGTATTTTGGTGACCAGTTATTCGATTTCGATTTTGTTGCATGTTTTCTCTTCTTGTCTTGGAGATGTGGTCCAATTAAATTAATTTCAACAAATGGCCGAAACATTCCCGATTGAATTGTCCATTTTAAGTCGTTAGCAGCCACAACTTTACAACAAAAATATATAATTAAATAACAAACAAACACTCACATACAAAAATAGTATGATCTTTATTAATTTTATAAAATTTATTTTGTTATTATCCAAAATATAATTTAATTATAAATTATAATAATAAAAGACAACTACTTTAAATTATCACCTATCCGATTAATAACAAATAGAAATTAATATAAAAATTATAATAATACACTTACCTTTTACGGTTACTTTATGTTCACCTGTTCCTGGATGTGTGAACAAATCGATTTGCACTGAAACTTCACCTACACTCTCCTCTGTTGTACTTGAGTCTAAAGCAATTTATTTTTGGAAAAATTTAATTAGACATATAGCACCAGAGGATAAAAAGCAGACCAAAAAACGAAAAGCTTAAACATGTGAATTATTAACATGCTAAAAAGTTATGAATTTTATAATACATTTAAACCTAATTTCTGTGAGTCAGTAAGCTATTTATAAAGCACATGCTATTTCCACAAATTATAATAAGCTAGGTAATGCTCCTATAGACGTTTATGGTGACAAAAAGCGGATGCATTTTCTATTTCTAATAAATAACTCCTCTGGCTACCGTACCATTAAAAGATTTGGTCTATTGAACTTTAGACAATTTCTAGTTTTCGTTTCAACGATAAAATTGAGTTAATGTTTTTGAATTTTTACTAATCAACTTAAATCAATCGAATCCTTTTTGTCTAATTAATCGAATTTCTTTCCAACCCCCAATAAATAATTTTCCTAATTATTAAAATTAACTAGTTTTATAGAGAATAAGTGGACATAAATTTAAACAAGAAATGTCCTATTCGATTAACCCTTCTGTATGGAAGGGGATCTTTTATTGGAAGTTAATTAATATTTAGCGCGCTGGACTACCAACCCAGAAGCTATTTCGAGAATCCTACACATAAACCAATGGTACCCAAGCGTACCTTTCTTGGTTGCTGCACCGACCCTAAACCTAACCAACCTTCACTGTGGTTTAGTGCGTTGAATAGCTGAGGGCCAGTTCATTCATTAGAGCCCTACAAATTGCTTACGATCTTAAGGAAAAGGGACAATTTTCAGCATAGTCGCTAGGTACCCTGTATTTAATTTTTACAGAAAGTAGGGCATATTTTCTTAATCTGAGCAAAATTGTATAAATTATTTACTATTTAGTAATTGTTTTTAGAACCACGAGAGTTGAGAGAGAAATTGAGGGGGGGTTTCATGTCTCCAAAATCAAAACTATCAACTTCAACATTCTGTGGCTCGAAATATTCTTTCGGGACCTATCCAGATTTAATTATTTTATGAAAGGGCAGTATGTTTCCTTCTCTTGAGCAAAATTTCAGAAATTATAAATTTATTTTAGGGCCACGGCAGTATTTTTTTCGGTAGAAGGGCTTTTTTTTCTATATAAAATTCGCCTCTCATCAGTGAAATATCGATAATTCGGCGAATTTAACGTTGATTTCAATGCAGTTATGTGTTTTGGACATCCGACGGATAGCTCTTTTATTTGAGCGTAAAATCAAGCAAATCCGGAAAGGATTACAAAAACTCACTTTTTTGGCCCAAAAAAATCATGGGCTAACCCCTTGCCATTTTTGCGAAAATCGGAAAAATATTTTTTTTTCTTTTTAAATCTTTCTTAGACGCAATTGCTTAAAAGAATTAAAGGGCTTTTCAAAACTATAACCCTTTTAACCCGGCAACGCCTGGAACGCTAAAAATTGCTTAAAATCAGAAGGAAAACTGCCAATTTTTACGATAGTTCTGAAAGCAATAGCTCAAAATATTCCCCCAGGAGGTATCCTGCTTTCAATTTTTTCAGAAAGCAGAACATATTTCCTTAGTCTGAGCAAAGTTTTATAAATTACCAACTAGTTTTAAGGCCAGGAGAGCATTTTATGTGAAAATGGAATTTTTCTACTCCAAAATCCGAAAAATTATTTTCTACACCCTGTGGCTCAAAATACTACCTCCAGGGGCACCCTGTTATTATTTTCTTTAGAAAACAGAATATGTTCTTGTAGTCTGGGTAAAATTTTAGAACTGTGGGATTTTATATATAGCCAGGAGAGCATTTATTGTGAAAATAGATTTTATTTCGTTCCTTGAAATTTCAATTTCGCTTCAAGACGGGTAAAAATCCTAAGGAAAAAAAAACAACCCATTTTTTCGGCTCTCAGAGAAACTTTATATAACAAAAATGTTATCCAAAATTTCAGATTAACGCTTAAGTCTTTTGCTCAATATATTTTTAAAAAATTTTATTAAATTTTACGCCTTTATAAGTTTTTGGGGGTGAGTGATAGAAATTTGAATTTCTATAAAAATCCAAATCGAATAGATACGGTTTTAATAATTCAAAATAAGAAATAACATGCACAAAAAAATAAATAAATAAATCGAAAATGGGAAAAACATAAGATCCAGAGGTTTTTGGATGCAATTCAATTCATAAAAAAAATAAGCAAAACTTTCAAACGATGCCAAAACAGAAAATCTAAAAATATTTTAATTTTTTTTTGAATGTAGGACAGTTCTGTCTGGCAAAACGAATGTTCAAAAAAATAATAAATTTAAGTTATTGATTATGTTTATAACTGAATGGAATGGAACCAATGATTTATTTCTTTAGTTTAAAGTGATTTCTATTAGCACAAACAACCTTGTCTTGACTCTTTCTTGAGTTTTGCCTTGAGTGGCTCCTCCAAATTTGGGTCAATACTAAGTCCTTCTACCTCATCGGCTGTGAGACTACGTCTCTTCACTGTTGTTTGTTGGTTTGTTTGTTTGTTTGTTTTGTTTTGTTTTATTTTATTTAATTTTAGTTTTTTTCAATAATTATTACGTATGATTTTGTTTTTTGTTTTTTAAACCATTTCATTATTTTATTAATTTTTCAGTAGAACGTTGTAGAAGAGAAGTTGTAGTATTCGTGGACGTGTAGTGTTAATTTTTTTAAATTTTTTTGTTTGTTTGTTTGTAAAAGAAATTGATTGGAAAGAGACAAAGAAAACGAAATATGTTTGAAAAATTCGAAATTAAAAATATTTAGAAATTAAAAAACATTTAAAGGCATACAACACAATTCGCATTCACACATTTCATTTAGCATTATACTTTATATTAATTTTTTTTTGTTTGTTTTGTATTATAATTTATAAATATTTAAAAGCATAGGGAATTAAAGAGAGTAAAAAAAATTGTGATGGGATACAACTGTGAAACTCTTTTGAACTTAATCCCTTAAGTTTTTAATTTTAATTGAATTTCACAAATCATCTCCCAAAAGCAGTTTTTTACACAACATTTTTATAAAATTTGGATAGAAAATTATAAAATGGGATAATAAAAATTAGACCATATCAATAGAACAGAAGCATATTCCAATTAAGTTTAAAAAATATTTTTTGGGAAAAGAGGGAATTTTATTTAATTTTGCATTATAAGGATTAAATTGAAATATTATTGCTGCCTAATTACAATTTTATATACTCTCGTAATTTTCAGTTTTCTATATATATATATATATAATTTTTTTTTTATATATATATAAAAAACCGTATAAATATAACTTACCTTCGTGAACTTGACTGGTGATGAATGTTTTAATCAGAGTATCTGTTGTCTGCGTGTAAAGACTGAGAGCGTAACGTAGACTTTGTAGCTCTGGTGATTTTTCCAAGAATGTTTTCTTGAGACCATTACCACCAGCATGGAAGTACTGTTTAATGGTATCAAGAGCAACATCCAAGACAGCGCATTGTTTTGGCGAAAGATTCTTTTCAACCTCTTTTGAAATGTCCATTACCCCACTTAGGGCATTTTTAACATCTTGCTTTCCAGCCATATGATTTTTAAATAGCCGTGACATATCCTCAATTTTAGCATTAGCCGCAAGATTTTTAGCATTATCCGTTAAATTTTTGAACATCATCTAAATTAGGAAAATTTTATTATTTAATTTTTTTTTTTTTGTTTTTCCATTTTCTTCAATTATTGTCCAATATTTAAACAAAAAAAAAAACTAAATAAACGAAAATAATGTTTAAAATTGAATTCTCGTACCGTTCGATCAGTCATTGGCGGCAAAACAATCGTTTTTTCGAGTATCCTCATCACAATTTTCCATAATTCCTTGAGCAATCGTTTGAGCACAGTTTTTTCGCATGATTGTGCGTAAAGCGTTAGGGAACCATCCAAAAGGTCCATTAGAGGCCGAAGTACCTCATCGGCCTCTACGGCGACAGCGTTACGTTGTGCCGCCTGATTTGCATTCGTTAAATTTCCACCTCCCTTAATTGCCAGAAGAAGATCACCCAATTCTCGGACACTTTGCGTTATACGCGGCTCAAGACTAAATCACCAATGGAAATGGTGAATATAAAAATTTAAAAAGAAAAAAAAATGAATGAATAAATAAAAATTCCGAAATTAAAATGAAAAGGAAAAAAAAAATAAATAAATTAGTTATACTGATCTAGACTATTAACAAAAAGTTTATTTTATATGTTTAACATAAACTTTAGGCATCTTGGGCAGTAGTGAGTAAGACGCAAAAGAAAAAATTTAAAATTTTATAAAATTTTATGAGCAAGTAAAGGGGAGCATAAAATTAAATTCGAATTTTTAAATTTACTTTTATCAAATAATGCCAAACGTAAATAATGTAAAATCTAGTTACAATAGCTGAGGCAAATTAGGCGAATAACACAAAAAAAGAAAAGAAAATACAGGGTGTTTTATATTTAAGTGGGTATGATAAAATTAGTGGAATGAAAGATTTGACCTAGACAGCAGATAGAGACCATCTCAACCAGTTTTGGAGTTACATAAACTTGTTATTTTTTAAGCCGATTACATTTTTGCTTATTCTTTGTATCTTTGTATCTTTTTGATCTACTTAATGCAGCGATGTCTAACTCACACCAAAAATCGACTATCGTAATGTCTTTAAAAAAAACAAGGACAATAAGAAACTTATTTTTCCAAATTCGAAAGTGAATGGACCTGCAGTGGATTGTTTCATACGCTTCAGATTAACTTTGTTATCTCAAAAGCTTTAATTAAACTGGGAATTTTATAAATAAAAAATTAATAAATAAAATAGACATATAGATACAATGAAAACTTGGAATTTACGAATCACCCTATAACATCCAAACAGTTGAGATAGGATCCCCATTCCCCATTTCCAATCTTCTGTAAAATGTTTTTATTTGTCTAGGTAAAATCTTTCAATCCCACTAATTTTGGCATACCCACTTAACCCACCCTGTATGAACGAAACGAAGGCATCAGTAATTTATTAATATTATATTTATTTTATTATAACATTTTAGCTAAGGAGCTATGGCGGGAAATGAGCTTCTATTAGATTAAATGAGCATATTTAATTGTCTAAATTGATGTTGTTGTGTTTTTTTTTTGTAATGATTAATAACACCATACCATTCCTCAAAAAAAAGACAAAAAAAAAACATTTTTATTTAATTATTTCAAAATTACTACATATTCGTTGAATATGAAAAACTGATAAACGACTTACAGTGGCCAAAAGTGTTCATTTTTTCTAAAACGTTGAAAATTTAAATTTTCTTTCTTTTGTATTTATTAAAATTAATTATTTAATTTAAAATAATAATAATAAATTTTGTGTATACCTATAAAACTTCAATTTTTTAATTTTTAATTTATGCCCACTGTACAGACGTTGGTCAATGTAAAGTAAGGCAAAATTTCTCCAGCGCAGTAGTTTATTTTTTTAAAAATAATTATATAATTTTTAAAATAAATACACCCGCTAAAATTCTATTTTATTACTGCATTGGCAATAGCTTTTAAATAAATAAAAATATGATTAAATCAACATTTTTTAATGCTAAAATAACCAATGGTCCTCTGGTAAATTAATAAATCGGATATCAGAAATTACATTAAAAACGTGAACACGAAATACGAATGCATTTTACATTTAAATTAAAATAGTAGAAATAGAAAATATTGAACTAATTGATGTTCTAATGGACTTTATTCTTTTAGTCTCCATCAGAATAATTTAAAAGAAATGTCCTTGGCGGAAAATAACAACAACAAAAAACTTTAGTTATTGCCATTAACCCATTAATTAAATATCAATTAGGGTAGTTGAAATAACATCGTCTCATGGGGATGACTAATTGAAATTTTAACAGACAGATTACTTGAAAAACCACTAAAAGTTAAAGGTCGAACGGTGCTAATACAGGAAATCGAACTGTGTGGCATGTGGCGTAGTTTTGATGCAATTCATTGGAGGGGAAAATAATCTAAAAAAAACTACTATCCCTTCCCTTTCCCCCGCCACAGAGAAATGTACAAAAATAAAATGCAAGTTTTTATATACGCTAATCGGAGTAATTAAAAACATGAATTCCTGACTTTCATTGGAATTATTGAACACTTTGGATTACTAGAACATATCGAAATTTATGTAAAATTTGAAGGTTAAGACTTATGATGAAGTTTGATGTTGATTCCTTTCAAAACCTTCATCAATCCGTAAAGCGCGATCTGGTGCAGGAACACCCATCAATAGGGGGGCAAAGTGGGTCTAAATTTTTAAATAAATACCCAAAAATTATAGGCGAACGAAATAACATGGGAAAATTTATCAATAGCTTCGAAATTAAAGGTTATGTCCAAAGATTTTCACTTACGATTTTCCATAGATCCATTTATGAATTTTATAGAATTGATATGTCCGTTTGATTTCATATTTCTGGATATTTTGCACTGTGCCGCGATACACACGATTTGGAATAAAAATGTCACGAACTGTCACATTGCGAAGACATTCCTAAAGCTCGGCTTGAAAATGTCCGAAAGTTTTTGTTCTTTCGCAATAAAGCAATATCTCTTAATTCCCTTAAAAATTACCACTTTTATTTCCATCATTAATTTGATGTGAATTTAAAAAAGGCATTTTTAATAATTCTGATTAAAGGGCGCAAACAATTCGAACATTTTAGAGGTCTTAAAATTTTATAGAAAATTGTATACGATTTACTGGAAGGTTTCGGATTAGTACCGAATAACTACCTAGAGCATGTTTTGAAATCTATTGAATTCTCAGACATTTCTAATAACCCATTGCTATTTCTCTGATCAATAAGAAGTTTTCTTTATTTCTAACTAAAATAAATAAAAACCAATGATACAAACTTCAGGATTTTAATTGCACTCTAGGAAAGTACAATTCTAAAAATATCATCCAATTTGTAGTTAATTTAGAGCTGATGGGTATCGCTTATTAATCAATTGAAGCGAAATAAAATGTCAAAGAACTTAACTTCCAAGAAATATTTTCTAATAATAAAGTAGAAGATAACAAGGATCATTAAAAAAATATACTTGGTCTAATTGGTTCAAACCATTCTTCCATTACCGAGAATAAAATAGTTAGGAGCTAAAATGCGAGTAGAGAGAGTTACTAGGAATTTAGCAGTTTTGAAAATTAAGTAATATTAAAACTTTCCGAAACTTTAAAGTTTTGTAATGGAAGTGGGAAATCAATTTTAATTGCCAGCTGTTATTGGAAGTTAATTAATATTTAAATAATCACATTATTTTGATTGAGTTCTTAGCGCGCTGGAGTACCGCCCCGGAAGCTATTTTTTTGAGAATCTTCCACATAAACCAATGGTCTCCTGCACTACGTGGTAACAAAATTTAAAGCGTAAACGTACGTTTTTGGGTAGGTGCACCAACCCTAAACCTAACTAACCTTTACTGCGGTTTAGTGCTTTGAATAGCTGAGGGCCAATTCATTCATTAGAGCCCTACAAATTGCTTACGATCTTAAGAAAAAGGGACAATTTTCAGCATAGTCGCTAGGTACCCTGTATTTAATTTTTACAGAAAGTAGGGCATATTTTCTTAATCTGAGCAGAATTGTATAAATTATTTACTATTTAGTAATTGTTTTTAGGACCACGAGAGTTGAGAGAGAAATTGAGGGGGGGTTTCATGTCTCCAAAATCAAAACTATCAACTTCAACATTCTGTGGCTCGAAATATTCTTTCGGGACCTATCCAGATTTAATTATTTTATGAAAGGGCAGTATATTTCCTTTCTCTGAGCAAAGTTTTATAAATTACTAACTAGTTTTAAGGCCGGGAGAGCATTTTCCGTGAAAATGGAATTTGTCTACTCAAAAATTCAAAAAATGAATTTCTACACCCTGTGGCTCAAAATATTCCCTCCAGGGTCAACCTATTATTATATTTTCTTGAAAGCAGAACATGTCCTTGTAGCCTGGGTAAAATTTCAGAATTAAACTTAAATACCCATTAGATTGATACGCCTAGGACCAGTAGTAATTTTAACATTAAAAAATATAAGTTGAAGTCATTTTGTTTTGCATAGAACAAATTCTAACTAATGAAAATATAATTCATACAGAAACTTAGTTACTTCTTTTTTTTAATACGCACAAGACAATATCCAAAAGCAAAAGCTGTTTGTTATTTTTATTATTTAAAATGATTGATGATTGATTCTAGCGACTAACCAAATGTTTATTTTTATATTATTCATAATTATTTTTTATATATATTTAAATTGTACAGGACGAAAAAGATCTCATTTTAATAGGATTCTTTTTCTCCTGCTACTAAATATTCCTAAAATTACTGTTCTGCAAATAGAAAAAATTTCCACTATTAGGGCACTTTTCCTCTCTTTAAAATCTTCCGTCCTTTAAAAACTTGTTATGATAGAAGACTGTAAAAAAACACTAATCACTTCTATAAAACTATTTTACTGATTAATTTAAGAAAAAAAAAGAAAATTATTAAATGAAATTAAAATTATAATATTTGCTGTTATACCGCCGAAACACTTTTTATATAAGAAATAATTCCAAAAGAGGGGAAATGTATTTTTCATTTTACACACTATTCAAATTGATATTTATTTTTATTTGTTTTGAGAAGAAGAAGAATAAAATATAATTTTTTTAAAAAGTTATCTTTTCAAGGACAGGGAAGAAAGGGTATATTAAATAATAAAAAATGTAAGCAAACCTGACAGCAAATTGGCAAGCGAGGTCATCTAGGGCCGAGTTGAGATTTTGCTGGAGCTCCTTTAGGATGTTTGCAGCATCCTCTTCAAGCTTATCACCACCCATTGATTCGAACATTTTTTCAAGCTGCACCCGAAGTTGTTGGATGTTGTTCATAAGGATGCAAGCCTATATTAAAATATAGAGGGTTTTTTTTTGTTTGTATTTTGGTTTTAATTTAAGGATTAGGATATTTGTAAATGAAATGGATTTTTATTATTTTATTAAATCAATTAATCTACAGTAAAGCATTTATTTTATTTGATAACTCACAATCCTCTCATCCTTCATATGCTCTGGAAACTCCTTTTTGACTATATCGGCATAAGCTATTAGCACCTTTACAATTGTTTTAGCAAAGCGTCTCATGTAACGTTTCCATATTTCTGGATCGGGACACTCGAGCTTGCTAACAACATCGAAGCATTGGGTGAGTTGTGTAAAAACGTCTACAACCGAATTTGAGAAGAGGGCATGTTCGCTGCTCTTTTGGAACTGTATGGGAATATTTTTGGAGAAAAAAAAAATAAAAATAAAAGAATATTTTTGTTTGTTTTGTTTCTTTTCCGAAGGGTATTACAATTATTTCTGTTTTTGTTTTCTACACTCACCCCATCTTTTTTATCTCTATTAAATGCCCCATGAAGATACTCAAGGGACACATCATCATTTTCGTTAAGCCATTGCATTACGAACGGCTCAAACCAGGCAGGATATTCGGGTACAGCACCCTTATATGGGGGTACCTCTTTTACAAATTTCGTATACAGCCATTTAACGCGAAAATGGAGATTCATGTAAGCTGAAGATTTACAAAGTCTATGCTGTTCATGCTCCTCAAGAGCATATTTCATGTCGACAGCAAATAGGCTCCACATAGTGGCTGCTGATAGCTGGAAAAAAATTTGTTTGTTTTTTGTTTAAGAGATCACAAAAAAAAACAAAACAACATACACTCGATTAAGGGGTAAAAAACGAAAATGACGTAGTAGTTTTTATATTATTTTTAAATATTAGGAAATTATTAAATTAAAAAAAAAACAAAAACAAAAACTAAAAAAAAGTAATAGTTAAATGTTTTTGTTTTGTTTTAAACGATTACTTGTCCAATATTCAGCTCCTGCGGAAACTGATTCAGCACATTCCCATAGCTGTTTTTATCCTCTTCAATAACCGACACCATTAGTGCTATTAGCTTATGCCAGAAGTCGACGTTATCCAATTTTGGACCATGATCGTCTGGATCACGTTTAGCCTCGTTTGGATCCACCTGTATTCAAATATTTTAGAAAGAAAAAAAAAATTATATAAATAAATAAAATAAAATAATAATTTTGTTTTTTTTTTATTTATATAACTAAATAAGTTAAAAAATTAATCGCTTAAAGTAAAACTTCTTTATTTTATTAAAATATTATAAAGAATAACGGATTATATTGGAGGTATAAATAAATTTTGAGGGATCTACAAAAGTATTAAATCACATCAGACTATCTTGTGTAAATCTATTCATGCTGAAGCGTTCTCATTTCCCTTTAAAAATCAGTTCAATCAATAAAAAACATATGAGTCCTAGTTCTGGCGTTTTAAAAGTAAGTGTCGATTTTAACACCAACAACAAAAGGATACGAAGGGAGCCCAGTAAAGTTTGATGGAGCCTGAGTTGGAGACGTTATTGGACCAAGATTTATGGCACACTCAAAAGGAACACGCTAAAATTTTAGGAGTAACTCAACAAGCGATTTAAAACTAACTAAAGATCATGGGTATATGGTGTAAAAATAAGGAAATTTAATTCTGTATGAATTTAAGCTAAAAAGACGCTCGGTTACACATGCTGCAATAATCGTCAAGGAAATTTTTAAAGCGGATTAAATGGGATTTTCTACTTCCCACCACTCCCCGTCGTATTCACCCAGATATTACTTTTTCCGACTATCACTTATTCTGGTCAATAATTTGCAACAACCGTCAAGGAAAGTACCAAAACTTCTTTGTACCACCAATAAAATTAATTTAAAAGAAGTTTCACATTAAATCGAAAAGTAAAAAATGGCAAATAAAAATATATATATATATATATATATATATAAAAAAAACAAATACATCCAATAGTCACCAAATTACAGACCGGTTCACATTATCTAAGATTATTAAATTTTATGTATTTAACTACAAGTTCTCTTGTACATACAATTTTGACTGGTGCACCAGTTCATCTCGATGTCTGTCTGTCTAGAACACTCTTGTTTATGATAAAATCTATAAGGTCTGATACTAAATAATTTTGATTGGATATAAGAAGAAGCCTTATAATTTTATAAATATACCACACAAGCGAACAATTTAATTCATCCAATAATATTAATTTCAAATATACGAGTATAGCAAAGAATATAAAGAAATTATAAATTATTCATTGTGATTGTCTAATAAAAATATTTATAAAATATTTTCTACAATTTCAATTTAAAATCTCATTATTTGAAATTTTTTGTAACAATCATCCATTCTGTTAATTTTTAAACCCCTTACCTGGAATTCCCTATTGTATAATTCGTAACAATTTTCGAAAAGGAATTGATAGGTGGATCTAAGACAGGCCTTCACGCAATCCTTAACGACTGTGCTGGCTCTTGGTGGGCTCGATAATTCCTGCACCTGTACAAAATTGGCAAATTGAGATTATTAAATTATTTGTAAAAATTGTAAAAAATATAATTATAAAATTTGTGATAATTAAATATTTTTTAAATATATTTTTAAAAATAAAACAACAACGAACTTTCATCCGGAAAAATGTAATACTCGTTAGAAGGTCTACGGTCGATTTTAAATCCATTAATTTTTCTTCACTCGATGCTGGAAAATTGTTTCGGTACATTGATAAATCAATTCTCAATGAATTATGAAGTTGATCCAATAATTTTACAAATTTCTCTTTCTGAAATGATATACAAAAATGTTTCGAGTATTTCAATAAATTTGTAATAAAATAAAATTATAAAATTTAAATCAATAGAACTCTTTTAACTTTTAGCTTTCTCAGGGTAAAGTGAATTTTGTTTATTGTTATTCGTTATATTAAAGATTTATATTGAAAAATCTTTGGATATCTTAAAGTTAAGTTCATTTAGATCATATCTCTGCTCGAAAACATTTGTTTAAAGTCTTAAAGAGAAAGATTTTATTTTATTAGATATAAAGGTACTATAAAACATCACTTGAGCTTCTTCCACCCTTGCGACTATATAAAAAAGAAAAAACAAATCTCATCTTTAACTGAATCCTTTAGGGAAACATTTTTTGTATAATTTTTTTGCGGCAAAGCATTTTCCTTTCTAAAAACCATTAATTAATAAAGGGATATATTTATTTGTTATTATTTTTCACACCCACCCTTCGAAATACTAAAAGTAGAAATATTATCCTACTTATTTCTATAGAAAGCTCTTTTATATGAATATTTTCTTAGAAAACACATTAATGAATTTAAATTTTCTATTTTGTAATTTTAACATACCCCAAAATTGCTTGCCGCAAATCTATCACTGGCGGATACAGCACTTGATGCTGTTGTATGAGCATAATATGCGTTTATATTTGCCAAGAGGGTACTCATTACGGCTGGGACGCCTGGACAAAGGTATTTTGTTGATAAACAGTGAAAATGTGTCATCGCTTGATAGATGTTTTCAATGCCATAACGCATTGCAAACTCATCAACAATTTCTTCTGGAATTTCATCAAAATAAATTTTCCAAGCATCTTCGCCTCTTGGTTGCGGCAATTTAACCTGTTAAATTTGTTTTGGGGAATATAATTAATGTTTTTTTTTATAAATACAAAATATATAATTAAATAAATAAATAATATTTATGATATTTCAATTTTTTATATACTGAGAAAACAGTTTGATTTTTATAATTTTATGGGGCATTATCTTGAATAAATTTAGTAAATTATAAACAAATCATTTTATTATACGAAATTTATTATTTTTACTATCAATTCGTTTATTAGTTTAACTAAACAATTATGCCAATGACTATAATAGACCTAAAATTAATAACGAGTTACTGAACTGATGAAATCATTCAACTAGACCTGATACTATCGTTATAGCTCCAATAGTTTCTGTTAGAGGTAAGATTTTTCTTTAATTGTTAGGAATATACATAAATTTAAAAGAATTACACTATTTACAGCCTATTGTTATAAATTATCAGATTATTATTTATTATAGTGGGCGAGGCGCATACCCTCAGACCGTTCAAACGTTCTCCATTCTACTCATAGGCAAAAACCGAATTCGGTCTCAATTTCAAACTCTATTTTCTATACAGAAATCAAGTCTGAGCTCTTGCTTGACTGAATTAGATGAATATTTTTATTTATTATTATTTGTTATATCTAATGTTTTACCATACTCATCTGTTTGACAATATAATCGAAAAATGAATGTTATATGAGCTAAATATACCCAAATAAATTGCGCTTAATTATTACAATTAAACTGTTTTCTCAATATAGCGGCATGATAATGTTTAAAGAGAGTAAATATTGAAATAAATAAATTTTAAGGATATACTCCTTTGGTGGAATATTAAGAGATCTATACAAAAAAGAAGAAATTGGAAAATATTGTGGTATAGATGAGAGAGATGAATTTAATTAATATTTTAAATAAAGAGGCTAAGTCCATTTATTAGACTTGAAATAATTTTAAATAGATTTAATGAGAACAAAACAAAAGCATAGAAGTGAAATGGTTGTATGTTGTAAAACAGAAGTATTTCTATTTGATGGTATAAGAAAAACAAAAAAAGAAATATATTTTTATATTTAAACAAACTCACCATTCCGCCATTCTCTTCGCATAAGTAATGAAATAAATTTTCATGAAGGCAAGTGTATTGGACGTGATATGGTGCTACTTTTTCTTCACCCTTTATTTCAACAGAAATATGAAGTCGTATTGCACCAGAAACAGCTGATTTATCGGTACGTTTTTCTAAATTATACCATACATCCATTTCACCGGATAATGTTCGAACTTCAATTATTGTCTGACCCAAAAAATCATCTGATTCACGGGTTAACTTTTGTCGTAATTTTGATTTTAAATCATTATCCTCATCCCAAACACGAACTTTAATCCGATCCGATGAATTATGACATTCACTGTATTTTGTAATTGAAATGATATTTTTAATTTTTTTTTTATTATCTATTTATGAATGAATTCATACGATTAAAAATGCAAAAGTATTCATTTATAATTTTAATTTCGTTTTGTATTAAATTCACCGTCTGGTACTGGGGGTATTTTAATAAACCCACATTCATTTAATAATTCTTAAGCTTTTTTAATTGCGTTGGGCTAAAATTATTTTTAGAAAAATTGTAAACTACCAAAAGGGACAGTTTAAAAAATTCGGTTAAAGAATAAGTAAAATATTCAAAATTGTCTCAGACCTCAAATACCCCCCCCCTCTTAACGTAAGTACAATGCTACCGGAAACATTTAGCAATTACTACACGAATTATAACAAAATTTTATAAAATAATTAAAGATAGACAAAGATTTCATGTACACTTGATGTAACCATACCTCTGCTATTTTATAAACAAGTGTTAGACTTAGGGTATGGAGGATATGCCCAAAATCAACGTTTAGTCCTAAAATTTCCGGCAGTAAAGTATTTTCCGTATATAAAATTTTTTATTAAAGGAATCGTAAGAAAAATAAGTATTAAAATACTTGTTAAATATTTTATTAGATTTTTTAAAGTATTCCAAATATCCTAAAGTATAAAAATAAATTAAATACCCCATATAACAGTCGGCGGATTAACATGAGACCTTAATATCCGGATTCACTGGCAGAATATTTTTAAATTTTTATGCCTACTTCTGCATTAGTTCGATATATCCTAACAAAATAAAAAATTAATAATAATTTTAAAATGTACTTACAAGTGAAATTTTTCATTCCAGACGGGATTCAGTTCCTGTGGCATTGTACGGGTCCTTTTCTTGACCTTACTCACTTGAACTGTGACGTAAGGATCGCTAGTGCCACTTTTGTCTTTTGCAATTAGACCTTGGGCACATATCACTAATATTTTTTGTTTTTGTTTTTATTATTAATCCCAAAAGATGAGGATAGGAATTGGGTTTATAAATTTGTTTTTTTTTTTTTGTTGTACGGGTAAGAAATGAAAGAAACGATAAAAACAGCGGGAGAAAGAAGAAAAAAATTTCTTTGTTAGTAAAATACTTAATTTTGTTTTTTTTTTTAATAAATCTATAATTTTTGTAATAAGACTATCTGTTTTCTTTTTTATATATATATAATAAAATCTAACATTTAAAACAGAAGACGTTTTGAGTATTTTATTCGATTTATTCATTTTAAATAATTTTAAAATAATTTTTTTTTTGAAAGTCAAGGTAAGTGGGTTACTTTAGAAAATTTTTATTATTATAAATAAAATTCAAATCGTCTTGAGTTCATCTTAGCTACAGCATAAAAAAAATAAAATAAAATACGATAAAATATAAAAATTTTTTAATGAATATTTAAAGAATCTGTAAGGACTCCGTCCTAACGAGTAATTTAGCAAAAAAGAATAGTTCTCCTTTCAGAGGTTGTACAAAAACAAAAAATAAATAATTTAAATTCTTTAGCTCTTTAATTGTTGTTAAATTTAAAATGTTAAGGACGGAGTCCCTAAGGAGGTCTATCCTTGTCTTAATATTACGAAAAGTTACACGTAAATATTTCAAAAAAGAAAATCTTTTTTATATTTTTCCCTGATAAAATTTACGTTTCTAATTTGTTTGTAATTTTTATATTTTTTATTTTAAGAAAACGACTTTTTTTTTTTATATATATATCCCTTAAAATTGTGCCAATTAAAAATGGAATTTTGTATAGGTAAATGTGGGGAATGTTCATGTTCTATCTGTTTTATGAAAAATGTTAAAGTGTAACAGGGGGGTGTATCTAAAAGGTTTCTCCTTTTTAGGCTGATTTTGTATGACATGCAAAATTTTTTTCTTTCATATCCTAAAATCCTTAAAATTGTGGGTGTAATAAATTTCTTTTTTTTTTTGTTTGTTTTTGTTTTTTCTGTAGTAGTTTTTAAGTGTGTTTCGCTTACATTACAATTTTTTTTTGTATATATTTTTTACACATAATTTAAATATTTACAGCATGCTATAAAAACAAAATAGCGAAACAAAATTGCATGCTGCTCAGAAATAAAATATAAAAAAATAATAATTAAAATGTGTGCATTTTAATACATTTTTATTTTTGAAGTTGCAAAAATAATTTGAAGCATTATACGAGGGGCGGCTAGATAAATCTGCGACCTGTGATACTTTAGCAATGACTCATATAATCTCACCTATGTTAGCAAACTAAATTCCGATCACAGATCATCAAGTACAAGATGTGACACTCGTCTATATAAGCCCCAAAGATCTCTAACCCTTTTCAATTTCTAAAACTTCCTGGGGAAAAATGTTCCGATTAGAGAATGCAGTAAAGAACTACTGGTTCCTATGTCTTATTTAAATTCCAATAAAGACGAAAGAAGTAAGAATAAACAGCCAAATATTCTCATCTACAGCACTTATACAGTGTAGACTGTGATAGTTGTATAATGTTCAGCATTTTTAAAGGCGGGACAAAGTCTCTGTTGCGATATGTGCCACAGCATGCATATGGTGTTAGTGCCATCCCCTAGCAATTTTCCAGCATAAGGGAAATTCTGAATAACAGAGGGGGGATGGTGAAATGTGATTTTAATTTTCGTTCCGCCTTTTATCAAAATCTGCAAGGACGGTGGGCTAAAGGGATCAAGGTCGTAAAAAGATAACGAAATACGTCACAAGTGTTGATGATCTTAGATTATGACCCGCCTCTTCCCATTCCCATCCTGGTAGTATAAAAATTAACCTTCTTCTGATAAGAAGAAAATTATCTCTTGAAGGATAAACACCATATCATGTCAGCCGATTCGACTAATTTTTAATGAAGGTGACTGTAGGATCTTAGGTCCCGCGGACTTATCATCCGCCCCTCGTATTTTATACAATAAAAAAATATATATAATATATAAATATTTACAATTGCAGATGTTTGCATAGAATAAGCATATTCTAAAATACGTACATGCAGGCTTAAGATTTTATTAAATATTTTAATTTTAAAAAATTACACCAGATACCATAGAGCTAAGAAAAACAAACGAAATACAAGAAAATTATTGCACAGCATAAGAATTCAATTAGAATTTTTAATTATTTATATAAAATTAAAAAGAAAACCGAAAACAATATTAAAGAGTTTCACTTATTCTTTTTTATAAATAATAAGCAATTTTCATTATTTTATTATAATCTGAAAATGCTTAAATAAAGTGATACCGACCAATTTATACATGCTTTTGAAAACATTTTTACATCGGACTCGGATCGTCTTGATTCATTTTTTTCTAGTTTTGTTTTTTTTTCTTTTAATTTGTTCATTAAAACTAAAATAATTTTTTATATTTAATTATTATTTTTATATAATATTTCATTTTTTTTTTCAATAGTATTTTTAATTATTGACATTTCGTAGAAGCCCAGATGCACTCAGGTCTCTCTTCATACATACCCGCCTTAAAATTTATTTAATTTTTTCTTTGTATATTTGATTTTATAAATTTTATATTTAAATTAAAAAATCAAATATTGAAATTGATTATTACAAAAAAAACAAAAAAAGGCAAGATGGTTTGTATGAAGCCGCTTCGAAGGCCTTGCATTATTTTTGAATTGTACGAAGAATTTAAAATCATTCATCAGCAAAATACGAGAGAAGAGGTAGATTAGAGAAATTTGAATAGATATGGGATTTAATTATAAAATAAATACAGGATATATTTTTATTTTGAACGCATATTTAAATTCAATTTAATTCTAAACTAAATGAAAAAAATTTTTTTTCTGGAGAAATGCTTCAATTTCAATTATGTTTTATAATTTCTTTTTTTTTGTTTTATCTACAGTCTGTTTGGTAAGAGCGTATTCCATCATACGTATCTACTGTAAAACACCCAATAAAAATTGATTGGCTTTTACTAGAAATCTGAATGCAGAAAGGATGCTGTAAAATTTACCAAAAAAAAGGGTTATTAAAGTCTACAGATTCTTGGTTTGGAACAGTAAACCGATCGTGGGTCTTCTAAGAAGACAACGATCCAAAAACAGACAGAACTCGTCTTTGTACCGAATGGAAAGATCAAGAGGATATCGAATCTCATGGAGAAGCTCTCACAAACATCTGATGCTAATCCAATTGAAAATGTATGGGCCCTTACAAAGGACAAACTGAAGAAATGCTTTCACTTTGCAACAATACTTAAATCATTGGTAAAGAAAGCCTGGAAGGATTTAACCACTAGGATAAGCTGAAAAATTAATTGAAAATATGAACAATTGATGGATAAGCTATAATAGAAAATAACGGTGAATTCACCGCCTACTTTGCCTATGCGTAAATCCGACCCTGCATAAAAGAAAATAAAGTTAATATTAAGAAATAGTACTTTGTTAATTTGTGTTATTGCATTATTAAATTCTGAGCGATACACTCTTACCAAACAGACTGTATATATAAAAATAGGGTCAAGAATATTTAAAGTAATATAAGAAATATTTAAAGGGTTTTTAGTTAAGAACCAGTAGCAAATTTGCAACCATTCATTAAATCAACCACAAGATACGAAAAATGCCAAAGATTTAACAAAGTGGTAAAAATGATCTGGAGAAAAAAAAAAAAAAAAGAATAAAAACAATCGTCGTTAAGGAAGCAATAGAAAATAATAGGGGTAGAATAATAAGCTCCTTCCTATTATAATTTTACTTGATAATTACATCAAATAGGTAAAAAAGTGATTTTATTTATTTTTGTTTTTTTTTTTTTTAGATTAAATTCACTTGCAAGAATAAAGGGTTACATTTTATATGGACAGAAATAGAGCATAAAGTTCGGAATAAATTTGCAAATATATTGCAGTTTTAAAATAAATGAAAAGAAATTTATTTCATAGCACATTCCCCTTTTATAATACGAGAATAGCAATAGTTGTTAAATAATAAATAGTAAAATTACTAGACTAAAAAAAAAATTCCTCGTAGCTACGAGTACTATATAAAAATTAGTAACTAAAAATTAATTGTTATATAAGATTTCCTAATTTTCTAGTAAGCAGGTTATAAGAGATTAATAAAAATTTTAAATTATCAGAACCGAACGATTTGGGTTCCGTTTACAACTGTTTTCAAATATAAAAAAATTTCTTCTAACGAAATAATATATAAATTTGTAAAAATTCAACCAAAAATTTAGAATACATGACTATTAATGCTTTAATTTCCTAGTTTTAAAACGGAAAATTATATTACTTATTTAATATATAAAAATAAAATGAGCATAACGATAAATTAACTTCAGAAAAACCAGTAGCTACAAAGAGATTTTAGATATTAACCCTTCATTAGTTTGATTTATTTTGCAAAAATTACTTGAAATGAATTTTTTTTCAAAAATTTCTTCCTTTGCAAAATTAGGAAAGTATTTAGCGAAAAGAGATACGTATAGTTCGGTGAATAAGAAAAGAAATAGAGAAAGAGAAAGAGAGAGAGAGAGAGAGAGAGGGGAAGAGGGAAAAGTCTAAATTTTCTGTTTCAATCAATGAATTTATAAGAAATTAACTATTTTCAAGTTCAAAACATTTTGTGGTGTTTCATTTATAAATGGTGTATTTATTTTTAGTATGATTTTTGACTAATGATGAGTTTGATTTATATTTAAAATAAAAAAAAAGAAAAACAAATATAATTGCAATAAAGTAAAAATTTAATAAACCCCTTTTTTAAACAGCATAGGCAAGAGAGTAGTTTACGGAGAAGATAATTTTATTTATTTATTTTTATTTTATTAAAATTGCTTTTCTACGAAGGCAGTTTGATAAGTCAATGAACTTTTTGAATTTCTTCTCCAGTAATTTTTGAATGTAACACTGCTTCCGTTAGCTACCCATACGAAACTGCTACCCCTATCCAGCATATATTATAGATTTAACACGTCCTGCATCTAATTCCTATTTCACAAACCTAAATAAATGGCTATGGGGTGGTAAGACATTTTTGGGTCATCACTACTGAAACAAAAACCCTTATTTTGGGGGTATCGAGAAAACGTTATTATTTCAAAGGAATAAAAAACATTGGAAAAACCCTAGACTAATTGTATAGAACTTAAAGGGTGACTATGTTGAGAAATAAAACGTTTATTTACTTATTTTATCTTTTATTTAAAAACTCATTGACTAATTAAACTGCCCTCGAAAAACTAAGTCCAATATGGTAAACTTTCTGTGTTATATTTTACATTACAGAGAGGGGAATCGAAACCACAAAATCTTAAAATGGTACACTTCAGTACATTACAGCCAAACCGCTCAGCTACGCTACTCGAAGCCTAGAAGATCATTTATAAATTTATTAATTAATTTGAATTGATCATTTCATAGTATGGCAAAATTTTTGGCTAAGGTGAATCGGTCAAAAGGGGAAGAGAGTTAAGACATACAATCGTTTTATATAAAACTTATTTAAATACTAATCATATTTGATTTGAATGAGAATGTTTATCGTTTCAAATAGAGGGTGAGAAAGGCAACTATTTTTTTAAAGTGATTCTAATCAAACTATCAAACTATCAAATAAAAAACAGAAATGAAAATTTTTTTAAAAGGGGCGGTATTAATTAAAAACTCTACGAATCACAATTTCAATTAGTTTACTCTTATACGTCAGACATGCCATTTATATGTTAATTTCTAAAGGGAAAAATTTCTTCGATAACTTCCCAACTCTACTGCATATCCTTGACCTTATAACATTGCCCTGATGCTCTTCGTTCGATATATAGCCATGAAATTTTACCTTTACAAGGTAATTTTTGATATGAAAAATTCTTAAACAGTGGCATCTTTTCAACATTGTTATGGTAGAAATTATAGCAGTGTTGCATATTACCCCTTTTAATTAAAAAAACAATTTTGTTGTCTTCCGGTAGATTAGTAATTTTTTTTATTTTCCAAAGGTTCCTTTCTCTGGGGAATATTAAATTTAAAAATAGCGCTTTTATAAAGTAACCTGAAACCCAATTAGAAAAATTGTAGGAGTTTCTTTTTTCATTAATTAAGCGTTAGAATCTCCATATTGAAAATTTTGTGATATGAGTTAATTTTAAAGAATCCCTTTAATTTTATTTCAACTTGAAATTACTCACGGTAATTGTTTAAATATAAAATGAAAATTGAGAATTAATCGAATTCAGAATGAAATCGAATCGACGTTTAGATTTAATGAACTCCTGTATGGTTACAGAATCTGTGTAATTATTTTTAATTAGTACTGTAAAATATTTAGTTTTGGATTCCCAGACCCAGACCTTCACAATAAAAAAATGTTATGAATTTTTGATTAAGAAAATATGCACTAAATTTTGATAAAATTATAAACAGGATATCCTCGCGAGGGAATAATTTGAGCTACAGCGTTTTGGAACTATGGTGAAAATTATTTTTTAATTAAATCAGATTTTAAAGAATATTTACGGTTCCAGGTTTTGCAGCGCTAAAAGGGTAAGGAAAAGCAGATAATACAAAAAAAAAAATAGGACTCTGATGGACATACCAAAAATCGAGTACCTGAAAATATTATGAGAGTTTTTATCTCAAGTGCTGGTGGAATACGTTCCATTGCACTCGATGGGGATTACTTGCAAAAGGGGACAACATCAATTTTGAAGAATAAACTTTTGTATTTTTAAATATTGTGAGTGAATTCTGGGCACATTTTGATCAAGGTTTTATATCCCAAATTACCCAATAATTCTACACAAACAAAAAAGAATACAACAATTGTTTTACTTTTAGAATAAAAATTTGATAAACATTTGAAATAAATTAAAGAATTTAAATCAAAAAAGAGGACTTAGTATAGAAAATTGTTTTCCTAGAATATGAGAGAACATTACTGAGGGTATGGTTGACGGTCAAGAGAGGGAATTATTAGTCCCACAATAAAATAATAGTTGCCTCCTCTAAAATTCTAAGACCCAAATTAAGCCTAATCCGAATTTAAAAAAAAGACATTTATTTTTTTTAAACTAAACTCTTCCATTCCACACTATCTCTCTTTTGCTGTTTTCCTGTTTTATTTAAGTTTATTATTTTTTATTTAATTGTTTTATAGAAAAATATAAAAATTTTAAATATGAAAAACTGGTGTAAGTAGTGAAAATTTATGATGATGAATTTTTATAGAAATATTTTACAAAAAGTCATTGTTTTTGTTTTTGTGTTAGATAAGGTTAAATTTTATTTTTAAATGTAAATTGCGTGTGAAAAATAATTTTGATTTTGGAGCTAAAAAAAAAAAAAACTCATTAAGGAAAACACAATTAAAATTAAAATTAAAAAAATATTCGTGTAGCTTTTGTGTAGTACTTTCGTATATTGTTTTATTTTATTTATTATTTTTAAATACAATTTTTTAATGGATTTAGGACAGAAACCTTTACGGATATCATGACACCATACCATGAATCCCGGAATCGGGAAGGAGTTTCAGCATTTTATATAAAACTTTAATTTAATTTTAAAGTATATTCTCGGGATTAAATTAAATAGAAAAACTAAAACTTAAACAAAAAACAAAAAACAAAAAAAACCCTTGTATCTCTTAGATTGCGATTTGTTTTTTTTTTTTCTTATAATTTCTGTGTACCTGTAATAGTTAATTTTGCTGACCATTTAGATGTTCCCTCAACGGTAGCTTGCTCGGCCTGCTCTAATGAATCTATGTGTGTATCTGGATCCACACCGAATGTCATCCTTTAAAAGGTTTCAATTTTTAATTTTATAGCAATTCTTTTCTTCTTCGTATCACTGTAATTTTTATTAAATTAATTTTCTTTTCTTTTAATTTTTTTTTTGTATGTTTTTAAGACGGTTTTCTTGAGAAATGCTCTCATAATTTTGAGTAAAGACAGTTTTTTTTTAAAAAAAAAAAAACAAAAAAAACGTTCTACTCATTTTTGGTTTTACTTTTTGGTGTGTTTGCATCTTATTTGGGCACTGTTGGAGCAAGCAGTGGTTTTTATAAAAAAAATATATATATATACATAATACAGGGTGATTTGAAAAGAAATGCTCCAACATGTAGCAATCGATAACTCAGCAATTTTTTTCGTAAAATCCCCCTTTCACCCTTAACTAGGCTAAAAGGTTTTTCACATAAAAGCTTCGAATTTCATCCAAGTCTCAAGAACTCTCCCAAACTGCCAAAAGTCTAGTCTCTTCTAGTCCTTGCTAGATCTGGGCAGGTACGTAAAATATGAACTCATCCTCTAGGAGGTGAGCTTATATAAAACGTAATAACGTCTGTTTGAAAGACAGTAGGACAACAGATAAAATTTTAATAAAAAAGTATGCTTTATGACCTTTTTAACAACACCCCACATATCTCGATCCGTTGGCAAATATGCCAGGGGTATGAATGTTAAAACTTAAAACACGAAAAATTTCGTAAGAGGCTAAGTTTAATACGTTCCCTGCTAGAATTTTTTAACAAACCTTTTGTAAGAGACTTACATATAAAAATGTATTTGATGAATTGAGTCTATCTGTTGTCCGGCCTAGCCATACCTAGGGTATCCTCCTTGCGTCATCTCGGTGTCGTCTGTGGCAGCGAACTAAATTTTCGTGACCACATCGAGAGCGTGCTTTCTAAATCACGTTCGTCCGGCCTCTCCTTGAATACGCCAGCCAAGTTTGATTTCGCTCTCAATCCACGACCATCAATCGTATCGAAGCAGTCCAGTGTAGATTTCTCCGCTTTGCGCTACGTCTGCTCCCCTGGTCTTAATCGCCAGCATCTCCCTCCTTATGAGGACTGCCTGATACCGATTGACCGTAACCTAAGAGCAGCCCCCCGCTTTCGCCCAATTTTCCACCGCATCAACTATGGTTTTTCCGAACCCCTCACCCGTATGCTTCGGAATGCCAATTCCCTACTTTCTTTTGACTTCCACGTGAGCAAATCATCTCTGTGGTTTGAGCTCAATCGTCTCACGTGATTTTCCCTCTTCCATCCCCTGCTCCCTTAATCCGTCCACCCATTTGACTTTAATTTTACTTTTAATCCTAATCTTTAAGAGTTATTACTATGTTGCTTGTATTAAGCGAAATAAAATAAAAATAAAATCAACGTTCAAAGGGTTAAGGATTAATTTTTAAAAGGGGAGGATAAAAAATTCAAATACCTACCACATTTGTTAATGGATTAAAACAGGTGAGGTGTTGTTAGAAAGCCCATAATGCGTACTTTTTATTAAAATCTCACTTGTCTTGTTCTACTGTCTTTCGAACAGATATTATTACGTTTTATATAAGCTAAGAAATTACAGCTTACATTTTGTGTGACTGCCCACCCATCTAGCAAGGACTAGAAGAGACTAGACTTTCGGTAGGGAATTCCTAAGTCCGACTAATGTTCAAAAGCTATTCTTTGAAATACTTTCTAGCCTTCCTTAGAGTGAAGAAGGAATTTTAAGTAAGAAATCGATTGGCTCTAATGTTATAACACTTTTTTACGAATTACCTGGTATATTTTAGCTTAAGTGTATTTCCTATGTTAAGTGGGGTACTAGCGATTTAATAAAAAAAAAAATATATATGTAAATAAAAAACTATACACTAAAAAAAAGGCAAAAGGGTATGGGATTGATATAATCATGCAAGGAGATTTATTAATTTTTATTAAATATTCTAATTTTGTACTTTATACGAAATAATAAAATTTCAAATTTTTATTATTACCTTAATAATTAACAGAAAATAAAAATTATTATTAAAATAATTTTTTAATAACTCACCACTTGCTGCAACAATTTAAAGCCCAAATAAATAAATAAAAAAAAAAATACATTTTTCAAACACATACATAAATTCTTCTAGATTAGTCGCACTCTCTCTGCCCAGTAGAAATAAAAAAATAATAAATAAAAATCAAATTAATGTAGACGCATTTCTATAGCATTTTAGGGACTATAATGCCATCCGCAATAGCTGGTTTATTACCTAAACTATATATATATAAAAAAAATTAATAATAATAAACTAAACATTAATTTTATTCATATTTACGATAAATTTAAGTTTAAACTTAAAAATTTAATTAATCCTAAGGTTTATTTTAAAAGTCCGAACTTTATTCTCGAACGAATTGGCAGTATATACAACCAGGACGAATTTGAGATTTTTACAAAATTCTCAAAAACCAAAAATTTATATTAAATTAAAAGTATTACAATAAAAATAGTGAGGTATTTTTGTTTTTAATATTTATAATGATTTTATGGCTAGAACGTTGTATTAATTGCATTTTACGAAAAAGAAACAATCCTACGAATGTTATAGACTTTAAGTACTTAGTAAAATTAAACTCTGTTAAATTTAACAAAAACGAAATATTTTCTTTTATAGTCCCCCCCACACATATTTAAGAATTATTCATAGTCCTAATTGTTATGTATTTTGCAGTAAACTATAAGAATAAATATAAACATTGGCATATTTTTAATAATAAATAATAAAGTCAGGGTATATCTCCAACCGAAAGAATTAACAAATTTTAAATATCTTCCTGATAGTTAGTTTTTTTCCAAATATAGGCTCGAAACATTTTCCAAGCTTAAAGGGATTTATTTTTTTTTATTTTAGGTATAAGAGGTAATTAAATTACCTTTTAAAAATCCTTCTCATCTCAAGGGTTTTATTACATTGTAAAATTTATTCAGAAAATGTAAGCATAATGAAAGTTTTCTGGGGAAAAATTTGAAATTAACGTTGAACATCTGATATTAATTTTTTTTATATGATATGCACCATGAAAACTTTACTCTTTCAACCGTATAAATGGGAAATTAAGTTTCATTTTCGAGGAGAGAAGAGGAGGGATGGCGGAAGTGGGGATATATTACATTTTCTTCCCCATCACCACTTCATCCCTTACACTCAAAGGGTATATTATAAAATATAAATTTAAAGTATTTATAGAGGGATTATTTATAATTTAAAATTTTAAATTACCTATTATTTTAAGTGTAACAACTTAAATATCATTCGTATTATGATAGAAAATTAGTTTTAAATCTCCAGTTAATGAAATTAAGAAAAAGCTCAATGGTTACGTTAGTAAAGCAAAACTATCGCAACCAACCAAGAGAATTCAACACGTAGTTATTGAAAAATCAAATCCACCCTCAAAGAGTAGCTGTTTGGTGTAATTATTGAATTGACAGTATCATTCAGACATTTTTTCTCTTCGCTACATGAGAAAGTTATAAACTAGGACAAATATTTAATTTCAACAGGATGCCGCACTATATCACATAAGCCATGTAACAATTGAATGAATATATGAAAATTCCATTATTAGCCGTTTTGGTTATATTCATTAGCCACCGTACAGCTGCGATTTAACTATATTCTAAAACTATTATTTGTGGGATACGATTTAAGATACGTGTTATGTTTACCATTGAGGATTTTAAGTATGAAATTGAAACAAATAGAGCTCCATACAATTGAAAATGTACTGAACAATTTGAATTAATTGTATGGGCTACTGATGGGCTTATTTGAATGTAGTAATATTCCATAATTAACTGGGAAAAATTGTACTTTCGTATAAAATTATACCATAGAAATTCTTATTTAGCAGAAATATAACATAATACGATTTTATTTGATGAAAAAACAATTTATTATCGTTGAGTATGGTATCGTTTTTTCCATAGAACGGATCGCATTAATATTGCAATTTTTGTTTTTCATTCTAACTTTATAGATAAATTTAATTTTAACTCTTTGGGGGATATAAATTCATTTTATATAAATATTAAACTATATGAGCCATAGAGGGAGATGGGTTCAAATATAAACCCCCCTATTCATAAAAGGCTAAGCAAAAGGTGAGACTGTTTTTAATCCATCGAACCCCAAAGAGTTAAATCATACCCAAAAGAAAAATGTTATCTATTAGAAAATTAATATATAAATTTAAAGCAATTAAAGTTACATTCTTTACAGCAATCAAAATAAAATTTTATATAAAATTATAAATATAAAATAAAGTATAACACTCACAAGCAGTTTTAGATAACATTTAGTTAGACTACATCGAATCCAAAAAAAAAAATAAAAACAAAACAAAACAAACAAAAAATACAAAAAAACACCAAATACATCGATTTTAAAATTAATTTCACATTTAAATTTAAAATTAATAAATAAACACCCAAAATGCAATGGAATAAATAAAAATATGATAAAATCAGTGTTAAATCTAAAACTGCTTATTATTATTATTATTTTTTTGTTGTTGAAATCTTTAGAATTTTATAAACACGTAGTTCAAATACGAAAAACTGTTTGGGGAATAATAAAACGTATTAAGTATATAAAAAAAATATATATAACTCCTTATTGAATTTTCGATTAATTAAAATTTTCGAAGAATATTTCTACTCTAAAAATCGTTTCCTTTTAGTTTTTAAAAATCTAAAATAAAATTGATTTTTAGTAGTAGAGGGATAAATAAAATATTTCTTTTGTAATAATTAGAATAAGTTTTAAACATAGACAAATAAAATATTCCCCACAGTTTTCAAAATTCATAGGTCATAATTAAATAAATAACATACCTAGGAAAATTTCAATTGATTTAAAAATTATTCGGATAAATTAATTAATATTTTCTAATTGTATTACAATTTTAGTTGATAAAACAATAACCGTGGGTAATCGATTAAATTTTTAGTTAAACTTTACAATTCGATAGTGCAATCGATTGATATTACACTAGGTTACGTTAGTCAAATGATATTTTAATCGATTGAATTTTCAATTGAGCTTTACGATTTAATTCGATTATCGAAAATATTGTTTTATCGATTAACTTTTTTAATCGATTGCGATATCATCAATCGATTACAATTGTTATTGACTAAGAAATTAGTTCTACGATAGATTTTTAAATTTTTTTATTTAATAGATCGATAAAATGTTATAGTCGACTATCGTCCAGGTATGATAATTTATATAAAATTTAATTGTTTTTAAAGTGTTGACACATAAAAAAAAAAATAAAAATAAAAATGAAATGAAACGATTAATTGTTGCCACATAACATATAACAACATTTAGGCTTTATACCAAAATTACAATTAAATGTTAATTTAAAAGCTAGCAAAAATAAGAAAGCCCCTGATCATCGTTCAAGACATTCAACGAGGGTATTTTTTTTTGTATATCAAAATTTGTACTTTTGTATTTAATTTTGTATTAATCTGAATTTATAAATTGATCCTTTTATATATCTAATCTAGTTGTTTTGTATATAAAAATTTTTTTTTATATATTTTAAGTAGCTTATCCCCTTATATAAATATTATTATTATTATTATTTTTTTTTTTTGGTTTTGTTTATATTTTGCAAACCTGTTATGGCTATTTTAGCTGACCACTTGCTAGTTCCGTCCAAAACGCTTTGTTTAACTGCCTTCATATGACCCGCATGACTTTTTTCCTCAACGCCGAAAACCGCTCTATACACGTACAATAAATTTTACGAAAAAAAAAAACAAAATTTTTTTTGTTTGTTTGTTGCATCTTTCTAATTATGGTTTTATTAATTTTAAAGTAAAACACACACACAAAAAAAAAAAAAATGTTTTTCTTTATTTAAAAATTATTAAATGTAAGAAATTAAAATAAATAATAAAAATTTAACGTCTTTATAATAAGACGATATTTTAATTTATTTTTCTAGTTTATTTTAAAAGAACCACCTTCTTCTGTAGACTGGATCACAAAAAAAAAAATATATATATATATATATATATAACGTATAAATAGAAATTCTTCGTTGTTGAAAAACCACTTTAAAAATTTATTTTTGATGAAAAATAAATTTGTATAGTTTTCATTTTTATTAAAAAAAAAAAAAAATTTTATTATTTTATTTTAAAAGAGGAAATTGTTAATAAAGTATTTGTTTTCTTTCAATAAAATATTTTAATAAATGTAATAAAATAATCAAATAATTCAAACTTACCGGATAAGCTCAAAAATTTCTGGTTTTTCACGTTCACGCTGTTTCATTCGTTCTTTCATTGCTGTTATAATCGAATTAGCTTTATCTTCTGCCCCATGTTTTGAACTTTTCTCTGCAGCTCCTGTTAAAATAATTAATAAAATAAAAACAAAATCAAATAAAATAAAATAAATAACAATACGACACTAGGAGTAGTTAAATTTGAAAAATTTACAAAATATATATCGAGGGTATCGCACTATACTTAAACCTCTTTAATTTTTATTTTTAAATTTTTTATAAGAGCGTTATATTGCATTAATTAAATATAAACATACTTTGTAAGCAATCTGCATTTAGAAGATCTTTACATTTTTCATGGCATTTAACACCACATTCTGTGCAACGTACACCTTGACGTGCAATACCCCAAAGAAGACCTTCACACTCGTAGCAATATGTTGGCGATGTTGCTGTCCATAATACAAAATTATGCGGTGTTGTCGATGAAATCGGATAAATAAGGGCTTGTAATGCTTTCTTGTATACATGCATTTTCTGTAATAGATGTTGATTTACAAAAATAAAAAAAATATATATATATATAATTACTAAAAATTAAATAAATCAAATAATCTTAATAAGAAATTTTTAGGGACTCAAAGTAAGCCGTATTTTTAAATGTTTTTAAGCTCAAAACACTCACATACAATAAAAAGTATTTCAATCGTGAATTAATTTGAATCGGTTCTTTCAAAAATTACATAAATCAAACGTTTTTTCGAGACATACATTTATTTAATTTATCGTGAACGTTTCCTAAAAAAGTAGACCCATAATATGGGTAAAACCTTTTCACAGGAAATGATGTTTTGGCCCTAAGAATTTTTGGTAAATTAATAAACATGTTTCGCTTTTTGGAAAAATTAAAAACAGAATAATCTCCGGATGGAATATTTAGAAAATTGGTGCAATTCCGTAGGATTGCAAGCAATTTTTAATGCTCCAATTAAAGGCTTCACTCTTATCTAACGATAACACAAAACCGTAGAGAAATCGGAGTTAAATTCACCGAGTTATTAACTTTTACCTGATGAAAGGCAAATTTCATCTAGAAAAGAAAAAAGTACTTTTCCCGAAAAAAAATTTTACTCTAGCCCTAAATTAAATTTATAACTTTTCAAATATTGCCCAGACTAAGGAAGCATGTTGCTCTTTCATAAAAAAATATAATAAAATTAGGTCCCGAGGGAAAATTCGGAGCCACAGAGAGTAGAAATTGATTTTTGTAAAAAATTTTCCTATACTTGACAGAAAACGAATTTTTATGAAAATGAGTTTTTCCCATTGTTACTTTTACCCGTCTTGAAGCGAAATTAGAATTTTAGGGAGCGAAAAAAAAAATCTCTTCTTACAAAAATTGTTATCCTGACCGTAAAAATAATACCAGAATTCTAAAATTTTACCCAGACTACAAGAACATGTCTCGCTTTCTAGAAAAAATAATAACAGGGTACTCCTGGAGAAAATATTTTGAGCTACAGGGTGTAGAAGTACATTTTTTTGGATTTTGGAGTAGAAAGATTCCATTTTCGCGGAAAATGCTCTACCGGTCTTAAAACTAGTTAGTAATTTATAAAATTTTGCTCAGATTAAGGAAACATGTCCTGCTTTTCGAAAAATTTAAAATTAAGATGCTTACCGAGAGAATATTTTGAGCAACAGCGTTTAGAATTATGCTGAAATTTTTTTTCGTAGGATCGTAAGTAATTTCTAGGGATTGATGTAGGGGTCCAATGAATGGTCTGCCCCTCAGCTATTCAACGCATAAAACCGCATTGAAAGGTTGGTACGGAACCCTAGAATCTACATAAATACCTACATTATTTTTTTAATAAATGAATTTTATTATTTGAACAAAAATAGATTTCTTTGCTTAACTGAAAAATAAAATCTACTTTTAAAACTTTACCGGCAATTTAAAGTTAAAATGAAACGATTGAATAATTACTGATTTTGCTAGTTTATTTAGTCGCATAATAACCGGTTACTTTAGACTTTTATTTTAACAAATTATAAAAGTCACTGTCCCTATAAAATTTCTATTAAAATATTTTTAAAATAATGCCAACATACCAATTCCTCGTCGTTTAGCGTTGCCCGTGGTACTGCCGATGTTAGTCCGGCATTTCTTTTTGTTGCTGCCATTGTCTAAACAAAAGATTTTATTTTTATTTAATATAATGTAAAATAAAAAGATATTTAAAGGAAAACATTATGCACAAAATTTTAATAAATTAAAATAGAAAATTTTCTTTTCATCAAAAAGTGTTAGGACAAATTTTACATGCAAAGTAAGAAATTTTTTCAAGGCATAGTAGAATTCGAGAAAGTTGTTTTTTTTAGCATTCATTCTAAAAGCATTTAATTAATGTATTAAATATTTATAAAATAAGCCGAATAGCATTAATTAAGCATTTGCAACTTACGTATTTTCTAAAGAAAAGCATAGAAATAAAAATAAAAAATAAAAATTAAAATAAAATTAAAATAGCACCGATGCGCTCTCGTAACTTTAAACGCTTTTTATCACAGCTATTTTTTTTCTAGTAACCGACTGCTGAACTAGAAAAGTTCTTATAGTCAACTGGGGTCCTCTTTGGCGTTCAGCCGGCGGAATTGTTATTCTGCCTGAAACATGAAATTAATGCCTGGCATCGATAGTAAATTGATTTAGATTTATTAGGTCATGTCCCAAAACGCTAAGATGAGAAAAGGAAAAGTGTAATACACTCGTCGATTATGAGTGATGAATTTAAGAATTTCAGAATTTTTACAGTCTCTGAATGCGTTTCAATTTTATAAATAATTTTTTTTTTAATAAAACCCGAATTTTAGCATCGTTTCTTTCAAATTAATAAAATAAATTTAATAAAAATAAAAAGGCATTTTATTAAATGGCAGGCACGCAAGCAGTTTTATATTTTTAATCAAAGCGTAAATCATGCAACTAATCAAATTATTTTAGTTAACCCATTAACGACCAAGATCATGTCTTTTAATTTTAATTTTATCAATGGATAAAAGGTAAGACTCTTTTTATGTTTTCGTAACTTACAGCCCAGCCTCTGGGACGTTAGTTCACAGTGCGCTAACAACTGAGCTATAAAAGACCCCACCCCCTACAATTGAAATCGGAGTTAAAACTCGTGGATAATTTTTAAAACTTTGTTCAGACTAAGGAAAGATGTCCTGCTTTCCGAAAAAAAAATTAAAGGTAGGATGCCTCTAGAAGGAATATTTTGAGCTACAGTCGAAATTTAGAATTATGGTGAAAATTGTCCCTTTTCCTTAGGATCGTATGTAATTTCTAAGGCTTCAACGCACAAAACTCCAATTAAGGTTTGGTTAAGGTTAGTTGGTTAGAAAGGCGTAAAGGATATTTTTTAGACAATTTTGTAACCACCCGTAAACGGGGTTATGCGTGATGTTTAAACACACAGCATCTGGGATGGTAGTCCAACACGCTACTTACTGAACTACCAGAGGAGAATAAGGGGTATTTTAAAATAAAATCACATTTCAAATTGTTGCGGATTTTATGCCCGAAAAAAGAAAATCAAAATTATTGAATATTTCTCCAAAATCACAATATTTAATTATATGGTTGAAATTTATCAATTTTAAGCCCAGATCCTATTTTAGCACAACCGAAAACATAAATAAAAGCCTTACCTTATTATCCATTTATTTGCTACATACATAAAATTTAAATTTAAAAACATGTTTTTATAATAAAACGTGTTTTAATGATGCATAGTAACTTTAAATAAAAAATTTAGAATAGCTGATTAAACGAAAATAAAGGCTGTCATCGTGTTTCAGTCGATGAATATATTTTTTCTTTAAATTAAAATTAAAAAAAATAAACGGTGTAATCGCATCGTTAAAAAAACAAAACAGAACAAAACAAAATTTAGCAAGCAATAAACAGTGCTTATCCAACTCTTTTAATTTTATATTTGAATAAATATAAAAATATATATTTTTTTTAAAAAGAATATAAAGTTAAATTAAAATTAAAATAATAATCACATATACCTTGAGCACCTTTGGGTCCATTGAAAAAAAATACACAGAAAAACATACACAATTAATTTTTATTAATTTTAAATTTCGTTAATCGCATTAAATAATAACAAGTTTTTTGGGAAGGAGGGGATAAATAAATTTTATTGTAATTTTTTCAATTTCATTTGTCGATTTTTTGATTTAAAAATTCTTTTTATTAAATATTTCTAAATAGAAATAAAATTTTAAATAAGAAATAATACAATTATTTAAATTTATATAAAATCTACGATGGACAGCAATAAATACATTAATTGAAATTTTAAATAATCCAAATTAAAGTGATCATTTTATAAATAGAAAAAAAAGCAATCTGTTTGGTAAGAGCTGGACTAAATGCCCAGACAGGGGGGTATATTAAAAAGGATGCGTCTTTTCTAAAGAAGTTTTGTAAGAAGTTTGAGGCGAGCTAGAAACAAATTAGCGAAAAAGGGTATTAATGTGTCTCTCTATGCCATAGAAAGCTAAAGAATAAGGGAAAATTCCCATCAAAGAGCGCAGTAGTACAATCAAACCACTTTTATTCGAAAAGCACATCGAAAACCGACGAATCATCCTTTTGGGCATATCCAGGACATAAACGAGTATGCTTAAAAAAAAAAAACAAGGACGGTATTAAATCATACGTACTGTAAAACACCCAATAAAAGTTCATGTGTAGGGATGCTTCTGTTCGGAAGGATTTGAAAAATTGATTGGCTTTTACTAAAAATCTGAATGCAGAAAGGATGCTGAAAAATTTACCAAAAAAACGGGTTATTAAAGTCTACAGATTCTTGGTTTGGAACAGTAAACCGATCGTGGGTCTTCTAAGAAGACAACGATCCAAAAACAGACAGAACTCGTCTTTGTACCGAATGGAAAGATCAAGAGGATATCGAATCTCATGGAGAAGCTCTCACAAAGATCTGATGCTAATCCAATTGAAAATGTATGGGCCCTTACAAAGGACAAGCTGAAGAAATGCTTTCACTTTGCAACAATACTTAAATCATTGATAAAGATAGCCTGGAAGGATTTAACCACTAGGATAAGCTGAAAAATTAGTTGAAAATATGAACAATTGATGGATAAGCTATAATAGAAAATAACGGTGAATTCACCAAATATTTTAAATGTATTGCATAAAAACAGGAGCGGATTTACAAATTTGCCGCCCCTAGGCAGGCAACAAAGTGCCGCCTTTTTTTCTTAATAAAAATTTTAAAAATTGATAAATATGTAACTTTCATTAAAGTGACGTCTTTTTGAAATGATTGTTTAACGCAAAATTAAATGAAATTAAGAAAAAAATGTGTATCTTTACATTTTTATTAATCAAAAAGTTTTTGAATAATTGAAACATTATTGAAAAAAAATAGGGCGGCAAAATCTTGCAGGATTTTAGGCACTGACCTACTTTGCCTATGCGTAAATCCGCCCCTGCATAAAAGAAAATAAAGTTAATATTAAGAAATAGTACTTTGTTAATTTGTGTTATCGCATTATTAAATTCTGAGCGATACACTCTTACCAAACAGACTGTAAAATTCTTATTTGTTGCTGTTATTTGTTTAAATTTTCACTTAATAAAAATATAAACAATAAGAACAATTAAAAGATATTAATTTTGAAATGTTATAGCAAAAAAATTAGTTATTTTATCACACAGACGACACCTTCAGGATAGAGAGTAGATTTAAAGCAACACATTTCACATTTATTTATTTAATACTGTTTTTTTTTTTTGGTATAATTAATAAAAAAAGAAAACAAAACAAAAATACACAAAAATACTGACGATATAAAAATAATTATTATTATTATTTGTATTAAAGAAGCGTCACGTAAAACAGAGAAATTGATTAAAGAGTTTTTGATAGTAAAATTTAAAATAATAAAATCACTGAAAATTTGAGTTTTTAATATAAAAAAAATAAATAAAATAAAAACGATAAGAGGTATGTTTATGTTCGTTCTGGATTGGGAAATAAATTTTCTTTTTCTTTTTTGTTTTTTTGTATTTTTTGTTTTTCAATAATAACACGAGGACAGCTTGATAAATCAACACATCCACAGCCATTTTTTTTAGGTTTGAAAACAGGAAATAGTCGTAGGGGGGTCTAAATCTAGAGGATATCCTGGATGTAGGTAGGAGCCTCTAAAATTCACGAGGTTTCATACATTTTATGGCTATCAAACATAAACTAAATGAAGCAGTAACTTTCACAAAATTTTGATAGTACTCATTAGTCGCACGGGAAATATAAAAAGTTTACTTGACTTATCAAACTTGCCCTCGTATAAATAATGAATTTGTGTAATTCAGAAATTGTTGTGTATTTTAAAATTAAATTAATTAAAAATTTATTTATATAATTAAAATAAAAATTACTTACCAGCTCAGATACCAATGGTATGGATTTTCTTCTTGGCCGAATATCTGGCATACTATCGATGTTGCTATAGAAGGGATTATCGCCAGGATGTCCATTACCACGTCCACTACCCTCACCTGCACCAGTTCCATTCTGTGAATTTATTTATTTATTTATTTATTTATTTTTTGTTTTTAATTACAAGTAACCATGAACCATATTTTGTATTCAATATGTTTAGTTTAAAAAACAATAAATAAAGTAAACAGAGATTTTCAATGAAAACCATCACAATCAACAACATCACCCTCATTTACACTCTGGCAATTTCACCTGTTGATTCTCTGAAAGCATTTTGTTCTTTTAAACTTAAACCTTTTGTTTGTATTGTTTTATTTCTTTTTATTATTATATTTATTTATTTCTTGAGTTAAACTAAAAGTCCTTAAGGATGCTGTGAAAACGCCACCATTCCTTAAGACTAAAATGTATTCGAGCTCTGATTGTAAAACACTGCTTGAGGCGACATTTAAGTCGTTTCTTTATTTTTTTTTATTCCTTCATTCAGAGAAATGGGAGAAGGTACTTTCGGCTCAACTGGTATAAGATGAAGAATAAAAAAAAGAAGGAAAATAATAATAATAATAAAACGGAAAAAAAAAGAAGAAAAGGGAAAATGTATATTAAAAAATTCCTTAAGAGAAATCGTTATTCATGGAACCGAAGCGCATTCAACCAGGCCTTCTAATGAAATTTTTTCTGTTTTACCGCCTTTTTAAAATGCTTCTTTATCTCTCACACACTTACCACCGAACCCTCCAACCCCTTTAGGGGACCCGAATATATGGATTTATGTTCTATGCTAACATATTTTCTAGTTTCCATAACATTTTTACATATAAACTGTGCCTATTTTATCAAATTAGTGACCGAGTATAGTTTTACATAGTTAAATAATTATGTAAATAGAAAAACAAACTTTTATTTAATGAACTAAAAAGTATATTACGAATATAAGCTAGAGGCGTTCAAGTTTTAATGTAGGGGTAGGATAACCCCATACAGGAGTTTCAGAAACCCTAACAAATTTTCACAATCCTCGGTCGCATTCCGGCAGTTTTGGGTACGTTATGTTAAAACTTTTGATTATATTAAAGAGGGTGAACTGCCTAAACACCAGAATCACAGAGAACAAAAAGTTAATAATAATCTAACCCTACACCTTTTACTAAAAATCCTTCGATGTAATTTTATTATTCTTCAAACAAGAGATAGAAAATTAAAATTAATACTAAATTCTAAAATCCATAGCCTTATAGTCCTGTAAACTTATTATTAAAGGGGATTTTCATCTTAACTAACTCGCTGACTAAAACCTATTGATTTACCACATAAGTAAAATGAAAAATACGTTCCTATCTAAAGAATTTAAAGAAAACTATAATAGTAAATTCCTTCATTTTAGTTATATAATTATCTTCCGTCATTATACTTCCTGGCATTATAAAAATTATATGAACAAAAAGACTTAATAAATTTCTCTCTATTATTCTAAAGTTGATTTTCAAAGGGTAATAGTTATAAAGCCTGAAAAATGATTTTCCTTTTTCTAGTAGCATACACGTTAAAAAGATAAAACATAGAAGTTAGTGACTAATTTCTGGCATAGTTAGTCTAACGATATGGAAAATGGAGAAGGTAGTACGAAGGAAAGAAATAGAATTTTATTCTATGCATGTAGAGTTCTATAATTGTGGAGAATTTAAAGATTTTGAGATCATATAATCAAGGGAGATCACCTTAAGTCTATCAAGATATGCAGGAAGATATAAGGGGATCATTTTAAGGTAAAACACAAAACGTAAAACTTAAGAAATTGTCTGTGTATCGCTTCAATAAAAACAGACCAAAAACATACGAAAATTCAATCCAGAAATCGTAAATTTGTTTGTATTTTTGTTTTTGTAAAAAGACTATTTTAAAATTAAGAAAAAGCTAAACAGAAAACATTGCAACATTATCACTTTTAAAGTAACTTGCAGTTTCCCTGATAAAAGACATCGATTTTGCTGTTTCCGATTTAAGGGATGAAAAACAAGAAAAAAGATATTAAGGATGAGTGCTATGAGGCAAGGGCACACTATAAGGGTCAGCTCTCAACGAAAGCATGGCGGTGTTTGAAACCATTAAATAAACGGAAAACCAGGATGTAGATGCCTTTTATTATGCCTTTTGCGCCTAACATTTTTCTTAGATACGAATTAAGTGTAGCATTAAGTTGAGCGTGCAAAGAACCCAAAATGCTTTTTCCGTCCATCCACATAGGAAAGGCATTATACCATTCACCAATATTCATCCACTAGAAGATTTTCTTATAAAAATTATAGAGAGAAAAAAATAATAAATAAATAGATATAAAAGTTATCTTGTTTCGCACGCTCGAAATTAATGAGCTAAAAAGGAAAACGAGGATTGATTGAAACAAATCACTTATTACAAAAAGATTAAATTGAATTCTTGGGGATTGAAAACTTTTCTTCGGTTCAGATTAGTTTTAAATTTAAGTAAAGGCGAGTGCCAGAATAACATTTTTAAGTTTCTGCACCTCAATTGTGGCGGTGGTCCAAAAGCAGACCAAAAGCATACGAACAGTATACCTTAGGACGGTTTTAAGGTTAGAACTCCTCGAAATCGAAGAATCTCTTCCCGATTTTTATTCCAGCCGACAGGGAACCCTTTAAGGTTCTAGGGAAAAATATTTAAAAAATTACGCCAGAGCAAAATTTTTAAATTCCAGCATCCGAGTTTCGGCTGTGAACCAAAAGCAGACCAAAAACATACGAAAAGTTAGTCCTAGGGCGGTTTTAAGGTCAGAATTCCTCGAAATCGAAGAATCTCTTCCCTATTATTTTGATTTCACCCGACAAGGAGCCCTTCAGGGCTTTGGAGAAAAACATTTAAAAAATTACGCCAGAGTAAAATTTTTAATTTCCATCACCCCAGTTTCGGCAGTCCAAAAAAACAAACCAAAAGTCGTCCTATTGACAATAGTTAGTCACGCTTTAAACGCGATATTTTAATCTTGTATTATTTTTTTTACTATCATACAACTCGTTAGCTAATGGAATAACTTTAAGACTTTAAGACTTTACGAGTTTAAAACTTAAAAGAGCGCAAATAGCAATCTTTATCTCAAAAAATAAAATATCAAGTCGAATTGTAACATATTAGGCCGATTGAATAATTCTAAAGTGTAGTCTCACTTTTTTTATTTAAAAATATCCCATAAATCATAATTAGTCGCTAAGGTGTTCAAAAAGAAGAAAAGAATTTAAAAAAATGTATCGAATTTAAACATTCTCACCGAAGAGTTGTGTATCTTCTTAGACGTATCCATAGTTGCTAATTTCAGAGGAGGATTTATTCAAGTCTTTTTCTGTCCAGCCGCCTACAATTGATTTCAACATTTCTTTTCTATTGTAGCGACAAAATTCCTTTTAATCCCCCTAAAGTTGCTCGCGAGCAACATTGTTTTCAACTTCAATCGTTTTATAGATATATAAAATTGTTTGTTGCTTTTTTAAAAATGTTTTCTTGCTATTAGACCTACTTTTACTTGATTTTATATATTTTTTTTTTGTATTGTCACTCCGTCTGGAAGTATATGGAAAATTTATAAATAGGTGCGGCGAAGCAGTATCAAGTCAAAAAAAAAAATAAAAAATCTACATATATAAATTTGGGTCATGGGTTGACGTACTCAAAGTGATTCACGTAATTGAAAGAAGTCTTGAAATGAAAATGAAAATAAGAAAGGATGGGAAAGAAAAGAAGATATATTTAAAAAAAAAAGGCACTTTTTAGTATCATATGAGTCAAACGATTCTTTATGTATGACTTTTCGTTCTTTTAAATCTTTAGTACGAGTACCAATTATTCTAAGAAACAGAAAATTGTCCTGTCGGTCTATGAAATGTTTTTCCTTCTAGAACATTAACAAGAAAATTTTTATTCAGCAACTGTTGCTATCGTATGCTCTATAGTATTTTTCCATTTCGATATTAAAATGTACAATTTTTATGATAGGAAATCTTATTTCAAGATTTAGTTCTCACGTACATATTTCTAATTTTGTTTGAAGCGTCTTATTGAAATTAGACTTATGGCTCAATCAGAAGGACAGGGGCAAATTTTAAGCATAGTACAAAACGCTGTTGCTTAAAATATTCCCTCGGGAGGTATCCTGCTTTTTATTTTTATTTTTTTGAAAAGCATAACATGTTTTCTTACTCTGAGCATAATTTTATAATTTACCGACTAGTTTTAGGGCAAAGAGAACATTTTCCGCGAAAATTAAATTTTTCGACACCAAAATTCGAAAAATCAACTTCTATACCCTGTACTTCAAAATGTTTCCTTGAGAGGTACCCTGTTATTATATTTCCTCTAAAGCAGAACATGTTCCCATAGTCTGGGTAAAATTTTGGGATCCTGGGATTTTCTATACGGTCAAGAAATTCTGAATAAACTTGGGCGACTATTTGCCGACACTCATCCGCAAAGGGTTAAAGCAATAAAAAACGCTTATGTGATTTGGGCAAAAAAACAAATTATTATCTTTTCAGTTTATTGTTTTTATATTTAATAGTCCATTCATTAAAAAATGAGTAATTAACACCTAATGTGATACCTGTAGACATAGTTGAAAAATGAAAAATATTCATTCCTCCCCGAAGCTATTCGGCCACATAGCATAAAATCCTTTTATTGTAGACATAAAAACTTTTCACATAGTGAACTAGCAACAGGTTTTAAAAAAGAAATATTTCTTTAGGCAAAATAGTTTTACTTTTCCATACTATTTTACCTCTATCCACTCAATGGACGTAACTCAATATAAAATGAAATTAAAAAACAAAAATAAATGAATAGACTAACAAACGTGAAAGAAATATAAATAAATAAAACGTAACAAGTGCCTCACTATTTAAACCCCTAAGGTCTTATTCCCCAAACCCCTTTTATTTTATTTTTTTTTTATATTCGAATTGAGTCGGTGCCAACCAACAACAAAATCCATTCATCACATTCAACACATTTTCACTTCACTCTAAGTAACTTTGGGCTCAAAGCTCAACAGCACTACTTGAGGTGGAGGTTGAATAACAACAACAAGGCCAACCCCTAAGGTTCAGCATTCATATGTGAGTTTAACAAACATAAAAATTTAAAATACTACCTCCGGGTATACCGGTTAGTTTTCTGGTAAATTTAACATGTTTACATTTTCATTAAATTAATATAAACAATAAATTTTTATCTTACCAACTGGGAAAAATATTTAAATCTAGCTGTATGAATAATTGTTAATAGAAAATTTTAAAATTATCCTAAAAATCCAGTAGTATTTAAAACAATTTCTTGTATTTGGAGAAGAAATAGAATTTTTTTTTTTTTTTATTATTTATATCCTTTTAGTGGGGTAAATAAATGTTACGTTAATTTTATTATAATCCCGATTCACACTTACCTTATCTTTTTCCTTGATCAGCTCCTCCTCCTTAATCTTTTCCTGATTATTTTTCTCTTCAATTTTTTTCTCCTTGAGCGTTTTTAGCAATTTCCATTTACTGCTGCCCAGAGCCCCATTTGCATTACTCTCTTGGCTCGATTCATGACTTAAGGGCTTTTTATCCCTTTGTCCATCGGTAACGTTTATGATACCAGAAGTACTGCCGCTCTGGTCAACCCCATCAATTTTGGTGCCTCCAATTTCATTTGATGGTTGTGGTCCAGCCAATGAATCACTATCACTTTGCCGTCGACTAGCTTCTTGGCTGCCTGTTGATAGTGTTACAGCTGATGATGTTATTGGCTGAACATCTGGTGTACCATCAGCAAATACATCATCAGGAATTTGTTCAAAATCCATAAAATGTTGCTCTTGTTGTTGCTGCTGCTGCTGTTGTTGTTGTTGTTGTTGTTGATCGATAATTTGTTGTTGATTATCAATATCAATTTGCATATATTGCTCATTTTGCTCAAATTTTTCATGTTGTTTATCATCCCCAATTATTTTTATATCTTCTTTATCCGGTGCTACTAAAGAAGAGCTGATCGCAATCCCGTTTTTTGCCTGTTTTATTTCTTGTCTTTGCTTTTCTTTAAATTCATTATAATTAGCCATTGTTTTAAATACCTGACCATAATCGGCATCATCATCTTCGGTTATATCTCCAGGTGTATCTGGTCCAGATGTTGCACCAGATGATTGTGATTTTTTATCTTCAAAATCTTTCCCCATATCATCCTCTTCTGATGAATATGGTGATGTTGAATACCTTCCCTCCTCTTCAGTACTTTCCATTTCTAAATCGGGAATTTTTTCTAAACTTTTTCTTCGACGCTTTTTAACTTTTTTAACTTGTCTGTGACGATTACGTCTTTGATCGTTAAGCATATCAGATTCAACTAAATTAAGTTCATTCATCATATGTTGCTCTTCCTCACCGCTTTCCTCCTTTTGCCAACCATGAATATCGGTTACTTTTGCAAATTTCTCATAAACATCCTGCTTTTGATGTCCCCGACCAGTTTCTATACCCTTCCCACGTTTCTGTGATATTTTTATCTCTGGCTGCAACTTAACGACATTCTTTAGTTCGCGCAATACAAATGACATTTTCTCTTTAACATCCTCATCCGGCTGGTATGTGTCTGTATCACTGTATCTTAGCTGATCATCATCTTCGATACCAAGTTGATCAATTTTTGATAAAAGATTCTCACCCTCTCGCCCCCTATCGTCATAATAATTAGATGATTCCATGTGGCTGCGACGTTCCAATTCTTCCAATTTTCGTAGTTCATAGCAAAAGTATTCATCGTCTGTATCAATGCTATCCTCTGTGCTCTGTCTCCTCGATGAAGAGACAGTCCTGTAGGAGTGTTGACTCCGATTATCTTCATCATCCCGAGATGTGCTCGGAATATCTAAGCTTGCCTGATTCCTTGGGCCCAGTTTAAAGCTTCTAGGGCTCTCTTTTGTTGTAATTAAAACATCTTCTTGTGGGGTATGTCTTAAATTTTGTTGATTTGTAACATCTTGTGGATACTGCTGGTACTCATCTGATGTGAATGTTTCATCTTCAACATAAATTGAATGGCTTTTTTGTAGCTGATGCCCGATATGTGGATGCTTTTGTTGACCGGGTAATCGTGAATTTGTTTCAAATTTTTGTATATCATCCCTTTCGGGCTGGATTTGTTGATAATCGGATGAAATTCGAATATCAATTGTTGGTTTCGATTTTTCACATACCTCTTGTTCTAATAGTTGTGCTTTATCTTCTGTAGATCTTTCCATTATTTTATCTCGCTTCTGGTGCTTTTCCATCTCCTTTTCATCCTCCATTTCAAAATCTTCACCATCTTCAGGTAGATGATGTCTTATTGCATCACCAACCGTTGGAAACATTGGATTAAGAAAAATATCATCATCTTCCCTTAAATTTTCTTGTATGGGACGTTCCTCTTCAGTGACACTGCTTCGATCGCTTGAACGACGTCTTACAGCATCCTTTTGTGGCTCCTGTGAGATTTGATTGTCACTAGATCTCCTTCTTGTACCCTTGCTGCTAACACTGCTAAAATCTTCAACATATTTATCAATTGGCTCCTCATCGGTATCATCGTGTATTGAATGTTTTGATCGTCTTCGTGACGCTGACGAAGACGATGAGGATTGATGTGGTCCACCTAAATCAGAGATATGATCAATTCCTGATACTACTTTCCCTCCACCCATAACATCAAATTGTGATGACCGTTGAAAATATTCTTCTTGTTGCTGCAACTGCTGCTGTAACTGTTGTCTGTGTTGCTGTTGCTGTTGCTGTTGTTGATGATGATGATGATGATGATGAGCTCTAATCCCATTACTTCCGCCACTACTACCAGAACCATTTTTCATAATTTGTTGCATTTTTTGTTGTTTAATCGTAATCTTTTCATTTTCACTTAAACTTTCATCATTGTCTGATGACATAAAATTTTGTAGATCAGCCTCTGGATCAGACATACTTGAGCTAGTCGCTGAACCAGGACGATGTACCGGACTAGACATTGAACGTGTGGAAAAGCTGTGTCGTCTATAAATTTTTGCTTTTTGCATAATGTTTGACATTGTTGCTGATAATGAGCGCTTCTTTTTTTTACCAGATGATATTTGTGCTGTTGACATAGTACCTCTGCGTCGAATTAATGAAATTTTTCCCATTTGCTGTCTACCCTGATCCTTATACTGTTGAAATTTTTGTAAATCCGATTGATCAGTCTCAGAACCAGCTGGAAGGGATTGTGATCTATGCCGCCGTGACATATGCTTAAGCTTTAAATCTGGGAGCCAATTAGAAAATTTACTTAAATATTTATGGTGGGATTGTTGCTGTTGTTGCTGATGCTGCTGCTGTTGTTGCTGTTGCTGCTGTTGCTGCTGCTGATGTTGTTGATTTTGGTTAATTGTCTGATGTTGCTGCTGCTGCTGCTGCTGTTGAAATTGATGATGATGATGTTGTTGTTGCTGTAACATTTGTTGCTGTAGTACAGCAGCTTGCTGTTGTTGAAGTAATTGTTGCTGTATTACAACAGCAGCTTGTTGATTCGAAAATCCACTCCTTTTATCAACAAAATCATTTGTAATTGTTACATAACCAGATTGATTTTGTAGATAAGAATGTTGCTGTTGTTGTTGCTGTTGCTGTTGCAACTGTTGCTGATACAAATATTGCCTGTATTGCTGTTGCAATTGTTGCGGCTGTTGCTGGTAGAGATATTCAAGTTGATCAGATCTACCCATTTGTTGTATATAATTGTTATACCCACGACTATCATATTGTCGTGAAAATTGTCTTTTATCAAAATTATCAAAATTTTTATGATCTTGAGACCGATGATGATGCTGATGGTATCCTTGCTGTTCAACTTGCCCCATAAAATCTAAATTTCTTGAACTATTATAATCACTTAGACTACTCGATGATGGATAATATACAAGTCGATCAGTAAGATTACGATGTTTTTGTGAAAGGATTTCAACATCATCAATATCTGTTTCCTCATAGTATGGTGATAGTCCTCTTGATAGGCTTCTTTTACCAGATGTTATTCGTAATGTTGATCTATTATGTTGATCAATTTTATTACTTGGCGTTGGAGATTTTTGTAAAAAATTTGTATCAGCTTGATTTCTAACCAAATCAGGATAATTTTGTATATCAGCAATAATTGCCTGTTCAACTTGCTCTTTTATTTCATTATCCTGTTTTCTATCCCAGCTAATTATATCATCTAAATTAGCTGATGAAGAAATTAATCGTTTTCTTTGTACATCAAATATTGATTTATTTTCAAATGCCGAACATATTGGTACGTTTTGTGATAGTTCTCTTATATAATTTAAATTTTCTTCACTAAACATATAATCAGTTAATTTTGATGTAGTTTTTGGTGATAGGCTTGATACAGAAGAATTTTGGCCACCTGTTGTGCTAGATACTGATGATGCTGATGATGTAGTAACAGTAGAACCAGTACTATGGGTAGATGTTGTTACTGTTGGTATAGAACTACTATGAGATTTTGATAAAAATTGTCCATCTTCAATTGTATGAAGGTATAATCTAGATCCAGATGTAAATAAATTTTGTTTACTATGTCCTGGAGAGTTTGGTGATTTTTCTAAACTAGAAAAACCACTCATTGATGATAAACCAGAATCAGATTTTGTCTTTTTTGGTGATGCATCAATACCTTGTAATACCGATGGTGTTGTTACAGTTATAATTGATGATGATCCAGATGATGTTAATGTTATTGTTGTTGATAATCTTTGCTGCTGTTGTTGCTGTATCTGTTTTTGCTTTTTAATTCTTTCATTCATAATCATAATATCAGCATGAAATGGATTCATAATTGTTATTTTATGATCTAAATCTATAGTATCATTTTCAGTACAATTATCACTTATATCTTGATCAGCTGTTAATAGTAGGCCATCTTCACCATTTGGGGCTGGTGGTGGGGGACTTTGTGATGCATTGCTTAATACATCATCAGTTAATGTTGAAAAATCATCAATTTTACCTTGATAATTTGGATTTTGGAGATGTAATAGAAAAAGCATTGAATTATGTCGTTCTAAACTTTTTTTTAATGATTTTATATATTCATCATCATTGTATAAATTGCTGCTGCTAGCATAGTGAATTGTTGATTTATTTGATTTTGATAATGTTTTATTTCCAGCATCATCAATATCGTAATAGTTTACATCAAATTGTCCAGTATCACTAAATCCAGTACTATTCAAATTGTTATATCCTCCTGTTCCACCATAGTAATCATCATATTCACCCAATTGATAATTTATATCCCAACCAGTTGGATGCTGAATTTTACCCCTAATTGGTGATAGAGATGTTGATGTACCACCACCAGTTGTGCTTGTCGATAGTAAATTCATAGCATCAAAATTTTTTTGTATTTGCATTGATTTCTTTAGAATTTCAGTCTCTTTATTGTCTAAAAGTTTTAATTGCTCATTTAAATTCGAATTGTTTCGCAATAAATGACGACTATAGTCATCTTCTTTAAGTATAATGCTGTCATCATCGTTTATTTGTTCCTCAATTGTAAATTGTGAATTTAATTGTTTTTGCTGATCTTGAATTAATTTTAATCTATCCAATTCACTTGTAATACCATCTAAATTAATTGTAACAGTTTTAATTGGAATAGTTGGTGATGGTTCAACTGTTGATAATTTTAAATTAGTTGAACATGATTGAATTTTTGGTGATGTACTTAATAATTTTTTATTATTATTACCACATCCAATTGCTGTATAATCATTACCAACTAATTTTTTTAATACATTTATATTTTTTTCCAATTTATTAAATAATATATGAAATTTATTTTCATTTCTTTCACCAATTGTTGTTTTTGTAATTGGATTAAGTAAAAGTAGAATTAAATTCTTATCAACTTTTTTAATTTTATCAAAAAATGTATTTTCCATACTTATAAGTGTTTTAAGTTTACACATTTGTTCATCGGTAAATGTTGATAAATCTTCAATTTTACATATCTCTTCGATTATAATATCGATTAATTCATTATAATCGATTATATCCTGGTCCCCCAATGTTGGATCTCTTTTACTACATTCAGGTAAATGTGATACAATTTCTTGTTGTTCATGTTGGCCAACTATTTGTTCTGTTATATGATTATTATCAGAATCATTTAATAGGCTAACATTACCACTATTACTTTTCGATGATTCAGCAGCTAGTGCTGTTTTAAAATTATTGAGCAAATCCATTTCATTTTTATGATGTTTTTTCTTTTTTGATTTTTTACCCTCCTTAGTTCGTCCACTACCGGATGTTATTGTAACACCAGTAGTCCCACTTATGCTCGCCTGATCTTGGCTTAAAAAATTATTTGAACCTGTCGATTGTTCTAATTTAGCCGGTAGATTCGATTTTGTCGTGTATTTTTTATCTAATTGATTGGAACTTTTAATAGGAACATACGACTCATTTTGTTGCTGTTGCTGCTGCTGCTGTTGTTGCTGTTGTTGCTGTTGTTGTTGTTGCTGCTGTTGCTGCTGCTGCTGTTGTTCTTGTTCTTGTTGTTGCTGCTGCTGCTGCTGCTGTTGCTGTTGCTGTTGTTGCATCTGTTTCTGTTGTTTATCAATGAAAAATTCTTCAATTTCTGACGCAGAACTTGGCCTTTCTTGTTCCTGTTCTTCATTATCTTCATATATCATTCCAAGTGATGATACTGGCCTTGATGATGATCCAGATAATCCAGTTAATTCATGTAATTCTTTATGTGGTACAATTATTTCAACAATTTTACCCTGCTGTGCCATAAGGCAACTTTCACGATATGCCTGATTTAAATTTTTATAAAATTCTTCATTCATTTCGTCACGTTCAATTATTTTATCAATTGTATTAAATGGACTAACAATACCAATCCCTCCAGAATCATCAATTGGTATTGTTAATATTGCACCATCTGAATCAATTTGTTTAATATCGATACGAAAAAATTCTCCACTTTTCCCTCCAATTTCGATACCTTGACTTGTATCACTAAATATATCCCGATTTATTTCTCCGCTCCGAAAAAAATCCATTTCGCTACGTATTCGATTATCAGTTTGTGCTTTAAATATGTTTTCACCAGATGTTTGATACAATTGATTTGTATAATTAGAACTTTGTGCATGTCCTTGCTGATGATCATTTTGTCCCTGATCTGATTCCTGTTGTTGTTGTTGTTGATGATGCTGTTGCTGCTGTTCCCGTTGAATTAAATCAACACCTTCTTCAACACCTTCCTTAATTGTTGTATTCCCTAAAAAATCACGTATTATATGTGAATTTTGTTTACCACTATCACCATGCTCTGGCTGACAATAGTCAAGTAGATCAGCGTTAATATTTTCATATAATTTTTGTCGTAATCGATGCATATTTATAAGATTTGATTCATTTACACTGGCCGCAAGTTCATCAAATGTTTCAGATGTATCATGTAAATGAATTTTATTTTCATCAATAGATCGAGATGGTCTTGGTGATTTTGAACGTCTTCCAGTATGATAAAGGGTATTTGATAATGGTAGGGGTGTAAGCAATTTATAACCATCTGTTGCATCAATATTTGATTCAAGGGCCTCATTTTTTAGCTCTTCAAGCATATGATTGAATTCACTGGTTGATGGCTCTTCATCATTACCAGATAATCGTTGTCTTTGATAGTGTAATTCACGGATTTTATCTAAATTTCGTCCAAATTCAAAATTTCCACCAATATCTGAATGTTGTACAGATGATGTACTTCCTCCGGTACTACCTCCTACACCTCCAACACCACCACCACTTCCTCCTCCTCCTCCTCCTGCTCCTGCTCCTGCTCCTCCTCCTCCTCCTCCACCACAACCAATAATACCAGAAGTATTATTTATTTCAATAATACCACCTGTGCTACTATATAAACCCATTAAATTTGTAACAACAGACTGTTGCTCAACTGTGATATTTTCCAATTTTTCAAGACGTGCCCACATTTTACCATATTCATTTGATAGCAAATCAAGGGCACGCCAAGCAAATTTAAGTTCAGTTTCAAGGAGGCTAATTCTTGTTGCTATTTTATCCATATAATCAGAAATTATATAATCGGAATGTTGTTGTGCATTGTACAAAGTGCACAATTGTTGTTCACTAGTCATAGATGACATCATACCATTCATATTTTCCTGACTATGATGTGGATTTCCACCCATACCTAAGCTTAGGCTTGTCTGAGAATTGTAAGTGCTCTGAATTGGCTGGGAATGGATCGACAATTGTTGATCTGAATTGTGAAGATGGTACTGTTGCTGCAGTTGTTGTTGTTGTTGTTGTTGTTGTTGATGATGATGTTGCTTCAAAAATTGCTGCTGTTGTTGTTGTTGTTGCTGCTGTTGCTGATGCTGTAGGCTATGGGCACCAAGGGATAAACTTGAACCAGAAGCGTTACGCGCCGATAGTAGAGGGCTGCATGGGCTCGAATGGGCATGCTGTTTTTGTCCAACAATTAATGGACTTAAAATCTTATGATGTGGTTTCGGTGATGTCATCATATATTGATGCTGCTGTTGTAGTTGTTGTTGCATGATTTGTTTTTTGTTTTTTGTTTTTTTTTTTTAACCACAAAAATCACCCGAATCACAAAACGAAAAAATCAAACAAAAAAAAGAAATAAAAACGCGCGCACTTTTTCTTTTGGAAATTCTCTAAGAGAAAGGTTTTATTAAAACCTTTAAGTAATCATAAAAAGTAAATAAACAAAACCTTTTGTTTATATTCCCACCTAAATCACACAGGAAAAGTACAAAATACACAGCAAAAAAAAAAAAGAAAAAAATTTTTGTGTTTTATTTTTTTTTTAATTATAACTTTTCTTTATTAACAACTACCGGATGGAAATATTCGTTGTAATAGCTTCTTTTTTTTTTAAACCATTTATAACACCTACTACCGCAGAGATTTTATTTAGTTCCCCTTTTTAATTAATGAAGCGATTGTTTTCCAATTGTTGAGATTTTGTAATATTCTAAATTTACACTTAAAAATGATCGTATTAAACTTAAGCAATTTGTTTATTTGTTTTATAATAAATTGTAACCTTTTTTTATAGTCACAAAGTACTGTGTATAAATTAGTTGCAAAAAAATTCCCTATTTGTTTTGGTATTTTTAATTAACCTGGTCTTTTAACCTCTTTGGTAATATTTTTATTATATTTTTTGTTTGTTTTATTTTTCTTTTATTCTCCTTATTTATTATTATTAATTATTATTATTATTTGTTTTGTCTCACTATAAATTAAACATCACCATTCATATCAATTGCATAAAATGTTTTCACAATATTAAAAATTTTAAACAAATATAAATTTGTTTATAAAATAAAATGTTTATCAAAAATTCACTTAAACTGTTTTGTGTTTTATACATACACAAATAATTAAAAAATAATAATAATAATAATAATAAAATGAAATGAATAAGTTCATTTTATAAACATGAATTTAACGAAAGTCTTACTTTTCACTCATTCAAAATTCCGATAGTATTTATTTATTTTTTAAATATTTTTTATATTTTTCCATATGTCCATTAAATTTTTGTCATCTCAAAACGATCAGTGGGGTATGATAAGAACAAATAAATTGTGCGCTCTTTTTTATCGATTAACCTTTAATTAAAAATAGAATTTTATTTTTATAATAGAAAATTTAAAGAATATGGGCATGAATTTAAGAAGTTTTATACGTTGTGGTATCATTGGTTATCATTTAATAATAAAAATTATATTTTACCAAATCAAATTCAATCATGACTACCTAAAGTCAAAAAGTTTAAAGTAAATGTAAATTTTATAAGAAGTAATACCAAAAACGAGAAGAAAACCTGAAATTTTTGGCTCAATTATTTAATTCTATTTTTAAATTCATATTTTATGTATTTTAGGTAATTTTGTTGCTGAGGAACAGTAGCAAAAAGAGAAGCAGATAGTGTTTTATTTTTGAAAAATACTCTTTCTTATTTTCTTGGCCCTCTATTATGGAAATTTTAAAAAGCAAATTAAAATTTGAAGTTAACGAGTATTTACCAAGATATTGTACAAAATATGAAAGAATTAAAACTAAACTACCCCCAAATATTTATTCGATTTATTTTAATTCTATAATTAATTTTATTTTACCCACTTTACCATCGCATATCATACCGTACTAAAGGAAATAAAATAAAATCCAGGAAGGATTTTCTTTTGGCACGTAAACAAATCCACTTCTATGTCACTTATATCCCCTGCCCTAACATCCTCAAAGATCCTTTACTCCCCCTACACATTCCATTTTTAACCCTTAAAGCAGAACTCATTTTCTTTTTTTTTTTCTTTTCTACCAACTTCCGTTATACTCATTACACCAATTTTACTACACCGTACGGTAACCTAAACATATGGGGGTAAATCCCAACCATAAACCTCTTTACATCCTTCCTCAACCTTTTGGGCGCCCTTATAATTTAACATAAGTTTTGAAAAGTATATGAATAGATGGGTGGGTGAATGTTGGATGGATGGGTGTTGCACTCAAAGAGGTGCGGCTCACTACAGGATGTACTGTGAATGTAAAAGACTGACATAGAAAAATCATCTTCTACTTCTACGGAAATTTTAATATTTTGTTTTTCTTCATAAATTTAAACACTTTATTTATAAAACAGTTTATTTTGGGTAATTAGAAAATTTAAGAGTTGTATTTTTATATTTGGGGTATAGTGTAAAAATTTGTTTTTTTTTTTTTTGTCAATTCAATTGACCAATTGAATTTTATAAATGTTTTTATCATAAATCTAAAGAAAAGACTGTTACTGCCTAGAAAGGCACACGTATCGCAGGAGACTATGGTTATATGTGGGATTTGAACCCACAAACTCTGGGGAACGGTAGGACAGTACGCTAACAATTGAACTAACCAGGGGCCCCTGCTATTAAATTATTAAAAATTACAAACTACAACTAAAATTCAATCCCTTTAAAGTAAATACGTTTTATACAAAACAATTTTACAACACTATAAAAGTGTAGACATTTTTTTTTAATTGAATTGGGTTTGAATAAATTGGCGGGAGAGTGTAACGAATGAGTGGATATGATTTTAACATGAGGTATAGGAAGGTAGGGGAAAAGAATGGGGGATATGGGGGCGAAAGTTAATTTATAGCTTTATATGCCTAAACTTCCTTGACCTCGCGGACAATTCCGTATACGGAATAAATTCAAGTTTCTTTTTTTTTTTTTCCTTTGATATTACCAACCGTAAGCTTTATTTCTCTTTCCTCTATCCCTACCTTCCTCTAAAACACCCTAGAACCCTCCTAATAAAACACCCCGAAAACCACCTAGAACCTCCCAAAAACCCCTTAAACCAAACCAGCCGAACCGTCTTTATAAATGCCTTACTTAAGAGGAGAGAGAGAAAAAAGAAAAATTATACAAAGTGATATAGTTTTAATAACACTAACTATGGATATGGGGCTGTATTTTTTTTTTCGGTGTGATTTAAGGGTGGATTGTTTATATCAACTTTAACCGCACCTTCTTATGTTTTCTCCTTCAACCTCCCCCCCCCCCCCCCATACCCCTGTGTTTTCATCTATCCAAATGAGGGATATTATGGAGGTAATCTTTTTAAACAGTCTAAATTTATTTTATAAATTATAATAAAAATTTTTATATGATTTTATACGTAATTTTAAATTTAGCCAAAAATTTCAGATTCCATTCAATGTATAAGGATGACTTAGGGTTTAATTCCCTTCCCCTATCCCTCCTATTTTGTATTAATTTTATTTTTGTTATGGAGGGAAATTAAAATATTTAGTAGAATTATTAAATTTTAAATATTTCATTATTTTTATCATTAAAAAAGGTAGAGAGGGTTTAGTGTTATGCCCCTACACCCTCCCTACCCCCTTACATACCCAAGAAATAATTTAAATGAAATGTGTGTTTCTTTCTTTAAGATATTCTATTATTATAAATTAATTTTTCATCTTATAAAGGTTTACTATAGTAAAATTTTATACATCGTATAAGAAATGAAATGTTAGCTCTAAAAACTATTAAAATAGTAAAAATTTGAATAAATTTAAAGTGTATTTTGTTAAACTTTAATTTCTCTGACTAACACAAATCACCATATAAAAAATTTAGGCTATGGGATATGGGGGTATATGACAAAAAAAATTTTTTTTTCACTAAACACTATAGAGAGATATATTCACTTTTGATATTTGTTTTCGAATTATTTTCTATTATAAAATTATTATTTATAAACCCCCCCCATAACTATGATGAAAAATGTTATTCTTCGCAGAAAGAACAGAAAGTGGTAGAATACAAAAAAAAAACAATTTTTAATTCACCTTAAAAACAAGATAGAGTAAAATTTATTTAAAATAAGTAGGGGTTGGGGGGGGGGGTTATGGGGATGTGCAAAAAGAAAATTTATATTCTGTTTTTACATTCATTAAATTGAAGGAAGTCCAATTGAAAATTTCTAAATGGTTTGACAAAATTTCTTTCTAAATACACCAAAAACTTTTTCACCCTTCGATGATACTTAGGTAGTTGTAGAAATTGTCATCTATCACAATACACAATAAATTTGTTTTTTTTCTTTTTTGGTTTTTAATAATTCAAAGTGAGATAAAAGAAATGTTAAAGAAAAGTTTACGTTTCGTATATAAGAGCGAGGGGAGAGAGGGGGCGGGGGTCACATTTACACCGTACATTGATCTATAAAAAAAATATATTCTACTTAATTTTTGTTTTTGGAATTAAAAACAAATCAATTTTTTTATATTTGAATCAAAAAATAATAAAGGCACTATTTTCTCATTGTTTTTTTTTTTTGTTTGTCCGGTGAGATATTCTTTAAAAAATTTTTTTTGGGGTTGTGCCTCCCCCCCACTACTCGCCTTTCGGCACCCCTCTCAACCCCCGCCCATTCACGACACAAATGAATTTTTTTTATATTTTTGTTCAATGAAAGAAACAACACACGATGATGCGGCGTGAAAATTTTTTAAAATAAATAAAAGAAAATTAATAATAAATAATTAAATAAAAAAACAAACAAACAAAAAAGGATACTTCTCTATCGAAATAAAAAAAAAATTTGTTTTATATTATTTATTATTTCCCGATTTAATCCTAATATCCTATTAAATTTAAAAATGTAATTAATTTTTAATTCTTGGATATATAAGGAGATTTTCATTATTTTCGTAATTAATAAATTTTTCTTATTATTTGTTTTATTTATTTAAATTTTATTTTAATTGTTGGTTTTTTTTTAAGAGTAAAAAGTAACAGACTATTGAATAAAACTAAAAAAGCACACAATAAACAAACAAACGAACAAAAAATAAATAAATAAAAAAAAAAAATAATAATAATAAAAGCTCTGTGCTTGCTGCGGCTTGTTGTCTGGATTCCGATGCCCGAATTCAAAGGATCTTAAACTATGAGAGATTTTCTTGAGGAGAAACGATATCAGGATGCCCGCACACAGAACGTAACTAACATGAAGTTTTAAACTTTTGTATTTTATCCAAAGTCGAACGAGAAAATATAAAATAAACACCAACATATTAAAATTATTGCAGTGGTAGTATAATTTCATCCCTTACTCGACGTAGATCCGATTTGATTCAACACAAGAAAATTTTCACTATAGTTCAAAACCATCTCCTATGGGATAGAAAATACTGACAAACGAACGTGAAGTGAAAGGAATAAACGTTTTACACCAAAATATATATAATATTTTATGTGTGTGTGTGTGTATTTGTATATATTCCTTCTACCCCCCTAAATACAGATAGATAAGAGGGTTGAAAGTTTACGGGAGTATGTTGACTAGCATACACCCCAAATTTGAGCCAAATGTGTAAAATTTCTATCAGAGTAGTCACAAATGTGAGAGAAAAATACTATCCCTTTTTTTTCTACCACAAGTAAGAATTTTAGGGATGTTCAATTTTTTGTGTTGTTCCTTACTTTGTCTATATTACCCAAATATAGGGGGATATTCGAGGAATGAAACAAATAACGACTAGCTAGCCATACACTGGTTTACGCTTACCACCCCCTGTATTCCTGTATAGCGCAATTTTAACATTAACACAAGGACTTTAAATATTCTCATCTCTCTAACACTTCTATAATTTTCTACCCTTAATACAAAAATTTCCCCTCTTAGTATTTGTAAGACCTGATAGTGAATTATTTTCTTTTTTTTTTTATATATAACAAAATCCATATAAGGGGACCTCTTCTTGTAGTATTTTCCAGTGCGCCGATGCTACAAACAACATCAAAAAATTTGTTAAATGAAGACTGGATTTGTTTTTGGGACATAGGGAGTAGAATTGAATTGATGAAATGTTCTACAGCGCAGGCTGATTACTCGAAAGCTTTTCTTCCCTTCTTCCCTTCCAATTTAAAAAAAAGTAATAAATATATTCCTCAATTAACCGTAGAATATAATTTCCCACATTTTTCTTCAAGAAAAAGCTCTTTCCAAAATAGAACGAACTACAAAAAATTTCATAGTAAGCATAATTTTCTTACTTATTCGGTAAAATTTTATTTTAAATGTAAAAACGTTTTATAAAAATTCTTTAATCCCTTGAATGGAAATTACAGAGGTATTGTCCATCTGTAGTAAATTTAAATTTGACCGGTATCGGAGGTATACTACCTTTTTTTTAATATTTAAAATTTTATATGAAAATTTTCTTAAATTTTTGTCAAACATACAAAATAGGTAGATAATTTTAAGGGGTTTAGTTTTAAGACCAACAATGGGATGAGTGTTTTAGTCCTTCTTACAACTTATCGTAAATTTAGTTTATTAAATCGTCTAATTTTTAACTTGTTGAATATTATGAAAGTTTAAAACTTAAAATAAATGAAATCAAAGTAAAAATAAATTGATATTAGATTTATTAAAAATCGTTAAATTTTTATAACAACTAAAATTCAAATTCCTTTAATTCAAATAAAGGAATTAAATTTTATTATAGATAGGGGGTATACCCTCAAGATTATATGGGAAAAAGAACGTAGACTAACAGGCACCAGAGATACTGTCCACTTATTTTGATATTCGTCTACGAAAAATATAAATTCAGATTACACAAAAATTACATGATGCCCTTGGATATGTTTCTAGTCAGCTAGACAAAATTTTAGTAGGGCATGATTTAATAGAACGAGACACGTAATAGACCAAGAGATAAGCATAAAAATCATTAATTCAGTGTGCGTCAAAAAAATAGTCATTTTCTGTAATATTAACCCATTTTGGAGAAGTCATAGTGTGAAATTTGTTTAATTTTAAAAACAACTATTTTAATATCTACAGGTTGATTCATAAGCAAGTTTTTTTCGTAAAATTCCCTCCTTTAGCATTTTTTTAACAGCTTAAGTAATTTCAGCGTGTACAAGGAGGTGAGGTCATATAAAACGAAATAACTTTATTTTCGAAACACAGTAGAACGACAAGATTTTAATAAGTAAAAATATGCATTATGACCTTTTTAAAAACACCTCACTTTTCTCGATCCATTAACAAATGTGGCAGGTATGCACTTTTAAACATAAAATACAAAAAAGAGGTTTGTCGCTTAAGTTAAACTTAAGTTCCTTGCCAGAATTTTTAACAAAGCTTTCGTGAGAAGCTTCCATATAAAAATGTATTTGATGAGAGAAAGAGAGAAAGAGAACTTTGTGTACCATTTTTGGTACACATGGAAGAAAACGTGTTAATGGCAGAAATTTTGTTTTTTGTTTTCCAATTGAATATTCTGATGATTCCACAAAAATGTTAATAACTTTTAACGAACTAAAAATATTCACATGGTTCTTTTCTTTTTATTTAAAATATATCTTAAAGGGTGTATTTTCTTAGTTTTTTTTGAATCATATCCTTATTAATCCATTGAGCGATATGAACGCATATATGGGTTTCGACACAGCCATTCAATTTGGGCCAATTTGACCCAAAATGATTTCATAACGCTCAAAAGGTTTAAAAGCCCACAATGCGTACTTTTTATTAAAATCTTACAAGTCGTCCAACTGTCTTTCGAACAAAGCTTATTACGTTTTATATGAGTTCACCACCTAGACGAGGAGGAAAACACAGTTTACATTTTGCCCATTACTGGCCAGCCCTAGCAAGGACTAGAAAAGGCTAGTACGGGAGTTCTTGAGCCCGGTTAAAGTCTGGAGCTTTTCTGTGAAAGACCTACTAGCCTTCCTTAGGGTGAAGAAGGAATTTTACGAAAAAAAAAACATGCTCATCATGAACGCTGATTCACAAACACTCCAACGAATCGATTCGCACATGTTAGAACACTTCTTTACGAATGCCACCCATTTTTCTTTTTTCAAATAAACGTAAAAGAATCAGAGGTAACAATTAAAATATTTTTAAAATGGATAATTTTAATGTAGAAATAGAAATACTATCCGTGCTGCTATACCACAAAATTTTTAGATTTGTTAGTTAAGTAATAATTTTAGTGTAAATTTTCTGTAACAAATTTTAATATAACGCTCTTTCCAAATTTGAATAGTTAACAAATTAAACGTAGTCTACAAATGTGTCCCAGTTATCCCTGAAGGTGTTAAATTACGAAAAGGGGGTGGGGGGGATAGTTTTCTGTCTTGTTGTGACAAAACTCCGAATGTTTTTAAATGTTTACTTTATTTTATTCTTAATTTTATAATATTAATAGGTTTTTGTAAAGGAACACATTTAATAAAATGAAAACACTTCTTAAAAGACACACTTTAAATTCTTATAAAATGCACCATTTTTGAAAAGAAACTGCACAAAAATACACTACAACATTTTTATAAATCTCTTAATAATTTTAAGATAAAAAAAAACCAAAAATATATGAGATATACTCACAGAAACTGGTAGCAGTGGCAGAAGGTAGCTAAGATCGATAGCATCACGTCTTTGCTGTAGCAAAATGCTAAAACGTCTTGTCCTTTCAATGCAAGACATTTTTGAGACCCCAAATTGATTTTTTCCACACTTTTTACAGGGGAATCGTAACCTACTCAGCGGTGCTATTGGCAATTCAAATTGATTACAATTAATGCAATAATTTGAATTACTATCGTTCTGTTGTTCTTCTGGTCTCTGGCCGCAAAGTGCTTTCCCAGCCGTTATCAACTTTTCGAGGATAAACATTTTTGTTTCCTTCTTTCGTTTTATTTTAGTTTTTTTTTTTTTTATTGTTTGTACGCCAATTTCCGGGATGATATCGTTAAAATACAGAAAGAAAACAAATAAGCGAAAATAAAACAATAGAAGGAATTTAGTGAAGCTAGCCTGGTGCTAGCCGATGCAGTCTGTTTGCGATAGTCAAGACTCAAAGAATGCCCAGAGGGTGGTCGCGGAATTGAACAGAAAACTACACTTTCAATTTAACCAGAAATGATATCACAACCTACATCATGTTTTTTCTATTTCTTTCTTTTTTTTTTTTACTTATTACCTTCTAGGTTTGTTTTTTTTTTTTTTTTTAAGTAAATGGGGCCCCGTCTGAGACGGAATTAGACATGGCACCCATTCACAGCAGGCGTTGAGAGCAAAATCCGATTTTATTGGAAAGTATGGGGAATAAAAATCCCTTGATAATGTTCCTTAGATTTTTATATGAGAAAATGTTGTAGTAGGGGGTTAAATAACGAAGTAAAATTACAAAAAAAAAAAAAACAAAAAGAAAAATTCTAACTCATATAAAACCCTTAATAACTACTCCCCTTATAGGAATAAATTTAACTGGATGTATCTCATTATCAATTTGATAAAACTTTTGTAAAAACGTTTTATTTTGCGGGGGGTTAAAGTGGAGCATATGCAAAGAAAAAATAAAAATAAAAATGAATATAAATAAATAGCCAGCCGCTTATATTTGATGAGATGAATTCGCGCTCATTACCATTGGCAATTCGAAAATAGAATTTTTCATTAATTCGTTAAATTCAAAGGATCAAAAACATAAAAGCATGCTTAATTTAGGATATTTCCACAAATTACAATAAAATTTTATAGGTATATCCATATAAAAATAGAAAACAAAATCATTATTTAAAATGTCACACTATTCGAAATTTTTAATTCAAATATTTCAATGATATACCCCTGCATAAAGTCACAAATTTGAATCCTAAAATAAAAACTTCATAGAGGGTTTTATCAAAAATCCATTTGGATACCTCAAACCCAAACTGTTTCAAATGAATAAAACACATCCGTCGTTTCAAACAAACAATTTACCCTTTTTCCCACAAAAAAATTTCACCTTTTTGGGGTCTTTGTGACACTATCACGATAATCAAATAACGACACCAGGTGAAATTTCCTATCAATAACCTGATTAGAGGCCACCCTCAACTATTTCAGTTTTGCTTATTCATTTCTTTTTCTCTTTTTTTTTTTTTTAATACCAAATTCTTTACACAGAATTTTGTAGGTGGTAATTTCAGGTGATATACATTTTCTTTTTGTGTTTTTATAATTAACGAATTACAATTATAACGAAACACATATAGAAAAGAATGTGCTTTTTTTTTTAGCGATAAAGCCTGACCTAGGCCGCGAAATAAACGTGTACTTTTTGTTTTCCTAATTTGTGATAAGAGCATGACTCATATCACAATTGATTTTTATACAATTTCCACTTAATGGACAGTCATTTTTGCTAAACAATTTCTTTTTTCTTTTTCCGTAAATATAAAAAATATTGGTTAACCGTAAGAGACTTTTAAAATTGAATTTCCACCTTTAAGTAGGTAAATTCGTTAAAATTTAAATTTGGCGCCAATATTTCGAAAATACAAAAAGGGCAACTTGGGCAACCTTAAATTAAATTTATAATTTCTAAAATTTTGCGTAAACTAAGAAAACATATTGCCCTTTCATAAAAAAATTAAATCAGTATAGGTTAGGTTAGGTTGCTGTGGCTGCCTAGAGAGGTACACTTAGGCCAATTCTGGCCCATTGTGTTACCACGTAGCGCAGGAGACCATGGATATTTGTGGGATTTGAACCCACAGCCTCTGGGACGGTAGGACAGCGCGCTAACAACTGAACTATCAGAGGCCCCTAAATCAGTATAGGTCCGGATGAAAAATTATACAGCACAGGGAGTAGAAATTGATTTTTGTAAAAATTTTTCCTACATAGAATACGAATTTTTATGAATTTTAACCTAACCAAAATTGTTTGCTTTTTAGAAATCTGTTTTATATAAAATCGAAATTTGGTTTGTTTGTTCCTCAATCATACCTAAACGCTTGTTCAGATAATTTTCATTTTATGAGTGAAGACCCTACATATTCTGGTCTAAAATATAAGCTACTTTTTATTAGCGAATTTGAAAATGGCGGAGCTAATATGGCGTCAAAATTTTGTAAATATCAAGAGATTGTCATGGGAATTAGTATTTGGGGGTTTTTGGAGGTCATGATTATAAATCTACTTTCAAAGTTTTGAAATTCAAGATGGCGGATCTAAAATGGTAGACTTTAAGGTTAAGCAATTTGAATTCGATGTCGGGACTACAGAATTTAATTTTACAATTCATAATAGGTATGGAAAATTTTAATATTTTCAAAAAATCGAATACCACAACTGTAAGAGTTTTCTGTTTTAGTATTTATATAAATTACACGGTGCTAAACCAGCTCAATCAGCTAGTTTTTTTTTATTTTTTATATAATTGTGGGAAAAAACTGCCTTATGCGAAAATAATGAAATTTATGAATTGCAAATCAACTGAAGAAGAAATTTTTAACCAAGAAATTGTGGAATGGAATTTCTTCTGTTAAAATAATTGGATTATCTCACATAAGTCATAATTTATTTAATTTAGGAAAATCGTTTTTAAACGGATGGTACAATTTCCCAGCAATTATTCTCAAATTGCAAAACTTTCAACGTTACCCCCCAAGCAAAATTGAATGGTTTAAATGTTGCCTTTTTTTTGTGTAACACAAAAAAAATAATAAAACAAAACCAAAATTTGTTATAAACAAATATTTTGCATGATTGGCTTTTTCAACACCTAAATACAAAAGTAGATGATGTGAAAATTAGATCAAGTAAGAGATTGATATACTTAAAAATATATATATATATATATAAATGTTATGTATAGCCTTATTTTATTCAATATCACACATTACAAATATATTCTGGCGAAAACTTACCTTTCTAGGCTCATATCCACCTACCTTTTTAATATTTCTTTTTGTATAAATTTCGCCTTACTTAAAATCCCATACCAAAAATCGTCTATTAATTCTATTTAAATAAAATTTCTAAAATTCCATAAGTTTGTATCCTTTTCAATAAAATTGAGAAATAAACCACCATTCGAACAAATATCGAGTACTATAAAAATTCAAACTTTATATCAACGATATTCCTATAGAAAAATATTACCAAAATCTAAACCTAGTAAACATCAACAGCAACGCCGTAAAAATTTGAATAGTCTAACAAGGTCTCGTGGTAAATCTAAAGTAGGCCCATACATCGGAGTGAATTTTTATATAAAACTTATCAACATTTCGATCACCTACCACAGACGCTATAATGGAACGAATTCAACATCAGACCACTAAGTATTTTCTTAATTTTAAAGACCAAGTGTGAATTATAAGCGAAACAAATTCTGTATTAATAACGAATTTAGGTCTTATACGAGTAATGGTAAAGGTGTTGCGGTTCAGAATCATTTTTTTTGTTTTTGTGCCCCGATATAGGACACATGTAGACGTTTATAATATAAAATTTTTATATCTCATATAATCGTTGTATTAATTTGATGCATTCACCATTCATTCTCTAAATTTTGTTATTTAAAAAAAAAAAATAAATAAAAAGACTAAATATAAAAATAAAAATTACTCACATTTAGTTGCATGATGATCTTATTGTAGGCCCAATGCCATCTTTGTCTTGCAGTCACCTCAGGTTTTCGTATCATTTGTCCGCTTGTAACTTCTTCAGTTTCACCACGTGTAATTGTTTTCTTTTTTGTATCTTCTTCAATCATAGTATCACTAGATATTTGCGATTGTAGAGATGGTTTTCCAGTAACATTTGTCGTTTCAGCATCATAAATTTCTGTTGGACTTGGAATTGGCTCTTCATCTTCCTCTTCAATAATGCTCTCCTGTTTTTTTAAATTATTTTGATGTTGCTGCTGTTGCATTTGGTCCATTAAATAATCAGTTGATGTATCATCAATTGTTTCTTGTGTCGATATTTGTGGATGTTTTAATTTATTATCATCCAACTGTTTACTAACAGAATTCTGTTGTTGTTGCTGTTGTTGCTGTTGTTGTTGTTGCTGCTGCTGATGATTTTGATGTTGTTGCTGTTGATGATGATCTTGTTGTTCGGTACTAATCGAATATGTTGAATTGATCATATGATCACCAACATGATCATCAATGTAATCATCGTGACTTTCTTCAATAAATTCTAATGGTGGTTGCTTTTGATGTTGCATTAGGGCTTGTTGCTTCTGTTGTTGTTCCTGTTCCTTTTCAAGATATTTATATTCATCCTCTTCATTAAAGTAATCCTCTCGATAATCATAATATGGTGTATCATTTGTTGTATAATTTTTATCATAATAACCAGTTGTTGATATTGTTGATGTAGTTTTTGATCCAGTTGTTGTTTGTGGATGTGTATCCATATAATAATCATTTTCATGATCATTTTCAATTAAATCTTGATCAGGTTCACTACCAATCATATCGTCTTCTTCCTCTTCAAAAATTTCTGTTTGTTGTTGTTTCATAAGTAGACCACCCTTACCATTAATCATTGGTAATTTTTTTCCTGTACTCGACATTGTTGTTGTTGATGTTGTCGGTGTTGTAACAGCTGTTGATTTTTGTTCTATACCAATTGTTGTTAATGATTGATTTGTTTGCATATTATTCATATAGTTGACTGTTAATGGTACTGTTGCTAATGTTGATGGTATTGTTGATGTTATTGAATTTATTTGATCCAAAATATTACCACTGTATGATCCAGTCTTATTTTGTCCCAATATGTTCGTATTGGTAATATTTGTTGTATATGTTGTTGATGTTATACCACCAGTTAATATTTCTGATGTTACAGTTACAGCTGGAACTGTTGATGATATTGTTAGGCTAGAATTATTATCACAATAAATTGAATTTTTACTTAAATATTTGCTACTGTAGTCATAATCATATACAGATGATGTTAACGCTGATGTTGTTACAATTGTTGTTGATGTATCAGACGATATTGTATTCGTGGTTATATCATAAATATCATAATTGTTATTATAATTTTGCTTATCAGTTATATCACCCGTTGCTATATAATCATTTTCATTATAACTATATTCATCATAACCGTATTTATAGTCACTATAGTCAACAATATTTCCAATTCTGGTCGTTGGCACTGTTGCCGATGTTGTTGTTGTTGTTGTTGATGTTGACGTTGCTGTTGATGTTGTTGTTGTTGTTGTTGCTGTTGTTGATGCTATTATTGCTGTTGTTGACGGTATTAATTTATTAATACCACCCAAATAATCATATTCACCAATATCATTTTCATTATATTGATATATGCTGTTATTATCAACATATGTCTGGTCCATATAGTGCATATTATTTGAATAATTATCTAAATTATTTTCATTTAAATAATTATTATAATTACTTTTATCCTGTACCGATGATGTTGTTGTTATTGTTGATAACGATGTATACATCGATGATGTTATTATTGCCCCAGATGATGAATATATGCAGCTATTGTCATTAAATAATCGAGAACTGTTTGTTATTGTTGTATTATTGCTTGTTATTGCTATTGTTGAATTGCTATAATTGTTGTAATAATAATCGCTATCATCGTAACGATTAAACTGTTCATTAACATTTCCATATTGTTTATTCATACTACTTATATTACTAATTGAATATGATGATGGTACTGTTGTTCCATCAATTTTCATTGATGATATTGTTGATGTTATTGTTGTACCAACATTTTGTATTGATGTTGTTATTGTTGTTGTTACTGTACCACTACCAGTTAAATTTGGTAAAAATTTTGATGCAAGTCCAAGATAACTTTTTGCTGTTGATGTTAAAGATGATGTACTACCTGTTGTTGTTATTGTATTACCAGTTGAATTATTACAAACATTTCCTACACCCCCAACAACACCGCCAACAGTTGCCCTGAAACCTGTTGTAATACTATCAAGCATACTACTTGCTGTTTTTGTTGTAGCAACACCACCAGTAGATGTACCTGTTGTATGTCCAATATCTGTACCCGTTGTTGTTGAAGTAATACTACTCGGCTTATAATATCCACCTAATGTTGATGTTGTTACCGATGTTGAAGGAATTGTACTTGATGGTGAGTATGTTATACCATAATTGTTATAATCATAATTTTTATTACTGTTGGTCGTAAATGTTGATATATTTGTTGTTGGAACTGTTGATGTACCATACTCATCATAATAATCATCAAGTTGTGTATGACTATAGAAGTTATCATAATTTGATTGAATTGGTTTACTTGGCAACAATTTTCCTGTTGATACTGCTGTTGTTGTTGTTGTTGATAATGATGATGATGATGATAATGTTGTACCTGATGTTGTTACTGTTAACGATATACCACTAAATCCCAATATACCTGGTATTTGTGGTAATTTACTACCAAGTCTAGAACCACTCAATATTGGTGTAGAATATGCTGATGATATACTTGTTGTTGTTGTTGTTGTTGTTACAAAAACTGATGCTGTAACCGGTACTGGAAGTTTTTTAGATTTTCTTACTGAAACTGGAGTTGTTGTAACTGATGATGATGATGTATAATTAAATCCCGTTGAATTTATATTATTACTATCATAAAAATAATCATCAGTTACTGTTGTATTCCCATAAAAATCATTATCAATTATTGATGTTTTATCATATTCAAATGATAATGAATTATAGTTACTATTTTGATTTAAACCAATTTTTGGTGTTCGAGTTATTATAGAATTTGTTGTTGTTACTGTTGTTGTTGGTAATATAGGTAAAGCAGCACCTTTTCGACGTGAAATTATATCAGTAAAGGTCTGATTTAAGCTATCTGTACTATTGTACGCGTAATTGTAGTCTTCGTTATAGTTAATCGCTGTAATATAAAATTTGAAAAAAAACGATTTAAATAGGTCGTATATTAAAAAAGAAATTAATTTAAAAATTCTAAAGTTATGAATGAAATTAACATAGAAATGGGGGTGTATTGTATATTTAAAATAATAAAAATATATAAATAATAATCATACAAAATTATGATAATGATGACTATTAACGTACCTATCGATGAATATTGTGACTGTGACGAATACGAATCAATATCATCGTGAATATTATCAGTACGTTTAATCATTGGTGTTGTTGGCATCTTTTTTCCACCTGTTTTTGGTTGGGGTAACATTCTTGGTGTTGCCGGTAAACTTTTACCAGTTGTTGTTGATAATGTACCACAACCAGTTGTAATCCCACTAGATGCTGGTTGTGGCAATAGTCTGGTCTTTTTATATGATGTAGGTGGAGTTGGTGGTAGCGATGCACCTCTATTATAAATTCCATCAACCATACTACTACTATGCTTAATTGGAATTTTTGGTAATATTTTATTCATTGATGTACCACGTCCGCCACTATCCCATTGCCGATCTTCAGATAGATTGTCACTGTTTGTATCATAGAAACTATACCGATCTCTTGCATCCTCATACATGTTATCATTTGAATAATTATCACCATACTCATCATACAATGTATCCTGCCTTTCGAGGCTTCTTTTACGTATCATTGATGGTGTTTGTCCGTAACTATTTTTACTATAATTTATACTACTCATGGGGCGGCTATTATACGATAATGGATCATTTTCATCCTTGTAATAATAATCCTGAGGCGAATATGACTATATAACAATCAAAAATTGTTTAATTGAATTTTTTTTTTTCTATAATAATTTTTCTTTAATATTTACCGTCATATTTTGTTTATTGTCCCCGGGATAACAATCATAATATGAAGATCTATCGTCTTTTTCATAAGAATTTTCTCTTGATGTCTCTAATGATCTTTGTGGTGTTCGCAAATTTCGATATTGGCTAGCCGATGAATTTGCATTCTGTCCAAGTGGATAATTCAAATCAGACGTATAATCACTGTCTTCTGAATATCCCGCTGGAATATCACAAGTTTCTGTTTTGAGACAACATTTTCCTTCATTTTATAATTATACAATTATGAAAAAAAAAAACATACTAAACTAAACAGAACAAAAAAAAAAGAACTAAATATGCAAACAATTTTTATTTTAATTATTAGAGGAAGTACTTTGTTTTCTATTTTTTTGAGGTAATTGAGAGGTGAATTGAGTTTTTCGAAACTGAAAGGAAACTAGCAAAGGCAATGGTGTATTTATTTATTAATTTTATTTATTATTGCATATTGAGGAACTAAATTGTGTGTAAAAATAATGAAATGATTTACTGCAGAGAGAGAGAGAGCTAATTAAAAAATTTCCAATAGGGGACATAACAAATTTTTTTAATTTGCCAGTTAGATTGAAAATATTGCAGTCGTAAGTAGGTTCAGTTCGAAATTAGCAAAATCAGTCGATTATACACCTTTTCACAGGCATTTTGAGGAAATCTCTCAAACCACATTGTGTAGTGGAGTTTTACGTAAAAATCTCAGCTTACACCCTTACAAGATCAAATTCAACTCAAGAACTAAAGCATTTTAATCATTTAAAGTACCTAAACTTTTTCGATTTAGGCTCTGATAAAATTTTAAGAAGATCCTGAATTTCTTCTTCAGCAATAAAGTTAATTTTTGGCTTAATGGCATAGTCAATAAGCAAAATATGCGTTATTTTGGTGTAGATTTTATGCTGGTAGTGTATTTCGTAAATAAATATGATTACCATGCTATGTGGAAGACTATTTTTGGCTAGAATTGGATAAACTTGAAATCAGTGATATGTGCTTCCAACAAGATAGTCTCACATGGCACACAGCTAGTCAAACAATTGATCAAATGAATGGGGATGTTCGGTAATCGTGTAATCTCGAGAAATGGTTGGATTGAATTTATTTTTATGGGGTTACACTAAATCGTTAGTTTATATCAATAAGACAACAACGTTAGAAAAGATCAGGGAGAATATTGAACTCGAAAATTTACGAATATTCCAGCCGATATGTGTAAAAGGGTTGGTTGGAAAATAGGCTCCAAAGAAACGATCGAAAACATGGAAAATCTGGAAATACAAAATTGTTATGTCCTTATTGAAAAAAAACAAATAAAAACATAAAAAAGAAAAACTCCTTTATAAATTTTACTAATAATTTTTATTATGGTAACATAAAAAAGCATTCTTTAATACTCAATTAATTAATGATTACAAATATTCTTGCGAAACTACAAGGTGAATATTATTTTTAGTTTTTTTATTAAAACAATGAATAGACTAAAATTATTTTATTTTTATGGGGAAATTCAAAACTCCTACAAATAAAATTTTTGTTTTTAGTGATTAATTTTTACCTGATGAAAAGGCGTATTATTAATCCCCTGAAAATTATTTATTTAATTTTGTTTTTCTTCTTTTCCATATTCTTTGTATCCGGCGAAAGAACAGTGAGGAAGAGGATTTAAAAGTTTTATAAATTTTTCTTTTCTGTTTGAAATTTTTTGATCAAAATGTATTTTAAAATTTTCAGGTATTTTGTAATTATTTAACAAAAAGAAAAAAAATAATTGATGAAAAATTCTTAATATGATTTCAGTTCAGTTCCAAAATAAAATGAAATATTATTGGATAAAATTTATCTGTTTTATTTCGGAATTAAATTGATCATCATAAAAACGAGCATAGATTTTTTTAAAATTTCATCAAATTAATTGAAAAATGTTTTAAAGGTGGAAATGTTTTGAGTGAAATGTGATTAAAATAAGAAAATTTAATGGTGAATTTAATTCAATCCCCAACCCTTCTCCATCCCCCCACCCCTTCATTTCCACTCTTCCCCTATATTTCCCCTCTCCCCCCCTTTTTTTAAATTCCATAGTTACATTTTTATTATTTTGAAGTGCTTTTGTATTGTATTTAAAATTTGTGCATTTTTAAACATTTTGTGAATCAAATTCAATCCCGCGCAATGGAGAGGATATCCACAGGTGAATTGAAGAGGATTTATCCTTTTTTTAAGTAAGTAAAAATTAAATTTAAGTTGTTAATTTAAATTATTAACGTATTTTTAGATTAGAGGGGTTATACCCATAATTTGTATGGGAATTTTAAGGTATAAAAAAACAAATATTAGAGTGCAGAAATAAAATTTGCCGAAAGACAAAAAGACAAAGAGACAAAAAAAAAAAAAACGTTTATTAAAGGAGTAGTGTTTTTTTTCTGAATTGAATAAGAAAACCGAAAACGGAAATATTTTTTTTGTTTTTGCCATGGAAAGGGCTACTTACAATTTCCCAAATATTGCGCTTGACGATGTCTCCGATCTTGGGTCATCATACCGTTGAGCAGCTCCAATTTACGCTGAAGGTCACCAGGATGAGTTTCAGGATCTATTTTTTGTTTTGTTTTTTGTTTTTTTTTTTATTTATTTAGGATTGTTTTTTTGTTTTTTTTTTTTTTGAATAATTTTTGTTTGTTTGTTTGTTTGTTTATAATTCGAACACACAATTAAGTGGAATTTAGATGTCCAGGGCAATGCAAGTGTTGAAAATTATTTTTGTCGTATTTTTAATAAATTTGTTTTTATTTATTTCACATTTGTGAAGAAGAATTAGAAGAATGAGAAGAAGTAGAATTGTTTTTTTTAAGATGTATAGAGCAACTGATACTCCTTTAGGATTTACCCCATCGGTCAAAACACAAAAATAAAATTAAATAAACTAGGAAATGATTTAAAAATATTTTCTTAATTACAACAATAATTTTCGTTGTTAAAAAAAACGATCATATGGAAATAAAAAATTTAAATTTTGACCGATGGTGGATGATTATTTTAATTTAATTCGTTATTAGCAAAATAAAAGAGGCACATATTCATTTAGTGCATATACCTTCTGCTCATTAAGTACCCCAGATTTTGTTAATAAAGAAAACATTTTTTATCGAAAATTTTATTTATATCGCCTTAAAACAGTAACCTTCATCCGAAGCGATACACAAATGCTAACACTTAATCCCATTTTTAAAACACAATTTTCATAGGCCCCCTACAAAATTATTTTCCTTTAGTTCCTTCAGTTTAACGTTTAATTTGAATTTTGAATATCAACGAATAAGTTACACCCTGGTAACAAATCTAGAGGATAATGTGTCCAAAGCGAAAAAGAATTGTGTCGTTGTTTGATTAAAAATCGAAAAAATCCTCTACAACCTGTACAATATAAGAGCAGTGTGTGATGGTGCATTTTCCTTGGTGGAGAATCAAATTGTTGACTATTCAATAAATCTAGCCTATTTATACAGAAACGCCAAATTACGAGGCGGAATTAAAAATAAAAATTCCCTATTGACTATCTAAAACGTTGGAAAGAATTCATTGTAGACAATACCGTAATAATCAAAGAAAACAGTCAACATTACTTTAATATTTGAGCAACATTTCCGCAAGTTATTTTTTGAATTTTAACTCGAATAATTTGCGGACTGGTTTCAATGTCATACTCTCATAAATCTATGTCTCGTCCCACAGCAATGATACGTTTCATCAATGTAGCGTTCTCAAACGGATCAGTTTGAGGTCTCAAATTAACCAGTAAGATCGATCAAAAGATCGTTAATGGGGCTGTATTGTTTGGCAATAATCCCTATTTTTTAAAAATTATAACCGATAACAATCTTTTTATGAATTTATATGAATGTAACTCACATTTAATGGCCAAACGTTACATGAATACGATCATCTTGACCAAGAATCAATTGTAGATGATTTCAAGTAACATTTCTTTAATTTTGATAACGTTTTCTTCAGTATTTGATCCATCGATCGAGATCTCACAGGTAGAGAGCATCGAAGCACAGATTCGAAAGATTTCCGGTGTTCGACTCCTGCTTTTATCCCATGATCAAAGTTGTAGTTTCTATAAATTAAATTCCCACATATTTTGTCTGAAGTGAGGATAAGAAGATTCGATCAGTGATCGATTAAAATCTTCGACAGGTACGCTGTTATGTTATGATAAGTTCTGATGTACATTTTAAAAGGGGCAAATGAAGTTTTAGAATGGCCAAATGTATGGGGATCGGTTGATCGAATTCATTTCTCTCATTAGAACAAAAAATTGCTTGAAAAAGACACCGGCAGTATGGCAATAGGTAGCTCAATTGGTTAGAGGGAATCAAAGCGTAAATTTAAAGGACTAAGGTTTAAAAAATTGTCAAGAGTAGTTTGAGGTGAACCCCCTCACATAAACAGAGGTCTTAGCTCTTAACAATTGCCTAGAAAGGCAGCACCACGTAACGCAGGAGACCATAGTTATACGTGATATTCGAACCCACAGTATCTGGGACAGTGGTAGACCAGTTCGCTAGCAACAGTACCCCCCCCCCCCCCCCCCCCTGCCGAAAGCAAACTAATTGAGATATTGGCGCTCAAATATGTGCTCGTATATAAAAAAAAATCAAGGGTATTAATTAATAGCAGAAATATCCGGGTACTTATTGAGCAAAAGATATTGAAAAGAAGCGTATAAAATATTGTAAAGTTTTTGCTAAAAATATAAAATTCTCTGTTTTTAAAGTGCTAATTAATTTTGTTAGTTAAAATAACCAACAGATTTTTACTTCTTTCAGAGACAATTAAAATTTTTATTTTAAAATACAAAAAAAAAATATATAATTAGAAAAATGGTATAATTTTTGAAAAAAAAAAAATATTAAATTAAAATTAAAACGAGAAAATTTAAAGCAAAAACTGAACAAAATCACCTATTTTTGTTTGTTGTTTTTTAAAGCTTGATAGTAAAAAAGATTCTTGAACAAAAAGAATTTCTTCAAAATTCATATTCCAAAAAAATTTGTTTGGATTATAAAAAATTGTTTTTTTTGAAAAAATTTATTTTTGTTTTATACTATTGTTGTTTTTTTTTTCATTATTAGAATTGTTATTATTACCAAAAGGTAGCTCGAAACGACAATCTAGCAAAATCATATGATCAGTTGGATTTTTTGTGCCAGCTACTTCGCCATCCATTAAAATTATATCCATGTCGAGGGGGTACCATTGTCCATGGGAATCTTCAGTACTAAACGGTATTTGATCTAATGGTATTAATTGATATCCGAGTGCACGGTCCCAGATCATCCCCTTGGTCCAGACCTCAACGAGTAGACCACTGTTTACACTGTTTGTTTCGCTACAATTATACGAATGTTTTGTTTTGTTTCTTTTCTTTTTCTATTGTTTTTTTTTTTTTTTTTTCTTTTTCGGGTTTTCTTTTATGTTTAATGAGCAAATTAAGGTTAAGAAATGAAATCTTTTTATTTTTGAAAATTAAATAAAATTAAGATAAATTTCGAAAATTAATTAATTAAATTAAATTAAAGCTGGTGATTGATTGCAATTAAAAATTAAACGAAAATATCGAGTTTTTAACACTCTTCTTTTTCGTTAGGGGCGGGGTCAGGCGGGGCGGAAGGGGCGAGGTCTCTGTTTTTTTTTTTTTTTTTTTTTTATAAAAATCTAAAATAACTACTTAATTCATTTTAATTTTTAAAAATGTTAATGTAAATCTAATGCATGTTTTGAAGGCATACTTTTACTGGGGATATTAACAAAAAAAATTATTATTAATTTTTGTCCTTGAGGATATGTAATAAAAAAAAAAAAAAAATATTTATAGCTAGATAAAAGCAGGGAAGAGGGGTGTGCTTGTTTCTTTTTTTTTCTTATTTTTTTTTTATATTTATTATAATGAGAAATTTTTAATTATTTTTACTTACAATAAAAAATCTTGTTCCCAGCATGGTTCAGATCCTTTAACTGTAACTGTTGTCGATTTAACGTTTTGCAATTTAAGCGTTACATAAGTGTTCAATTGAGCTGCTTGCGCTCCTACGTACTTTGCTCTTTTCACTATAAAAAATATAAAAGAAATATAATAAATTTTTTCTTAAGACTTTTTAAAATGAAAATGTTATGTTAGAATAGGATAGGATAGGATAGGATTAAGAGATTTGAGTAGTAATTAATTTTTTTTTTATAAAAATGTCTACTACGAGGATAGTTTGATAAGTCCAGTAAACTTTTCGGGAAGTGAGCGTTTTATTTTTTTGAACATAGTTCTTCTTTTTAACCACCCTATACCATTTAGTCCAGCTTTTTGCCTCACACAAAATAGGGGATTAGGAATGGTATTAGCAGTTTCGTTACCAGGAGCTTTCTCAAAATTTAATAGGTGCCAACTAACAGGAGCAGTGTTACATTTAAAATTACTGCACTGACTTATCAAATTGCCCTCGTATAAATTCCTAAAGTGGGTAAAAAGGGTTATATACAGTTGTATCAGGCAAAATGTAGACATTGTCTCGATTATATTCTTTTCGGCAGTATAACAAATTAATTATTAGTTTTTAAATAATTACCAACATCGATTAGTACATGTTTTTGGGGTATTTGTTAAATTTTTCTTTTATAGAAAAATATTTTAAAATAGAGAGAAACTACAGCTGTATACCAGGAGTACCCCCATTTTTTTGTATATAAGAAAAACAACATTTCCGCAGAAGCAATTGTGTCCGGTATTCGAGATAGGGCACTATATGATTTCGTTATGAAATTTAGTAAGATTATTTTTGAAAGATTTTATAGTCTAAATAATTTATCAAGGGCTTTAACTCGATTATTGTATAGAAAATAAAGTTTCAAATTGAAATCAAACTCGGTACAGCGACTATTGAAAGGGATACCCAGATTAGCTATATATCCCCCAATTTGGCCAGTGGCCTGTATGTAATGCCATTACCCTGGGGAAATATCCACACGAGTACGCTTAAGAGGAGCTCATCTGCATTCTTATCAGAATTGAAAGTAGATCAGGTAAATTGTGGAAATCATTAAGGTTTTAAGATCTGTTCACCTTTTGTTCGTAATTGTTAAAAAATGCAAATAAGATTCCTTTCCTAACAGACGACTCACTATCAGAATTTACCGGAGATCTAGCTGTTATGGAAACGTCTGTCTTAATTCCTGTGTAACTCTGCCCAGAAATTAATAGGGTCTAGGTATCCTGGATATTGGACCCATTACTTCCATTACTTCCTTAGTACCATCATTAGATCTATCTTTGTTTTAAGATCGAGGGAATAGTTCTAGATTTCTGATCTTACGATATTTCAACTTACTTTAACATCCCTTTATGGGATTCTGTGGTTTTAAAACGGCTAACTCTAGCGCTGATTGGAATTGGAAATCGATTTAGATGATTAAATCAACTAATTAACCCTTACAACTGTATATAACGCTTTAGGTAAATTTTTTAATAAATTGAAAAAGATTACTAGGGTTCTAAAGTGGGATTTTAATTAATATTGCCTTACCTGTAACATTAAGCAGTGACATTATAGTGCACAGCCAATTAGCCTGTTGGTCCAATTATGTTTTTATTTATTACTTTAGTGTTTATCTTAACTTTAATCCCGGTTAATGCCTGTATTTTAATTTTTTGTTTTTTTTTTTTAAATAAGCAATGTTTGCTTGATTATTTTTTTTGGATCGGAGTTTTTGGACAAAATTCTCTTGCCTTTACTTATTTTCCTTTTCGCAGGTTATTTATTTATTTATTTTTTTTTTATATATATATTTATTTCTATATTAAATTAAATATAATTTCCTATTCTTCATCACATGTGCTTTTGGATAAATAATTTTATTTGTTTTTTTATTTTCTTGTTTGTTTCCACTAAAATGTCTAAATTTTTGTGTTTTTTTTTTTTATTTACATGTGTTTGACTCCGTATAATTTTTTCTCTTTTTAGATTTTCCTTTTTTTTTTTTGTTATTTTGATTATAATTTTTTTTTTATCCCGTCGTAATTATATTTAAATTTTTTTTTTAATTATGTTTTTTTTTTTTTTTTTTTTTTTTAAATCGCACTATAACTTTATTTCAACTAAAAGTCAACTGAGATGATTTCGTAGCATTTTCGAGGAGTAAAACATTTTCGTTTTTTGTATAAAATCTAAAAAATTTTATTTTTAACATAATCAAAAACATAACAAGATTTTTTTTATATTTTTTTTTGTTTTTTTTTTTATATATATATATGTCTCTCTATTTCTTTTACGTTTTGTTTATATTTTCATTTTTACCATTATATTTTTTTTTTATATATAGAATTTTTTAATAAATTTATATATATATATATTTTTTTTTAAACTGATATTTCACTCAAGATCAAGATCATGATTATTTTTAGCGTTGGTTGAATTTTTTTCTTTTATTTTTTTTTTAATATAATTTTTCTATATTTTTATGTTTAAGCATATTTTTTTTTGTTTTTGTTTTTATTTTAATTTTATATTTCCAGTTTTGTTGTTCCCATTTATAAACATTTTATTTTATTTTTTAATCGTTTTTATTTTTTTATATTTATTATAACAAGACTCTAAGGGATAATTTGTGTTTTTAATTTAAAAATTTTGTATTGTGATTGGCTGAAATTCTTGCAGATTTTATTTTATTTTTTTTTATATATATATATAAAAAATTTTCTCTTTTTGACACTTTAACGCTTTATAGACACTTTGACACTTTAACGAACATCAACGATACACACACGTGTGTGTCAATAATTTTTTTTTTTTAATTAAAAAATATAAAAATTTTAAAAATTCTTTAATAGTCGACACAATGTGTACTACATAAATTGGATGGTTGGTGTGGGGTAGCAGGCGGGGGTGAGGGTATAAAAATAAAAAAAAAAAACAAATCAAATAAACCCTTCAAATTAAAATTCAATCTACAAAACTAAAACTTTCTGGTGGTGGTGAAGGGTATAAACAAAAATAAATAAATAACTTACTAAATTTAATTAAACAAAATAATCACAGGCCGGAAAAAAATTGTATGTTTTCTTCTCAGCTGAGAAGAATTTTTAAGGCTGAATGAATGGCTACTACAAATCCCCTGTTATTATTTTTGTTTTATTTTTTTTGTTCATTCATAGTGACACTTGGCACACACTATAAGAGGAGAAAGCACACTATATATATATATATAAAAAAAACACCTATATATATATATAAATGGGGATTTTATTCTATTAAAAAAAAAAAATAATAATAATAATAAATTTAAATTGTCCGTACTCCTCAAATGTTTTAGAACAAAAAAAAAAAACAACAAAAAAAAACAAATTACACATTTATTAAATTTTTACATGTATCACTTAAATTCACATATTTCAGGAACATTTAAATTTAGTTAGACAAACCTCAATTTCGAGGAAATATCTCTTGTGTCAAAAAACTTACACGTCTCTCTCCCTTTCTCTTTCCCACCCTCACTCACTCTACATCACTCTCTCTTTCTATCTTGAAAAATGTGTGATGCAGGGATGAAAAATAATTTTCCTTTTTTTTTTTTCTGTCACATTTTCACATATTTTTTTTAAGCACATCTCTCAATTTCCAAAAAAAAAAAAAAAAACAACAAGGAAAATTACACTAAAAATATTTTTGTAGAAATCTATTTTTTTTTCTTTTTATATTTTATAAATTTTTTTTTTTTTTTATAACTAATTAAATATTTTTTTTTTTTTTAAATAAATTCAATTTTTATACCAAAACTTTTAGACACTTGAAATAATTTGATTTTTATTTGTTGTTTTTGTTTTTTTTTTTTAATAGAAAACTCACAACTCAGAAGCGGTATGTAAAACACTTTTTGATCACTCATTCCCCCTTCAAAAAAAAAAAAAAAAGAAATTTATATATATATATATGGAGGGGGGAAATAGTGGAATTGGAAAGAGGGAGGGTATGTTAGTAAAGTACAAAAAAATAAATAAAAAGGGGGATATGTGTGTACTGCGAAATCAAAAAATGACAAATCACTTTGACTTTTGGATATGTCTAATTTTTAGAATTTTAGTTAATTACTTAGAATTTCGAAATGTTAAATAACAAAAATATTTAGCACTTTTTCTTTTTTTTATTATTATTTTACGGTAGTTGTTTTGTTTTTATATATATATATATTTTTTTTTTTCAAATGTCAAACATATGATCCCAGGATTTATTTGTATATACGAGAAAAAATATAAAAACAAAAACACCCTTATAATACCCCTTTTCTTATAAGATCTAAAAATACAAAATTTAAACTTTAAATCCACTAGACAAATAGTAACACAGTTTAGCACAGTTTTTTTTTGTTTTTTATTATTTCATTATTTTTAAAAAGGCAAAGATTTCTAGAGATCAGAGTAAGGGAGCAGCTATATATATATAGGTGTGTATGCGTAAAAATTGATTATACGACGACCTCTTCCAAAAGTGATATAATACTTGACTTTATTTTCTTTTTCTTTTTTTTTTTTTGCTTTATAGAGAGGGCTTCTTCTAAAAATAACAAAAAAAGGAAAAAATAAATCCTAGTTAATATATGCGCATTATGCAACAATAGAGAAAAAAGAAATAAAATAAACAATTCCATCATATGTACCACATTTCTTTTTTCTTTTTAAATTCATAAAATATCTGCAAGAATTCCAAGCTATACACAATTTTCCTTTTTCATATATTTTGTAGGCCACTTTAAATAAAATATTCAAAATAAAATAAATAATAAAAATTCCACACTATCTAACACTATAAATAAAAAAAAAATTAAAATATTTATTAATAAATAAAAATAAATTAATAATAATAAATAATAAAAATAAAGTCCCTTTATAGTGCTTGTAGTAGTGGGTTGTGATGGTGGTGGTGGTGGTGTTCAACCACCCCTTTCCCCAACTCCCCCTCCCTGATAAACCGGCTTAAAAATAAATCCCTTCCTGGATCTTATAAAATGCTACTACCGCTGGGGACACAATACAACACGATGACAAGAGGCTGATACACCACCCTTTCTATTTTCCCCTATAAAATACGTTCCCCTCCCCACCCAATCCTACTTCTCCTTTTCCAGTTTGTGGAATATTACGATTTTTTCTTTATAATTCGCACTATCCTAAAATTTCATTTTGTTATATTTTATTTTATTTTATTTTGATTTATTCACATCACTAAATCTCCGGGTATTTTAATTTTTCTTTTTCTTTCCACTTCAATTAAAAGTCAAAACATTATAAAAAAAAAAATTTTTGTTCTAAATCCAAAGTGACATTACATCGTTTTCGCGCACACTATTAAAAATAAACAAAAACAACAACACCAACACCAACAATACTAACAACACAACAACAACAAAAACGAAAAAAAACGTCTTCCTGTGTACGTTTCACCCTACAGTGGGTATGGTGGGCAACTAGAATGCTAGGAAGGGTGGGGAGAAGGGATAGAGTTTTTCACTTACATTTTTCACTATAATTTCACTATTTTCATTTATTTAAACCAAGTGTTTTTCGTGTTAGACATTAACCATGTGACAGTTATCATCATTTCCCCTTTCCGCCTCTAAATTCCAATTAAAAGTGAATAGAAAAACACCACAAAGAGGAAAAATGTTAAAAACATAAAAGAAAAATTATTTAAAATCATCCCACAACAAAAATATCCAAAGTATAAAAGGTTGAAACGATAGAGGGGTTAGTGTAGAGGGTTTATGGGGTTTATGGGGTTTTCGGAGAGTTGCCATTCAAATCATTTTCCTTATAAAAAAAAAAACAATTTAGGCAAGCACAGACACAAGTTTTTAATTTAATTTTTATACACCCCGTATAAATAGAAAGGTAATCCATCCCTTAATCCCTTAATACGATTTTTATTTATTATTTTTTTTGCACCAACCACTAAATCACTAAAATATAAAAAAAAAAACATCACACACTATCCGGACACGATACGGCAAAACTCTCGCGAAAAAATAGCGCGTTTTCTAGTCGCAAAAAAATAATAAATAAATAAATAAATTATATATAACTGTATAAATTTATATACATTATGTAGTAAATAGAGGAAAACAATTAATAAAACAATTTTTGTTTTTTTTGTTTTTTAGCAATACACAGAAAAAAACAATTGCCAAAGAATGAGGTGTGTGATTTGTTTGGAAGAAACATTCACGGGGACACAAAAGAAAAAATATCCTCTCTAAGAAAAAGCTCCCGCTACACCCGAACACCGACCCTCTATACAAAAAAAAAAAAAAAAATTATATAAAATAAAATAAAAATGTTTGGCTTATCTTTACCACCACACAACACGAATCAAAATTAAGCTTTCATCCATTTTTCTTTTTGTTATTCGACTAAAAATGAAATAGTGAAATTCTCCCCTAGTAGCAAATTTAATTCGAGACGATGTAAACAAAAATGAAAAAACAAAAAAAAATACAAATTTCATCCCTCGCAAATTTTCTTGTGGTTAAAAAAGGTACATTTTTCCTATAACCCCCCCACCACCCCTTTGCCAACCTTTAATTCGTATCATACCCCTGTATATAACATTTCCAGCCCTAAATTCATGTCTATCATCATCCACTGGAGGGGTTCTATCTATTCCCTGACTGAAAAGTGGGGGAGATAAAATGTTTCAAAAAATTTCTGATTTCTTCTATTCAACAGAAAAATTTTGTTCACTTTATAAAAAGAAAATAATTCACCTAAATCCAAATAGTAAACTAAAATTAAAATGTGTTCAAATAAAAACGTGCTATAAAAGTAAAAGTTGTAATTACAACAACTAAAATTTGCGCAGAAATTGGTGCCATATCTGACAGAAATTGTACAGTTCGATAAAATTTTGTACCATAAAATTAGACTTGAGCAGAAAATTGAATTTCTCGAAAATAAAAGTTAAACTCAAAACGTACTGTGCCCTAAAATATTCACACTATTGTAAAAGCAAAATAGTGTTGCATTACACACTCGTGATATTAAAAATTATCGTTTTAGAATTGAATTTAATTTTCATGTTATTAATCAAACCAAACCGGAGAAGTACTGTCAGTCAATGGTAATCGAAAATATGGCAAAACCGGACAAATTACGTTAAAATGAATTCGTAGTAATTTTTTGAATTAATTCCATTTGAAAAGATGAGGCACATTAAACTATTCGAAAATTAAAGTGTAAAACATTTAAAATATCCCGAAAAATGAAAAGAGTGTAAATTAAATTTAATACGAAAATAAAATTTACTGCGCATGACGCTATATCCGTGTGTTTGTTTACCCTGTAACTTTTCTAAACTTACTTTATCACCGATATTTTAAGAAAATAATGCATAAAGTTAAAACAATAACTTGAAAAATATAAAAACGAATACAACAGAAAAAACAAATTCACTGTTTTCAAAATTTATAAATCAAATCCACAAATCTCTAACCTATCTAAAATGTTAAAAAAAAAACAAAACAAGAAAAAAAAGACGTACAAACATTTGATCCGTTTAATTATCGATTAGAAGAAACTTGTCTACCCCACTCCCATATCTATTTCACCGAATTCCGTTGTTTTACCGAAAATTCGTTAAGTTTCACCGAAAATACAAATTTTTGTTATCACATACAAAATATCTGAATGAAGCTTTCAGGAAAATTTCCTCCAAGTTCTATGAAATATTTGTCTAAATTGGAAACTTTTATTTTGTTAGCTCATAGTACCTGTGTATAGATCAGATTTAGGTGAAAGCTTAGGTCTATTATGATACCACACAGGACGACGCTACAGTCTAACCGGAGAACCCATTTTTGCTTTTTTTATTTTTCTGTGTATCTGAGGAACAAGCCTAAAAGTTCTGAACCCATAGAATTCGACAATCCATTAAACTTTAAAGCTCTTAAACGACGACAACACACATTGGGGTGACCCATTGACCCACTTATTATTTTAACTTTTACACAATATCTTTACAGTCTTAAGACGTGGAAAATTTATTGGGAAAAGAAACAATTTCTATTAATAAATTACAATTAATAGAATTTATACTTTCAAAAGTTAAATTAATGTTTGGCTTTATTGAAATGAAAGTCGACATCTAAGCTAAAATTAAAAGCCATCAGTGGTTAAAGCTTAGAAGCTCTCATCGACGCCACTCTCTGAAGGACAAAAGTTGAAAATAGTTTAAAATTTGTCTCCGCTATATATCGCTTATGGGACATGTTCCATAGGTAAAGCATATACTTGAACCGACCAGTCAATTGAGAATTTTGTTGTATTACGGACGATGTATTCTATGGGGTTTTGGGCATTAACACGTTCAATCTGGGATGAACCACCGGTGGTTCAAAGGTATTGCTTTCATTTGGCAATGTGAACCACCGAGCTTACTCCGTCTGGCAGCGTGGACCATCGGTGCTTTACAAATGATAACATAAACAAGCACCGTCTGACTTTTAAAAAGTTTACCGGGTTGAATGTGTTAATCCTTTGCACTCAAAAGGTGACTCTCAGTCATCACAACAATGTATAAAATGAACGTTGGTGGAAAAAAGCTTCAAGCGTAAAGGGAAGTCCCGGATGTTTACCAGGCTCTGGTTAGACAGTTCATAAAAGAAGAGAATACCCAAGTGATAGCTTCTGCTAACTGCAGCAGCTAGGCAATAACAGAGGAGATGCTTAACACTTAACACTCTCTTCATCCTACTCGTTATTAGAAATTTCTGCAGAAATCGTTAGATGTTACACCGAACGCCTTTCGGTATGCTTGCCTATTTAAGCAGTGTCCGGTGATTGCCGCTACTACTTCACCAATAGCTTTCATCTCAAATGAAATAAACTTGGTTAAACCAATCCAGTAAGATAAAACAAATTTATGAATAAACTTAAAAAATACTATCCTAATATATCCCCGCTAAGAAAGATACTCTTTCTCAATTCTTGTACAACTGCCCAGCACTAGCAAGGGCTAGATATCTGGCATTGGGCAAGTATTTCCTCGATAGAATCAGTTATCTATCTTCGTTCTACGATTACGGAAATAGTTATGTTTTTTTTTTTTAACTCACTCACAACACTTAAACTCACCTTAATATTCTGGTTTTATTTTTGAAAATACTGTGGGGTTTCACAAAAGCACAACCTAAGCACAAGTTAAATCAGCCAATCAACCATCCTAATACATGGTGGTCGGAAATAGCTTTCTGGAACAACTTAACAAACTTTCTATAAAACTTTATAGCTGAGAGAGTCTCTATGCAGACAAATGCATATCGTTTTATTTAACAGAGACCGATTATAAAGGTTCTTTTATTTAAATTCTATACCAAGAAATAAATATTATTTAGAAGGAGTGCTTAGATTTCGAAAACACGTACATCTTTCATATACACAACGAAATATTTATTTAATTATTCTATTATTTGTGCTACTATCATTTAAAATAACAAAGACTCACCAAGAATCCAATTGCTTCAATAAGATGAGCTGCAAAATAAAAACAAAAAGGTACCAATTAATAAAATGCTAAAAATTCTTATATGATAATTAAGAATTATAAAATACAATTTACTTTTAAAATTTTATACTATAAAATAAAATTATTTAAGTTTGTTTCGCTTTATCCAAAAGTTTAGAAATTGGTTGATATCTTAACTGCTATTTAAGTTTTCTCTAGTGGATAAAGTCAATTGAAAGTTTATTAAATAATTTGGATCATGTATAAGGACTAAAAACTGTAGAAAGTTTAAATTCCATATTAGCTTCTCGGCAGGTATCTCTAGTTAAACAATTCTGAGAATAAATTATAGTAAATTATTTTATCTTTAAAGATTTATAACAGAAAATATCTTATAAGTAAGTTAAGTATACGGTTTAATTTTCAATAATAAGAAAGTTTTATAATAACGTACAGAAATATAACGAGTTAAAAATTTCATATATTAACTTCCACCAGGTATCTCTAGTTGTATAGTTTTAAATTTGAAAAAACAAAAATATAAATAAATTCTTTTATTAACTGAAAAAAATCTTTGTTAAAAAAATAATATTATTTGAATATTTAAATCATATTTTGTACAATACTTTTAAATATTTTGTTGATCACATTCAAAATTTCAGGATATAATGTATGCCAAACTGTAGCAAAAAATCTGTAGACAGGAAAAAAGAATTGAGTAAAGGTCTCATGTATATTTTATTTCATTAACCAGGAAAATATCCAGGGAAGTAGCAAGCGCTAAAAATAAAAAATAAAAAATAATATAATAAAATAAATCAGAAACGGATGCTATAAACAAAAGATCTGTCAACGGAATATCATTTACGTTCTCAGATAAATCATTTGTTCGGTTACACATATATTTCTTTTGAGACCTTTAGGTGCACATATCAAGAATTCATCAAGACAATGCACCCTCTCCCCATTCGAGAAGATAATGTCCCTTGATCCATTGATTGTCATCATCTTAAACAAAAATATCAAGTAAAATCCGTTGTCTCTGCGGATGATCACACACTGAAGAGAATCGTCCCAAAAATTTATGATTGAATTCATTCGACTCTTTGTTTTTGTCGTTTGTTTGTTTCTTTTCTTTTTCCTTTTTTTTATTCGAATACCCAAAGATTATCAGGAATCACTTAATATTTTGAAACTGAATTGAAATTGTATTTGATACATTTTTCTGGGTGGTAACTATTAAAACAAAAAAAAAAAAAACAAAATATCTAAAAAGGAGATATTTATGCAGCGAATGTTGAATTAAAATAACCTACCGCAATATTTTCAGATTTAAAGTCAGGTGAACGTTGTTTAATAATGCAAGGTCCCCTTCACCTTACGGCTGGTTAATTTAGAGGGACATATACACACGGGTAGAACATTTAAATTGAAAAAAATAATGCACATGCGGGACGAAAACAAAACGTCTGAATTGTAATAAGCTCGTTTAGATAAAAAAAAAACCAAAGAAAAAAGAAATATTAAACGCAAAATAAAAATGCAAATAGCAAAACGGAAAAATGAAACATAAAAAACAAAAATTATAATAATGAAGTGCATTCAATGGCTCAGAAGTTAATTTACCGGCAAATTAGCGCAATTATTTACGAGTTAAGTTTAATATGAAGTAAAAAAAAAAGAAATTGCATACATTTCCAGCATTAGGCACAATTGCAGCATGCTCCCCATTTATATCCCTCCCCCTCCGCCACCACGAGAAATTGTACAGAGGATTTGTTTTTATTTTTTTCCCAAGTTATTTTTACCTGTAAATTTTGTATCGTGCAGTTAATTTAGGTGCAGTGGGAACAAGAGCATAACATTTGTAAATAGTACGTAATGTTTACATGGGATCCACTTAGAATGAATAGCCCCATTTAAAGGAAAATTAAAATATAATGTCGATTTTACTCTCTGACATTTTCCTTTATCACCACTTTACGAAATCTAAAACCCTTTTGAGAAAAATACAAATTTCTCCGTGAGGTACTTGTACTTTGATTTTACGTTTTATAATCATTGACTAAAGATGGCATTAATCTTTTTCCGGACAATATAACCCAATAATTTTAATATTATTCAAAAAATATGATCTACTTTTCATTTAGGGCTTAACATCTACCTTTAGTCCACTAGAGAAATTCTCCTACGACATCTCATTCCCGTCTGTAAAGTGTTAATTGGACTTATAAAATTAAAATTTTCATAAAGACGACTTTTTCATATTCTTTTAAAGTGAAATCGATCTAATAACATTTTAAACTTACACTAAATGCGGTCGAATTAATAAGAAGAAGAAGAGAGCGTAAAATTCTCCTAAAATAAATTTTTCCTAAGAAGCAAACAAAAAAGGAAAATAAAAATAAATCCAACTAAATTACCTGCATCCTCAAATATCACATGTTTATTTACAATTAAATTCAAGAAGAAATTTGTAATCTTCAAGCATTTGTATTAATTAATTAAAAATAATTTAAAATAGCACAACATTCACATTGAAGCATTTTCTTACGACTGGCCGGATCGGGTGTTCGTCGTTGATTTTAAAGATGGCTGGCGAGAATTGCACTTACCCTCTCTCTTTCGTTAATAAATTTTTAAAATTTCATAGAACACATGAAAATAGAACAACTCCAAAAAGTTTGATCGACAGTTGTATTCAGTTCGAACTTTCGGCCGATACAACTTCCGGTTTAAGCACACTTTGCATCAGTTGGACGGGGTTCGTTTTAAAATTTTTGTTCGATGCGAGTGCGAATCAAACAAATCAGAAATTTTGGGGGTGATCGAATGAATTTACAAAAATAATTTTTACGTTTTTTAATTTCAAAATTTTATTTTAACACTTTTTAATAAACATTTTATTTTATTTTATAATTTTATTTAGAATTTGATTTCTGAATGAACTTTAATTTGATTTAAATGAATTAAGGAGTTATCGTGGTAAGAAATTCTACTTTTTCAAATTGATTTACCCCTTCTATCCGTTGACCAATCAACATTATTTTAATACATGGGATAGAAAAATATCTTGTTATGGTACACACCAAGTTTGTCCGATAGTGGGTAGAGCTATACGAAAAATATTTTGATTTAAACAATTTTTTACAGAAGTTTCCTTAGTCAATTCTCTTCAAGTTACGAATTTATAGCCGAAATTTTAGCCCAAGGAGTTTTTTAATCCAAATCGATTTAGAAACACAGTCTAGAAATTCGTTATATCTTAAAGTTATATAAAAATAAAATTTTTTAATATGAAATTAAGGCGTTATTCATTTTCTAATTTATCCACCTATTTAAAAATCTTTTTAAATGGTTTAAAATCAAAACGGGGATACCATTTAAATTGAACTAAGTAAAAACTTTACGTTGGTGACAGAGAAACAAAAAAAGAAACAAATCTCAGAATAAATCTTAAAATCACTCATCAGGGTCTGATAGGTTTTAATTAATTTTAATTGCCTCCATAAAACCGGCAAGACGGAATGAGAAAGAATATGACCGACCGACTGTTACGTGGAAAATTTTTATGCTGATCAAAATTGTCTAATTTATTTATGTTCTCTTTTTAGTTTTACTATTTTATTTTATTATAAATTTACTTTAAAAGGAAAATACCCCCAATATATTAAAAAAAAATAACAAAAATTCTTTACTAGTGGGTGAGACAACTCAATGTTCAGATCTTTTTAATTCAGGGTTCAGGTCAAATTGGCTAGTGTTACAGAGGAAGGGAGGCAAAAATTGATTTATACTCAAACCTCTCCCATTCTTTCATATTTAAAATCACACAACTGGACACCAGTAAGATCTTGTCTCAATTAAAAACAATTAAAATAAAATCAAAGAATGTGTGTCGGAGTTTTATTTTAAACGGGGTCTTAAACGTTTATCCAAGCAGATGCGTTTACAGAGTTGTATTAATAAAATAAATAAATAGAAGGGTCTCGTAATGTAAACGGGTACCCGTCTCTCATTGAATACCCATTTTAATTATATTTTTGCGAAAAACGAAAAAAAAAGAAAAAAAAAATTAATCATTTCACAAAATTTAGGAGGGTTTTTGGGAAATAGTTAAGCCCCCTCACCCCCGGTCAATGTGTAGTGTGCACTCATTAAAATCACATTGTCATTTGCCCCCGGGTCTTATCTAAGTAAAGAAAATGAATGGACAAAAGAAAGCCGGGGCCCAGTCGTTACGGAGCAGCGGTGCTACGGCTTTAGCAGCATCAACATCAGCAGCGGCAGCGGCAGCAGCAGCAGCAGTAGTAACAGGCAGCGGTAGCACCAATCGGTACCGCAGAGGGTTTATATGATGCAATTAAGGGGGCCCCATTATTGAGGCGAAAAATGTTCCCAAGACCGTTGTCACACTGATTTAAGATTTCCGTTAATTAAACTACTTAAAGAGCCTGGGGCGCGCGAAGGGGGCTCATAATTTTTGTATTTTTCTTTTTCTTCTCATTTCAGGTTTTGCCACTTATAGGGGGGGGGGGGGGAGGGGGGCTTAATAATCTCGAGACAAATACGCGGGAAAAATATGAAAGATTTAAAATTGGTTAATGGATCTCAAATATTTCAAAAATAAAAATTTTAATTATATTGAAAATGGGGTTAACAAAATTTTTATGATAGACCTTAAAGGAAGAGTTGGAGGGGTTTGGGTGGGTTATAAAAGTAATTTGGTAACCTTGTCAAATGCATACCCAATCGCCTTTCTTGTAGTTTTTTATTTGCATTTCATCAAAATTATTCGGCCACCCTACCCTTGTACATATTTCTTAAAAGAGTTTATAACCCATCAAGCCTTTTTCGCTTACGTATGAATCCATCCGATAGTGTCGCTTTGGCCTTCTGTGCAAAGGAGGCTACAGCCAAACTCCCACAGTTTTGGAAGGATATATCGCGAAAAAATCTAATCCCCCTTATTCCCACTTATCCATCCTCCTAACCCTTACACCCTTACACCCTTTTCATCTTGTGCACACCTTTAGATCAGGTCTTGAAGAATAAGACGAAGTAAAAATATATTTTTCCTTTTTTTTTTGTTTACGCTATCCAATCCTTAACCCCATCGGGATATAAAGCAACATCGGGCAGAGGCAAGGTTTTCGCGTGTATCATCTTTTTACCTTGATAAATTTTTTTTTTGTATTTTTTATTTATTTATTTATTTATTTATTTATTTATTTATTTATTTTTTGTATCCAGTTGGCGCTACTCTCCCCAAGCGAAAATGCTTAATGGTTTCTCATGGGCTTACTTTATGGGCACCTCTCACTGAGGATGTAAGGAAACCATCGCGGAGGATTTTGGGGAGAAAGAGGATCTCTTAAGATGTCCTCACGTGTGTATTTGTTTATATATAGAAAGTTTGCAGAAATAAGAAGAAGGCATATATGAGAATGGAGAAAAAAATAAAAAAAAGGGGTTAAAAGGTCTTTTGGAAAGGGTACATGGGGGCGAAAGATACGAGAGCGACCTTAAAAAGGGTGACGACTCATAGGCCACTACTTTCTGGATTTACAGATATGCAGAAGCGCGCCCAAGAAAATCAACTACCTACCCTCCCCTCCCCCTAACCCACCCCACTTACCCCACCTACCCCTTTACCCAAAAAAAATACACTCCATCTATTCCTACACCATTTAAATTTTTTTGGTATCGGGACAGGATAACTCTTGTCCCCTATCCACCCATTCTTCCACAAGTCATACCTTAAAAATCTAAACCCCTTTCCCCTCCTCCTCCCTCCTCCCGTACTCACAGGATTTGTAGGACCAAGTGATATACTCAACGATTCCAATTTTCGTATATTTTCGTGTATATATATATATATATATTTTTTTTTAAAGAAATTTGTTGTTGTTACTGCTGCCCAATGTTGGCGCTCTAGTGGGAAGTGAAGTAAGAAATTCTCATACCACAAAAATATTCAGCCGTACTCTTCGCATTTTCCTCATCTTGTTTTCCAATTCCTTTTGAGGAAATGCAGAAGAAGACAAAATTAAGAAACTCCTGTGGGAATTTTTTTTTTTTTTATATATGTGTTATAAGGGGGCTCTATAGACATATCGTGTAGAACGTAAACTCAAACCCCATCTTACCACTTTTATCTCATACCATTCTTATGTTAACCCTGAACCTGGGTATAAGACCAGGGAAATGACAACAGTCGCCGATGCCGCCTACAGAAAATAAGAAGAGAACTGTGTAAAAGGGGTTGATTTTGTCTTATTCTCGTCACATATCTTATTTCCTAGGCGTATTTTATTTTATTTTATTTTATTTTTTTTTTAGGCAATGTATGCTAGGTCTTGAAGTATGGTTTTTAGGAAAGGGGTAAAAAGGGAGGGGAAAGGTAGAGGGGGACGGAATCTAAAGATGATACTTGAAGGTGTCTAGGTTTTTGTTAGAATGAAATGGAAATTTTTTTTTTTTTTCCATTAGTTCGATTTTACCCCTATTTAGATGTCCACCCCGCGAGAGACCCTTTTTAACAGTCCTACACCGTGTGTATCACCTTTCACCCAATCACCCAAGAATCGATGGTTTGAGAAGCAAAGGTGGTACTAGGTGTGGGGTGGGGGTATGTTAAAAATTGTTTTTTTTTTTTCTTTTCCTTTTTAGATAAGATGAAGAAGAGATGAGCATAACCCACGTATCTTGCTGCTATCCATCCACCCAAAATGATATAATGCCATGTGTGTTACTATGCCCCGGGACTAAACATTTTTGGCTTTCTTAGGGGGTTTTTTTTCTTTTAGTAAGCGCGCGAAAAGATGGCTTTTTCTTATATTTTGTAGTATGTGGGGGTGCGCAGAAGATTTTTTGTTTTTTTTTTTTTTTTGGTGGAAGGTAAAGATAGAATTTTTTTCCCTTTTGCGTGTGAAAATAATAAAAAAAAAAAAAAAATATATATATCAGAGCTGTAACCCAACATATGACGTCTCTCTGAGGGATAGTTAAGGGTATGAGAAATTCATACTCTGTACACAGAGAGGAGAGGTACACCACCAAATTCACTACCTTAAAAAAAGGCAAAAGGGTTATAAGGAGGATGGTATGATGATGGTATGGGGTATATGGAGGGGGGCTGTGTGGGTATCGTTCGAAGCGTGCGGACAAAATACTTAGAGAGTGTGTGCTTGAGGCACCCATCAAGAGAAGATTGAAATTCTTTCTCGGAAAAGAAAACGAATATAAAGATTACGGGCGAGTGGGATGGATTTTCTTTTTTTTTTATTATTTTTTCTCGCGGAATATCGGAAAAGAGATTCAGGCGTTATATCCTCCAAACGAACATAAATTGAACAAATTGAACATAGGGATGAGAATAAGGGTGACCTAAGGAAAGGGGGATGGAGGAGGAGGAGGAAATGGGTGGGGGGGGGGTTAGGAAGAGGTCAGGGTGGTTTAACGTTTTCCATAACCCCATCAGTTACATACAAGGAAACAAAACACACAATTTGTTGTTTTTTTTTTTTTTTTGAAGGATTTAAGGTTCGGGAATGTAATTTATTATTTGTCAATTTTTGATTTATATTTAATTCTATCGCATCTCTTTTCGATTTTTTCTTTTTCTTCAATTTTTCTTAATATAGAAGAAGGTAAATGAAAGGGTTTATCCTTTAAAACAACTTTCACTTGAAGATATTTTAATTTTTATTATACAACTTTTCTAAAATTGTTTTCTTTATTTACCTTGTTGCATGGCAAAACTTTTTTAAACAAGATTTTTTCATATAGGGTGAATTGAATCCATAAAACTACGGAATTGGTACACACTTTAGTACATCAGTCAGTCAGCACCCTTACCCTATACCATCCGAGGGACTAAGGCGTATTTTTGATTTTATAAAATTGTGGTATGAGAGTAATTTAAGATGTTATTAAATGTTTACTACATTAGTCACGCAATTATATCAATATACGTGGGTTTTTCACACAATTTTGGGTGCGGTTAAAATGGCGCAATAAGAGGGACATTAAATTAAGGGCATATCACGTACTCCAGATAAATTATCTCATAATCCCTAAGAGAATGTCCAAGAAATAAATACCTTGGTTGCTTTCCCTTTCCGTTTACTATTCTCGTATAATAAGTCTAACCTAAAATATCCCCCTTCATCTCTTCAGTTAGCGGAAATCTCGACTTATGTCTGCCACCTTAGTGCGATTATTACCCCTAAAATGATTTGTTTTTGTCTCCAAATGATCAAGAAAATTGTTGGAAATCACTTAAAAGATAAACAGTGGGTGTGATGAAATGGTAGCATCACGCATCCCTAAAATTTTCTCCCTTCTGAGGCATTTTTATTTTACTTATATTTATTTCTTTATTTTATTTATTTATTTATTTATTTATTATTTTTTTTTTGCCTACCCTAAACACAGTACTGTGATAAAAGGGCGAGTATAAGAGGCTCAGAACTGTCCCTGACTATGGCTACTCTTTCTCCTATAGTAAGCAGGGTGAATTTACCCTTCGATGTTATGAAAGGGAACCAAACTGACCACTGGTCAGTTTGTACCCTTGTACGACATCATTCACACACCATAAAAATGGTACAACAAGTTGATGCCCCCAGGAGGAGGACATGTAGGGCTCTAGGGCAGACATAGCATATGCTTTGGTCAAAGAAATAAGAGCCCTATTGCGCCCTATGATGCGATTGTGGCGACGGCAATTGCACGCTAAGTGATAGTGCCGCACTCGTTCTGTAGTCAAGTCTTTTGGATTCTTTTGGTTTTGTATAAAGACAAGAAAAATAGAAGGAGGAAAGGGAGGGATGGGATAAAGGGCGGAAATTATGACCGACTTATTTAATTATCAGGATAATCACGTGCCTAATGCAAGCAGCCCTTATTCTTGTTCCAGACAGTTTCAGACAATATCTTTGATCTATTGCATGTTCGTTTTTGCGGCTGCTGGGGACTCATCACTTTATTTATTTTATTTATTTTATTTATTTATTTATTTATTTATTTTTTTTTTTGTGTTGGTCCCTAAGATAAAAATTTAGTGATGCTCCCAGTATCAGAGACTGAGTGAGTGTTGTACTCACATATTTTTCTGGGGGATGATATAATAAAACTAGGGGATGATATTTTACGAGTTCAGATGTTTTCTTTTTTTTTGTGGTAGGGGTGAAAAGAAATGCAGTAACTCAATTACTGTGACTTACACGGTGAATGAATGTGACATAATTGCCGTGTAAATGATTTTAATTGCAATAATAAATAGGGAAATATTGCCAAGGAATGTGTTTAATGACATCCTTAATATAGCAAATTTTTTTTTAATACCCTAATCCTGCATAATTTTGTATAGATTTTTTGTTTGTAATGTTAAATCAATCAAATTTACTATTGGTTTTATTTTAATAAAAAATTTTATTGATTTACTGCAATTAGAAAAATGTGAAGATACCCGAGGGTAGTTTGATAAGTCCAGTAACTTTTTGAATTTCCTATGCAGTTCCTGCTCCCGTTGAAAGCAGACAATCTCAGAAACGATAATGGAAAAATGTTGAGAAATAAAACGCTTATTCATTTACTGGAATACGAGGTCTGCTCTTCCACGGGCTACGTATATTCGATTTTTTTTGTGGCGTTATATAGGTACATATGTCCTTCACTTATGCTGACAAGCTTGGCTATTTTAAATATTCAGATAATTTTTGAGAGCTATTTTACCTGGACGTGTTTTAGATCGATTTTTGCTAATTCCAAAAAAAAAATGGATCAAAGAATCAAATCAAAAAATCTTATACTATAATTAATGTCAGAATGTAGGTAAATTCAACTATGATATTATCATATAGTCTAGCTGAATTATTTCAATGTTTAGGGAAAAGTTAGTTTGTGAAAAACCAAAATAAAGCACTATCCTATTTAACTATATCTAGAAATTAAAACTTAAGACTACTGCTACCAATTAACAGAATACAGGGTATAGTAGTTCTGAGTATCCAGAGGATTTATCTAAAAATGATTAAATTTCCTTCCAAAGTATGTTAGCCCTTGTTTCTATAAGTTTCTAATTTAGTAAGACTAATGCAATTCTAGGATGAAGAAGTGCCATGGTTAAATTAAGAATCATCTTAAGGATTTTATTTTAGATAGTCTGGATAGTCTTTTATACAAGGATACAAGCGTATTGAAACCAAATTTGAACTCCGTATAGCATGAAGGATGCAATAGTCCGGTAGTCCAGTAGCATATTATACGAATTATTAGTTATCTAGGACTAGAGTTTAACATTTCTGATACTAACTTTAGAAAATGTTATAAATATAGAATTAGTAAATTGTTTTAATAGATTTTAGTAAATCATTTTAATTTACACTTCATAGCCGGAACTCTGACACCCTTAAAAATTGGACAATTTTAACCATACTCTCGATGGTATCAATCTTAATTAATTTAATCAGTACAAACAATTTTTGTTTGTACACTCATTACATACATATCAACTGTATTAAAGAAGGTGGGATAATTTTTTACTTAAGGGATATAATTGAAGAAAGGATGTCTCCCTTCCTTAATATTTTTGTAAGAATAATATAGACCCTCTCTAGGGGAAGAGCGTGGGTGTGGGATACCACAAATTTATTTGAATATTTTCCATTTGTAATCTTTCAATCCATCATTCGTACAACAGAATTGCCGTCAGAGAGAGACCAGATTGAACAAAATATATTTTCATATGTGCTCGATTTAAGTGTTAACATACGACAAGATGTGAGGGAATGAATTGTTACGACAACTTGTGCGAGGTTATTAGATGGTTCAGGTCAAGTGTGTGTCCACCACACATTGGTCTCTTAAAACCCGCCAGATATTATCTGATTAACTTAATAAAATCCAATGAAATGACAATGATCTCTCAGTACCACTAATTAAACATTTCCGACCATTTAAGCTCTTTTAATGAAACCAAATCTCAGTTTGTTGTGTCCCCATAGCTGTCGCAATTTTAATATTGCTACTGTCCGTCTCACACTGATGATAAAATTATTTAGGTCTATATAGATATGGGTAAATTGAAAATTATAGAGATTACCCCCACAGTCAGTTACTAAATAGGGCTTCTGATGGATGGGTAATGGGTATAAGATGGGTTTAAAATGAATTATAAAAATGTTGATATTATTTTCCCACTAGATAAAATTATTATTTATCCCCTCTTTAACTACATTCATAACATCATCGTTTAATGTTAATCCATCTCTGGTTCACAGATAGGGTGGATAAAATTATTAAAAAATAAACACACAAAAGTAATAATAATAGTTAGGCTAGTCTAGTAATTTACTCCTGCACTTAATAGGACTACTTGTTATCTTTTGGCGGCAATAAATAAAATCAACACCGAGGACATAAATATGTATGCAGGAGTGTAATATCATCGTCGCCGATGTTCAGTCGGTCCAGTGAAATTATCGAATCAAATGTAAAAAAAAAAAATAATAAAAATTTTATATATATATAAAAAAAAATAAAAATAAAATAAAATAAATAAATTAAAGGCATAAGAGAACACAGAAATGCGAGCAGCATAAGAGGAACATAACTGCCAGAGGAGGTCCCCCTCCCTCCTCTTCCACCTCCCTTCCCACAAGTCCCCAATTCCCTCCTCTTCCCCTCCCCCGTAGTCTAAACTATAGTCTGTGGTGTTTGGTGTGGATAAGGTCCCATGGTACCGGGAGACGTTAAGTCTGGTGATGTTTTGCCTTTGATGATGCCTCTGATCATGTTCCCTCTGCTCCATCTGTTGGATGCTGCTAATTGAGATGAATACTACTCAACATCTCGTATCGGATGCTGTAATAGGCCCTGTTTTATCAGCCAGTAATTTTTGTTTGTTTTTAATTTAAAGTGGCAAAACAGAAAACAGAGAAATTATTGCTTGGATTATTACAAAACAGTGGTTTACTACACAAATAAATTGAAATTTTTTATAAAATAGAAAGATGTTCTGGGATTTTATAATACGTTCTATTATACTATCCTCTCAATATTGCGTACTTAAAAAAATCTTAGCTCATTTTCGGAATAGAGGAGATGGAATGATTTGAATAAAAGTTCTTTGCAGGAATCTTCCGTTTCGTTTAAACGTTTTTGTCAGTTGACTAAAGTTTCTGAAATATTGACAAAATTAAAACTGGGTATATATTTTTTATCAGAATTCTTTCTCTCCCCGCATGAGATCATTTGGTGCATTAAAATCAAGTAAAAATATTAAAAAGCGGGAAAGGCTATTCAAAACAATCAAATTTTACTAATTGCAAACAAACATCGGGAGTCCGGAGAGTATATGGCGCAGAGTTGGCGCAGTATGCCTGGTCAACTAGAAATGTACCATTAACAAAAAGGAAAGAATTTGTAATATTACAATTGAATTTAGTTAGTCCAATAGGAAATATCTAAACAGTGGAAAAACATCCTTTGGAGCGAAGAGAGTAAAATAAATTTATTCGGTTCCGTTGAAGGACAATCAAACCAAGAATTTGCCCCATGTTACACTATAAAAACGCTAAAACATGATGAGGGGTAATATAATGGTTTTTTGGAGGGAAGGCGAAGATACTGTGACACAATTTTCTTTTATATTAACATCCTGGAAAATATAATTCCTAACTTTTGCAAAGGAAAATCTGTAAGGTATATCAATAAGACAAAAATCCAAAACATATTTTAAATTATGCGAAACTATTGGTTATAAGAAGAATAATAAGATCAAAATGTTCAATTGCCTGACCTTAACACTATAGAGATCTTTTGAAATTATGTTAAGGACAGCATAGATGCTAATTGGATTACAAAATAAAGAAGAATTTTGGTAAGTAAGATCATAAAGAGTTCAATTCTAATATTATGCCTTAATTTAAATAAACAAATAAATTTTCGTATAGCATAGTTTCGATATAAAAAAGGATATGTGAATTAATCGTGCTATAGGAAGGAATGCCTGTAAATACAAATTACAAAAATAGTAATAAAACAAAAAACACACTAGCAACATAAATTAAAATGAGAAAAAGAGCGGCAATAAAAATTTTGAATGATCAAATAAAGAAATAAATTAAAAAATAAAAAAAAAAACAAATTATACCAAACCAAAAGTCGTAAGGGCGTGTAATTTCCGTTTAATTCCCTTAAACACATTATCGGCCCTTATCAGATTAAAATCTCCATGCGCGAGCGACTACTGGACACAGTCGCGGTACGGGTAAAAGGGGGAATAAAAAAAAGACAAATAAATAAATAACAAAAAAAAAAATTAAAAGGAAACAAGGTGATAAAAAAACAAAAAAATAACAACTACAATTCTCAGACCCTCAAACGTTGGCGGGATGCATATTTAAAGTTAACCTTTTTATTTGTTTAAGAAGGTATTAGAACCCTCGAAAGGTTCCATATCATGAATTCTATGATATGTTGTTTTTTGCAAAATTATGAAATATCATAAAAAATATTCTACTAAATTTAACTAAACAAATTAAAAAGCTTGTACTTCATAGTTTCAAATTTTGATTTAATGTGTAAAAACGTAAAATTAAAAGAAAAGTATAAAACAATTCTAATGCTTATGATGCAGCCTAGAATTTTACTATAGTCGAATAATTTTGTTTTAATTTATTTATTAAATTTTTTCTACAGTAGCACACGATGGACAGTAGACTTAGTGGGCATACCGCGGAGGCTGTGGTGTGACGTGCGACGAGTGTATGTTTTTTGCTGCCTACAAGGTACCCAATTTTTGTTGTTTTTATTTTTATTTTTTATTTATTTTTGTATACCTGAAGACGATACCTGAAGACGTTTACCTTAAGGCAACCGACCGACCGACCGACACCGATGTATGGTGCGCGGCGGCAAGCCGCTCAGACAGTAAAACTATTTCGTTTTCGGCCTGATTAAGTGGATGAGATGCGCGCGCATCTCAGATACCCACACGTACGTGCTCTTCATGCTTCGTGCCCCCAAAATGCTCAGATTACTTTTTATTTTTGTTATTTTTTTTTATATATATATATAAAAATTTTTGTTTTTTTTTTAATTTGCATTTTATCTGTTGACAAGCTCAACGGCACCTTTGAACTTTCGTTTTTAGCAATTAAAAATAATTAAAATAGGGATGAAAGATAGCAGGAAAAAATAAACAAAAATATTTTTAAATTAAGAAAAGAAAAGCTTTTCATTATTCTTGCAATTTTGGGGATATAAAGCGTCTAACACTATTAAAAGTATTCTTTTTTGTTTTTGTATAACTTTAAGGTAAAAATCAGGTAAAGGAGTGGATTCACAAAATTAAAACAAAATTTATCATCCCATTGTCGAAATGTCGATAAAATTTTCAAAAAGAGAACGCCGGCTATTTTTCGCCGAATCTTCCCACAAACAAAAAATAAAATAAAATAACATTTTTCAGGGTACCCCCATCATCAGTTTAAGCCATTGTTTTAGGAGCGGTGTTAATTTTATTCAAAAGTTTTACCTTTGGACCATCACCTCAATTCATGGACTTCTTTAGGGGACCATTTAATAAAAGAAAAATCATTCGATTCTCCCATTGTCCCGTCCAATTTCAATAAAATATTGAAATTTTTTCGAGTAGCACACGTTTATTTGTCTACCTAACTTACAAAAAAAAAAAAAAAACAACGCAAAAAAGGTCTCTGTTTATTTTAAAACAAAAACAAAAATCTCTTTAGGATCACCTTTTTGTTTTTTACTTTTTTGCATGCATATTTTAATACCCTGAATGGCATGGTAAGCATTTTACCAAGAAATTAAAAAAATAAAGTTTAATAGTAACAAATCAAAAGGTTACAGTGGATTTAATTTACTTGTACGACGGCTGTTTGATAAGTCAGGGAGTTTTTGAATAAAAAAAATATCCTTTTAGGCAAATAAGCGTTTTATTTCTCAACATAGTCCACCTTTTTAACCTCTATACATTTAGTTCAGCGTTTTTCTAATGTTATTGTTTTACTACTTTCAAATAATAAGGTTTTCTCGAGACCCTCAAATCAGGTCCTGATGACCTTTTCAATTTGACCCAAAAATCACTTTTAATACGCTCACTCCCGATGTATTTCCAAGTTAATCCAGTTAAAAATAAATCCCCATTATTTATTTATTACTCTATAACTTTTCTTCGAACTCACCCTCACCTTTGGCTTGAGCCTACAGAATTTCAGAGATACACCACCTATGCAAGTAGACATTTTTGAGGGGTTAGAAAGTTTGGAGGACTTGTAAAGCATGCGGATCCTTAGTACGAAAAATTTTTATCTTTTTTTTTTTATTTAATTTAATTTTCGAGTTAACTAGCAATTTTTAATAACTCTTTTATTTTATTTAGCTCTATCCAATTATACAATCGATTAGAATATATGAAACAACGAAATTTCGCAAGGGGTACTATCGAGATAAATCAAAATCAAGCTGTTAGGCCTATTGTTTGAGTGGGTAAGATGTGATTTTGTAGAATGATGATCAAAATTATTCTTCTCATTCGTAATACCCACTCCCTCTTACCCCCCCCCCCCCCCCCTTCCACTACACCCCCTAGAAACCAGACTACTGCACTATATCAGGACAAAAGATGGTAAAGGTATAAAATTTATTTCCTCTATTGGCTTCAATACGACGGAATTCTTCTTAAAAAAATAAGAAGAAATTAAAAAGGATATAAAAGGAAAATCTGCAAACCTTGCAGCTATACTATAAGGGTGGGGGTTACCTCTTTGCGTCTCTCTACTGTCCAATCGAACCCATTATTTTATTTTATTTTTTTTTTTTTTGTCGACACATATAAGTGCCGGGGACTACACATATCCTTCCTTGAAGGTGAAGAGGTTCCAAAGTAACGGAATGACGACGAAGACTAGAGCGACGACGGAGACGTTTCTTGGGTGGGATTGGGTTGGTTTTTTTTTCTTTTTCGTGGGTTAAGGGGGATAAGGGGCTGTAAGAATCAGGCAAAAAAATGGAAAGGAATTTTCCTTATACAAAGAATTGTTAAAATAAGGGAAATCAACTTTTTTTTTTCTTTCTTGTGGTGGTTAAGGAGTGAGGAAGGATGCCTTGGTATACCCCACGGGTGTTAGAGGGATAAAAATTGGGTGACGCTATTTTACATAAATGTGGAAAACGAAGTAGAGCTAAAGTACAAAAAAAAAAAGAAATTTTGGGTACAGTGGTACAGGGGAGAAGAAAAGCGAATCGTTTTCCATACAACAAAAGAGAGCTCCTCCTGTGCACAGGGTGTTCCTTAAAAGAATCAGATGAAAGATGAAAATGAAAAAAAAAAATAAATATATATATATATACGAAAAAGTCACCAAAAATATATATATATATAAAAATATATATACATATGTATGTAGATGTGAACATAGCACGACGTATGACACCGTCATGTGCGCTTTCTTCGAAAAAGTCCTCAACGGAAGAGAGGGGCGAAATACCCAAAGATAGTAGGGTGGAGGAGGATGGTGGGTGAAGGGGGAGGGTATGGTCTGAAGACGGCGATCTCATATAGTAAAAAAGAAAAAAATTAACGACTAAAGCAGACTTTAGCGCGGGCGGGTAAAATGACGAAGGAAAACCCTCCAGCATCTTCTATAGCTTCTCTCATTTTCCCTTCGAATCTTCATCTACATATGTGAAAAAATTTTACATGCGGTATGAGGAGAAAAAATAAATAGAGAAAAAAAAAAAAAATTCAAAGAATAAGAAAAGGAAGCGCCACCCTCGCACACATGGCGTACGAGAGATAACCATAGAAAAGTTGCATATATTTTTTTGTTATAGGGACTTAGAGGGATATTTGGGAGGATGATGAGGGGGACGGGGGGGATTGGTCGGGGGTAGGAAACCAAATCGGTACCTCTCCAGTAGCAGCAGCAGCATCACCACCAGCACCACCAGCAGGCAGCAGCAGTAGCAGCAGCAGGACTCACAAGATTTTCATAGGCAACCGACGGAGGGCATCTCTTCTCTGGATGGTGCCTTCTCCTTGCCTCAAATTGGGGGATGATAAGATGCTCTGCGTGGCTGCTGGCCTGTAAGCTTGAAATGAATAAGGTGCCACCATACACTACCACCATTTCTTAAAAAATAAAAAAAAAGATAGACCACCCCCTCCTCTCTATCCCCTCCCCTTACCGCCAATCCTATTCGTTCCCTGTATAAGCCATGCACACGTGTAAAAATATCGTTGGAAAGAAAAAAAAAAGAAATTTTACAAAGATATCGTAAAGTAATTTGGCTGAAGGATGAGGATTTGAATTTCTGATACCTCCCATACAGCACTGCTGTGCCCCGTATTACCCGCCACCCATTCCCATCCTATCCTATCACGTGCATATATGGTCTACTACTCCACCTTAAGGATTTTCTCTCATATCTCCTTTTGAGACAGAATTTATTCCCGTCTACAAAATTCTTGCCCCTTATCGTGGAGGTAGTACTGATTTTGAGCCTCCTTTTTTTTATCTACGAACAGACAATGTTCGGATACTGCAGCATAAAATTATTTGATGAATTTCAAAAAAAAATTTTTTCTATATATGGAGAAGTATTTTTGTTTTATTTTTTCAGGCTAAAAAAATGGCACATTCTGTTCTTATAGTAAAATAAGGGGATAGGCGATAGTTAGTTTTATAGTGTCTACGCCACTTTAAATTTAATATAGGGCCTAAATAATTTGTAGAATTTTAAAAGAAGTGAAGTCCTAGATAGTCTAGAATTAAATGATTGTTTGCAATATTTTAAGAAGTCCAGACATAACTCTATTAATTATTTATTATTAATATTTAATAAAAATTATTACGCCTTTAGAGTAATTCCCATTCACGATATGAGCGCAATTACCCATCCCCCCCACCTTCCTTTCCTAAAAAATAATGATATTTTGGCGTGATGAAAATCATGAAAACCAATTTTATCGCCTCATTTAAAATCCCTGAAAGGATACCATAGAGACATATAGACCTAAAGGGAAGAGGAGCGTAGGGGGATGGCGGGTCGAACCTACAGAAATCCCCGGGCACAATAACGAGTTAATCAGGGTAACTGTACCGGGATGCTGTCACTGAATTTATAATAGCCCTCATCTTTCTCGATACTGTTCTCTGACATCCTACAACAAATTTTCCCGCCATCCCCCCAACAACAGTATAGAGTCTATGAAAGCGTGAAAGCGTCATAATCAATGACGGGAAATTAACAAAAGGGTCAAAATTATGAAAATCATATCGAAATACATCCCTCGTACATCACTTGATCATTATCTGATGCCACGTGTAATGCCCTCTTATCCTATACCCCATACCCCATACCACCTACACCCTACCCCTATACCCTTCTCCCCAATGACCTCAAACCCTTTAAAAAATATATGATTCGAGGATTCTCCTCGGTTGTCAGGTCGCATTCCACTTTCCATAGTCCTACGAAAATTGCATTTGCAGGGTTTTTCCTACAGGATGAGGAGTTAGCCTTATACAAAAATCATCTCCCCACCACCATCATCCAATCTCTCATGGACCACCAAACCGCACTGGTAACGGTTGGATGACTTTCTATCAAAATTGAAACATTTTCGAAATATGAAAATATACCATGAAAATTTTCCAAACTCCACACCAACCCCCCCCCCCTCCCCCAACTCCCTCCTATTTTTGGGAACTGTTGTCCATCCTGTACGCTATTTACTGGCGACTGGTAGCTCTCCACACACATCTCATCATATTCTATACCCTTAAAACTGAATGAAATATCCGATGAAAATTCCCATATTAATTTTATACGAATGAAATTTATGCGAAAATTTTCACTAGACCCCCTTTTAAGTTTTTGGTGGGAGGGGGGGGGCGCGCGGAAAGCGGTGGAAAAGAAGGTACATATGAAGGTTGGAGGTGTGTCGTCGAGTCAAACCGAAAGGGTTGAAAGTCAATTTAATTGGGACATATATACAAAGGGGTTTTTTTGTTTGAGAGGGGGGGGGGAAAGGCGAGGTAAAGAGGTGTGTTGGTAAGATGGGTGGGATTTTATGGTACCCATACAACACTGATCTTTTAATTAAGAGTGCAGCCTCCCACGTAGAACCCCCCCCCCCCCCTTCCCCTCCTACCCTCAAAACGATTCATAGTGAAGCGCAAAAATGGGCGGGTTTCCCTCGTCATTATTAAATGAGAACAGAGACGACAAATTTTATTCGTCCAGAAAATTTTTGGGGGCGGGGGTTGGGGGGATGATGATGATGGGGAGGATTTCCCGGTTAACAGAGAGAAAGCATAGAGTAAAATGGATTGGGAATTGTCTGAGTCTGCGTCTTCATTAACCAACTAATTAATTGCGAACATAATTTCTTTTGGTGTGATAAAAGTGGGAGTTTCGGATTCTGCTCATTGGAACCGATTCTTAAAAGGGGTTTCATTTATTTAATCCTTCTTTTTATTATTATAAGTTAATTTAGTAAATATTTATTTAAAAAAAAAAAAAAAACAAAGTCATACGTCTTTTATTCCATTTAATTTTTAATTATTTTTATTGAAATCTTAAATGAAAATTTCTTACACATGGAGGGATATTTTCAGAACACATGTGTCACATTTATTTTAACTGACCTTAACCTCTCCCTGGCAGTCCAGTTGCCTTTTACGGGTTAAAAATTGTTGTTGTGTTGTCGCCTTGTATTTCATTTAATTTCATTTACAAGTCGCCTTTATTCAAAACATTAAACGAGAAAAATTATGCAATCAGTTTCACCGTCTATCGCCCGAGAACGACTCTATTTGATCCCCATCATCTACATCAATCAATATTCAGTAAAGTAAAAAATAGAAAAAAATAAAATTTGTGTAAAATTGTTTTTTTTTTTTTTTTGTCACAGAGACTAGAGTTTTTTTTTTTTGTTTCCCCTTGAACTTGTCTGTTAAGAGGTCTCTTACCTATCTTAAATTTTTATATTTTTATATCTTAGTTATTTTCATTTATTTTTATAATGTTTTTATGATTATTACTTCTAAATTTATTGAATTTTCTTCAAAAGACAATTTTTTAGATAGTGTAAATTTTTAGACTATCATATGTCTATAAAATTTATTCTAACTAAAAGTTAAAACTAAAAATAAATCTGCATTATTATTACGAATTTAATTCGTAAAATGCTTTCTTATTTTTCGGTGTGTTCGGTAACTAAAAGTCCATATGGAAAATTTTTTAAAACAGAGTTTTTCATATGGTGGAATCGAAACCTATACCCTCGGAGAATGATACACTTTATAATGTATCATCAAGCCAAACTAAAATCTGTTTTAGTCTTTTTAGTTTCCTCTTACCTAAGTCTTTTGTTTTTAAACATTTTTCACAGAATAACGAATAATTTGCAATTGAAATTTAATCAATCCTTAAGAAGAGATATTCCCTGATATTTTAAAAAGCATACACCGTCAACGTTTATCATGAGCAAAAAGTCTGTTGAAAATTCTCAAGACCATTAAAATGTGATATTTCATGATACGTTTTTAGAATGATACAAATAATAAAAACAAAAACAAAAAAGAAAATATATATATATATATATATAAAAATTTATATAAATCTCTTTAAGAGAATTCCCCTTTTATGTGAGGGTATCCTTCCTCCTTCTAGGGGACGGTTAACAAACGAACGTTGAACAAAAATAAAAATAAAAATAAAATTACCATGAGATACGTTCGGTAGGAGTTTCGAACGGATCCAGTTTAACAATAAATACCCAAACCACCTGAATATGTATCATCATCCAGTAGAATCAGTAACTGGAGGACCACAATGATCATCTTCTGATGTTTACGGATCAAAAGGGAACAATTGATGGATTTACAGATCACACAAGATTTTTATATTATTTTTTTTTCTCTCTCTCTCTGTTCTCTCCTCTTTCAATTTTTCGATTTGTATAAAAATCCAATGAGTGTACGAAATAAAAATTTAAACATTTGTTAAATTATTCACCTAATTAGTTATAAGAATTTTATCTTAAATTTAGAATAGGGGAAACTCAACGATTTTAATAAAATTTTTTAGGTACCTTCTGTTTGATTTAAAACGAAAGGATCTAAAAGAATTTTTTGGCGTTCGGCTACAGTTTCCGAAATATTTCACTCTATACTTGTTTATTTTGATTTATGAATTAGACCATAGGTCTCTAGCATAAAATACAATAAATTCGTTAAAATTGATACCACTCTTGCCTGTCCTAGGGTGTTATGTTTAGTGGTTGCTGGTGCTGATAGTGGCTGATGATGGTATAGAGCTGATACGCTAAATTGACTGCTACTAAGTGTTGTTAAGATCAGGAGTAAAATTTCGATGTTCTCCAGATTTACAGAGTGGCACATTTAAAAATTGTAATTTGTTTTTATTATAAAAAAAACAAAACGGCTCAATATATTTCGATGGTGGAACATCTTTTAAAAAATTGCTTGTAATTTAATTATTTAATAAATAAATTTTAATAGAAAAGCTGACTGCTTAAATTAAATTAAAATCCATCCTATTGATTTTGATTAAGGACAAGAAAAGGTGATCGAGTATAAGGTGAATGGGTCAGTTACATTTTAAGACTGTGACGTGTGTACTTTTTAATTCCAATCTCACCTGGATCTGATAAATCTCATCATGAAAGCAACACACTCCAGATATTCTGGGTGAAATAAAAAAGAAAAGAAAAGAAACAAAAAAAAAGCATTATTTAAATAAAATCTAAGCTAGCCACGGATGTACGAATTGAATGAAATTAAATTCGTTTTATTTATTTTATTTGGTTTTTATAATATTCTAAAAATAGAATGGAGTGTAAAAGGTGGTTACGTAATTTTTAAATTTATTATCCACCTTCTGATTGATCGAGGTATTGATTTAAAATATTTTCAAAGGCGCGTGTCCGAATTATTAAATTTTTTCCGAAGATTTTTTAACAATAAAAAGGAAAATATTTAGGTAACTAGATGCCAATCAGATACCATGGGAATATTCACTTATTCTAAGGAGGGAATAGATTAGAGATAAAAAAAAGGGAGTAGATTATAAGAAACATTTGATTTAGATCATCACACCCTAATTAAGTTCGATAATATTAAAAACTAACTTTTGATTCGAGACACCCTGTAATAATCTTACACAAATTTTATTTATATTTCCACCTTAATCCCTTAAAATTTTCCCATAAATTTTAAATTAACTTAGATCAAATCGGATTTGGCGACTCAACTAGGCCTTTATCAATCGTCTTCGTCTTCGTCTTCGTTGTCGTCTTTGCGGTTTGTTTCTTGTGGTCTCCACCTATCATCGAGGTCCACCTTCTTAGCAAATGTAATATATAAAAAAAAAAGAAGCAATCTCTAGCTCCACTCTTCGCCCCCCCCCCCCCCCCCCCACACACTTATTGTTCCCTCATAGCTCTGGACCATTCAGCAGCATCGGATTCGATAAAGTAGAAGATCTTTTGAGAACATTTTCCTTCTATGCCCCCATCATACGGATGGAGTGACTCCTGCCACCGTATTTTAAACCATCAGTAGAATCATAGAGAGGTGGAAACATCTATACCTTTTATAGTTTTATGGGATTTTTCCACAACTGTTTTGTATATCTTGGGATAATGGGGGGCTAGTTAAGACCCAAAGAAAATTCCTCCGCCCCTTTCCTCTCCCCTCCCTACCGCCTATTCTTTCTCCTCTTCCCTCCCCCTCTTTCCCCCACCCTCATAAGATAATTCCGATTGATCCACTAGCTCGATTTATATGCGCGCGCACATACCACAGGGTCTTGGGTTTTGTCGTCTTCAAGAAGTATAAGGTTATGTTTTTTTGTTTTTTTTTTCATTATTATTGTAGTTGTTTTATTTTTATTTTTAGGTATACTCGTTATTTTTGTTTTTTTCAATTATTGCATTCATTTGTATTCAGTGCGCAGACCAAATGAGCATAATCAGTAAGTGCAGAAGAACGCGTCATTGTGCGACATTTTTATCCAGTTTTCAAGTATAGTGAGGGATAAGGTAAAAGAAGGTAAGGTTTATACCTCGATGATCACTTGCTCATCTCGGTTTTATTTATTTTTTTATTTTATTTTATTTTATATAATTTTTTTTTTTTTTGTTTATCTCCTGAATGTTCTCTGCTCTCTTTAAGAAGGGCTACTGCTTGCTACTGTGCGTAACGGTCTTAAAAAAATAAAAGGTTTAACTTTTATTTATAATGCCGGTCTATATCCTTTTAACTGAATACAAAAAAAAAACTTTAAATTGTTGCATTTTATGCTTAGCACAAATTATAATGATTTAAAAGATTAAGAAAATTAGATAGATTAGGAGTCTCAAGGAGATGGAGGAGAGGTCTCTCTCTCTTACGCAGTATTGAGTACATTTATTTCTAGTGGATATTTCGCATTTTTGCAATCGATTTAATTTTGCACCATGATAACGCACCGTCACACAATGAACGTAACGTAAATGCAATTCAGCCAATTTTTGGAAACATCATGTAATATGGAATCGTCAAAATCAAGTGTTCATACATTTGCTGACAATTCTAAAACAACACTTGACTAATCTTGAGACAGCAAAATGTTTATAAAGATGTGCATGTAACACAGAAGGAATGATTTGTTGTTTGTTGCTTTTGCTACCCTTTTGAAATTTGCAAGTGAAAGACAATGATAGTGTAAGTCACACACACGCCAGTACGGCTAGTGGCGGTATAACATAGTCAAGACTAAGACATAAAATTTTTATTAATATCTATGAGATGTCTTGACTTAAGCCAAATTCGAAAACGTCTAAAGCTGAGAATAATTTTACAGCAAACTGTTTACCAGCTGATTACTGCCAGTGAGCAAAAAATGAGTTAACAATATTACAAATGTCGAATCATATGATGTTTTCGAAAATTGCCTTCCTGTGATCACTGAATTCACCTGATTTATCTTAGGTACGACATTTTTCATGTTTGATCGGTCAGACTGGAGATAGGATATCCCCAATATAAATGAGAAATGCTCTTGTGGTCCTAAAAATAGTTACTAATTTATAAAATATTCCTACACTATGCTCAACTTTTCGGGGAAAATTAAAAACATATTGTCTTCTGAGGGAAGATTTTGAGCTACAGCGTTTAAAACTATAATGAAAATTGGCACTTACCCTTCTGATTCTAAGCAATTTTTAGGATATCAGGGGGTTGCTGAGCTAAAAAGCCGAATGCTGGTAATACAAAAGTCGAATAATAAAAATAATTTGAGAACTTAAATCTCAAGCGCTGGTGATATACGTTCCATTGCATTCGATGGGGATTATTTCGAAGAGGACAACAACAATTTTAAAGAATAAATTTTTTATATTTTTATTATTGTTAGTTGAACTTTTTGATTAAGGTTTTATGCTCCAAACATTTTACATTTAGAATAAAAAAAAAAAATCAGGTCTAAAGGGGTTAAATACGAAGGAATAGGGCAGCAATTTTACTTATAGCTTAGTTTTTAATTACGCCTATTTTATTTTACTTTTATTTAAGCAAAGAAACAGACAAATATGCAATAAACGATTTTACGAAAAATACAAATAAGATTTACCTTTAATTCCCTCTCTCTATCTCTAAGCACATGAAATTGTAAGATGATAAATGTCTTCGTGTTTTTACATTTAAAAAAATAACTTATAAAATACTTGAGGTGTCTTTAAGAAAATTCGTGATTTTCACTATTCCCTATTTTTATTCTTACACTCATTCCCATATATGATAGCAAAAATTCAATTTATTTATTTATTTATATAAAATAAACTAACAAAAATATACACCCTACCTTCTGATTGCAATCTTAAACCTATCCAACTTATTCTTTAAGGTCGTTTTATTTATTTGATAGGTGCTCCTAGTCTAGTCTGAATGTAAAATATGTCTATAGATATTTTATTTTATATTTTTATATATATATAAATATAAATCTTTAGTTTTCTTTTTTTTTATTATTGTAGCACCTTTTGTCCTACATCGTCATTCATATAGAAAACATTTTTCCTATGTTTGAATGCATTTTTGTTTTTCTTTATTTGAAAAACGAATGCGCCCTGTGCCCTCCCTTCGTCGTGCGGCTCCAATATCCAGTCAAATCCAAACACAACATCCAGGGGACCAAACAGTGGAGCCCTGTACTTGAAGATCAACCGACCGACCAACCGACCGACCGACCTATCCATCCTCCAAAGAAGGCAGTTTATCTCTTCGGGTTCGGTAAAGTAAAGTAAAAAAACAAAAACAAAAAAATATACAATTGTCCCGAGAAGTAGGTTTTCTTCCCTCAGTGAATGAGAAGGACAAAATAATAATAAAAAAAAAAAAGAAAAATAAATATATGAAAAAGTATAAATAAAAATACAACAAAGGCACTAGGTGTTAAATCGATTTATTTAATACCTTGGAGTGCCTCTTGTTTTTCCATCTTCTTATGCGAATCTTATTTTTATCTTATTATTATTTATTTTTTTATTTTTTATCTCACTTGCCCCTTTCTGAAATTATTTTTAATATTTCCTTTTTTTTTTTGTTTTTTGTGTAGGCTTTTCCATGCCTGGCTTTGGTGTTTAAAAATACGTTTTATGAAAATTTATGGAGAGGCAATTTTTACTGGGAATCGTGCAGTTACAAAAAAATATGTGTATGCCTTCACGTTTTGTATGAGGACCACTGTATACGATTTTAAATTTTTTTCTAATATAATTTTATTGATTCTATTCTATAAATATCGTTTAAATTTTCTTAGAAAAAATTTTAATAATATGCCAACCCAATTTTAGAGAGTAAATATTTAAAAATCAAATTATTCAAGAGAAAATATAAAAAAACTTTGAAAATAATGTAAAAGGTGTGCTTTTTAGAGGTATACAAATTTAAAATGAAATAAAACAGGTGAAAATTAATAAAATTTCTTATGCCATTAGTGATCACAGGCATATAGGCATCCACGGCTTATTCGAATGAAACGTAATTGAAAAATCCAATTTTATTAACAAACTGTTGGACCGTATGTTGACTTCCAAGTGATCCAACGTCTGTAGTTTATTAGAGTAACTTTACATATCCCCAAAAGAAAGTAATCCATAGGTGTGAAATTCACCCAATCCATTCTTCTTTTAGTTTTCCAAATAACTTGCTCTAATTGAAAATTGAAGTAAGTTTGGAAAATTCTAACATTTTGTAAGCGTTATTCTAAAATAAGTCCAATCATATTGAAATGGTAAAACATACTGACTACAAGTTGACTATCAACTCTTAAATGTTGCTAGCTTAAAAAACAAAACCTCTAAAGAAAACAAGTATGTTATAAAGGGTAGTGTTTAAAAGAAAAATAAAACCAAAGTACCTTAAAATTAGGTTTCAAAAATAGTTCCTTACTTCCTATCGTTTAATCCCTTAACATACAAATAAAACTAAAATTAATGCGACCAAAGAATACTATTTAATTACGCTCAACCTGAGAAAGAGGACATTTTATTTTAAATATTTAAATTTTTATATAACATTTAATCAGTACAGCATCCACCGAAAACAGCTCAGACTCGTTATAGTCTTTGGAACATTGGCACTCATCATTGTATGTGTCAAGTTTTAAAATTTTGCTAAATATCCGATAGTCGGGTAATAGTATAGAAATGGTAAGGGGAAGAGGATGAATTCTTTTAACCATTTAAGAAAGATCACTACCACCAGCATTATTCATTTTATCTGTTTTAATGAACAGGCAATTAGAACATAATTTTATTTTTTTATTTTTCAAGTGACACACTGATTTAATTTAACTGGTGGATAGTACCCTCATTTAGATTTCATCTTACATCCTCCCTCAATCCATGAAATTTCTCTAAACCCTAAACTTTATTTTAGTTCGGGGTATACTTTGTAATACTTTAAATTAGTTAGTTAGCCTATTTTATTTTTGGGGTACCATTAACAAATCTTTTAAAGTACCCTAACCATTCGTTTCAAACAAAAGGAAAAAAGAAAAAACAATAAATACAAAAATGTAAAATTCTCATCACGATAATGCGCCCCGCCACAATGTCCAAACATCACTTTGGTTTAGTCTGTTAATTGTTCAAAATAAAGAATTGTCACATATGTGGTACTTGGATTTTTTTTCCCCCTTTTTTTTTTCCTTTTCTGGATTGCTGCAGTGATTGAAATTGGTCACAAGTACTTTTGTTAAGTCTTGCCGCCGCTGCCCGGTCATAGACGGGTATTTATTATAGCGGTACAGTGGCGGGCAGTGACGATAATAGAATGACGAAAATTATACGGGCTTAATATTTTCATAGTGTCCACGGTCTTGTAGCACAGTGGGTTATATATATATATTTATATATTTTTTTAAATGGCTTTTAAATATCCACACACTACAGGAAATTAGCCATTCAGAGAAATGAGTGATGGTGGTGATGGTGGGTTGAATTTCTTTTTAAAATTTTTTACCCCAAAAAAAAACTGATGAGATGGGCACGAAAATATTAAACGAAAGGGATGTAGATTTGATTTTATTGTAATCTTTTTTTTTTTGTTTAAATTTAAGTATACACTTGTTGCGAATTAGTCGATTGTAACGTAACACGAGTGTAAACAAGCATTTGCGTGACAAAATATCATTAAAATTGTTGCCATATCACGATAGATACGTATCTTGGCGCCTCGCACATGAGACTTAAAGGTGGGCAACTTTAATTTAAACATACCTTTTTTTATCATACATATAATTTTTTTTATTTTTTTTTTGTACATATAAAGTTTTCCCTTTCGGTGAGTTTTCCTGGTAAGAAAATTGCAAGGGTGATTTAATTAACATTAAAACGTATCATGTAAAAAGGGTAAGATAATTTTTATTGCGATAAAGACGTGTGTCTTGTATTATTAAGTGATGGTAATGATAATGATACAATTGAATAATTAAGAAATGTAAGGGGTATCCTCTGTTTTTCATGTTGAAAATAAATTTTAATTTTTACATATTCAGCGTGAAATTGTTCGGTAATACGTGATTTTTCTGCTTCAATTATTAACAAGCAATGATAATTAAGTGATTTTGCTTATAAATGTTTAAATTAAAAATTTTTAATATGATTTGTAAAAATGTAATTGCCCCCTCTTATAAAAATTTTTTTTAGACTATCATTAGTCTAAGAATTATTTATTATTTTATATATTTTTACATTTAATTAACCCCTCCAATTATTATATAAAAATTTAATCAACCAATCCTGGAGCCTGTACAGTCTCCTCCTCTGCCATTTTGTAGGGCATTTACAGGCAACGTAACCGTCCTTGTAGTCGTTTTCACGTTCCAAGCAAAATACAACAAATAAGCAAACAAATAAATTAAAAAAAAAATACATATATATATAAAACAAAAAAAAAATAAAATAAAATAAAAATTTATATAAGCGCAAAATGAATAAACAAAAGTCGAAGAAAATTAAAATCACAAAAGGAATCAGCACATTGCCTGGTGTGTTGCTCTTGTGGGTTACCCAAGAAAGGCATAGCAACAAAAAAGATGTGAGTTAAGAAAAATAAAAAAATAAAAAAGTAAAAAATCTTAAAATAAGAAAAAAAAAAAAAAACAATATAAATAAGAAGAAATGTGCAAAAATGGGTTGTACCCATCGAATCCGCCCACTCGCCATTCAAAGGGGCTTGTCCACGTTTTTGCTTTTTTTTTTTTTTTGTTTTTTTGTTTTTTGTCCCCGGATCGAGACTCTCTTTGAAGCTCTGCTACCAAACATACAATTTTGGGTCGCCTTCGAAATGGGTCGTCACCAGAAAAAAATAAAAAAAAAACTAAGAATAAGAGGGCAAAACCCCATTTCTTGGTTTAATTGTTTTTATCGCTAATTACCACCAAAGTCGCATAATGATTCGTTCGGCGAATAGGTGGGGTCTCATTTTTGCACCATATAAAAATTTACTTTTGCCAATGTAGTTGTATCTTTATGCATGTATTGTGCGCGACGGATTGAATTCATTCGGTAGTAAGGAGAACTGGGGACGGGGGGGATATATTGGAGCAAATCTCCTTGACCCCCCTCTTCTCCTTCCAATCGCCACTATTCCATTCCATCTCATAAAGAAGCAGCAACTAAGGCAGCATGTAGCGCGGCATTGCGCTTCTAATGGGAAAGGGAAGGGAAGAGATGGAAATGGGAGGGGGGGGGGCTACCCCAAAAAATGATACACCACCAAAAGATATTTGCGCGAAGAAAAATATACGTCTTCTCTCCATTGGTGTGCATCTCTTATTTGCTGAAATTTTTGTAAATGCCCTTTTTTTTAGGCAGTATCCCCTCTCTCTTCCTGCTACTGCCCTTCCCCTCAAAAAGAGGAGATGGTGCGAAGGGTAATATTGTTTGTAGGAGAGGAGGATACGAAGGGATGGTGAGGGGGAGGGGGGGGTAGGCAGGGGGTACTATAGGGCTCTATACCCATTCAAAAGGTATGCGACAATCAGGAGGATCCCTTAAACTAAAAGAGGAGAAAGAGAATATAGCCGAGACGACATAACTACGTATCGTACTAACTGTAAGACGATAGAGAGGTTCCTCCCTAGGTTGCTGTGGCCCTACTGATGACCATAGTTGGACAGTGATAATGAGATGGAATGATAGTGGGGGATTTGATCATTTTCTAAAGTCATATATTATTATTATTTTATTTATTTATATTTTTAAATTAAAATTATCTCTAATAAAAATTGAAATAAGAAAATTTTTTTAATTTCCTAGAGTGTCATCCCTATAATCGAAATATATAATGGGGATTGATTAGGAGAAATAAATGGGGAAGGGGGGTATGTTAATCTAAAAATTTTTCTATATGTAGCCACCCCCCGGCCCTCTCCCTATAGTGGCAATGATGTTGATGATGATGATGATGATGATGATCTTTATTGGTAGTGGTAGTGTGTTCTATCAGAGTGCGCTTATATGCCTTGGATTTTCCGGTAGTAATTATATATCATCCCTTTCCTCTGTCCCCCACCATCCTCTCTGTTCCACCCCTTTTATTTTATTTTATTTTATTTATTTTTTTTTTTTTTTTTTGGGGGGCTGCTGATAAATACAGTCAAGTTTCAAATATATGATGCTATCCTATGGGGGGCACAATTGCGCATATACCACGGTCTGTTTGGTCTGGGCTGCTGGTGATAGGAATGTTCCCTGAAAACAGCATAACCTTCCCTGTATCAGCCCCTCTTTCCGCCCCTCCCCCTCCCTCTATAACATGAAAAATTTGTATAATGACTTTCGTGCTCTTTCTAGAGCCACCCCCCTTACCCTTCAATCCCTCCCTCAACCATTATCCTATAGCCACCTCTAACCACCCACCATTGCAAGGAAAAAAGCCACTTCTCTGTCGCCTCTGCGAGTCATTTCCGCTGTCTCGTCTGTTTTCTGCGAAGGTATTTTCTACACTTAGACTAAAAAAATCCCAAATGTGGATACCACCAGGCTGTAAAAGAGTATAAGAAAAAGCGACCCCCCCCCTCCCAGCCCCACCAACTTTGCATTCCCCTTAATTCCCTTACGGGAGTCTTCTAGAGATATAGAGAGAGTTTCTTAAACAATATCTTTTAGCGGGTGTGCGGGGAAGAGGGCGTGGGGGGAGAGTGGATTTTTGTACTCACTACAAAATTATTCTCAAAGAGAATTTAAAGATTATCTTCCCCACTATCCCCCACCATCATAAAAGCAATTTCAACAAACTAAAGAAGAAGAGAAGTTATGCCGGATATCCATCAGAGAAAAATAAATTTTCTCTTAAATTTGAAATTTTATACTCTTAAAAATACGAAACTCTTTCCCCAACTTTATAGGAGAACAAAAGGCAGATGGAGAGGGGGGGGGGGGGGGGGGGGCGGCAGTTTCATTAAGAAAAAAATAAAATGGGAGTTGTTGGCCTTTTGGCGCCCTTTTCTTGGTAGCCGAAAAAGGTGCAATTTCTCATGGGTAAGACGAATGAAAATGTAGAGGTATCTCTTTAGATATTTGCAATGTTATCTCGTACCTTTTCCAATTATGTCGTCTTACTCAGACCTGTACTGAGAATCGAGATCACAGTCTATAGAGGTTCACATTTATGCTCTATAGTAGTAGGATCCCATTTCTGATGAGTGGAAGAAGCCTCTCATTTAGCGCGCTAAAATGCGAAAGAACAGTATCATCTTGTTTTGCAGAATGTTTTTTTTTTTTTTTTGTTTCTTTTTATACATTTTTACATTTATTATTTTATTTATTATTATTGTTTTTTTGTAAAGGGAGGGAGAGCACTAAAAATTATTTTGTTGTAGGAGGGGGGAGGAGGTGATGGGTCGGTCAAAATGAAGGGTATCCCCAAAATATACAAAGATATCCCTAAAAATGGGGTTTAAGGGGTATATTTACCATAGGTAAAACAACTAACATCATCAACATGACTATGATCAGTTATAATGCTTAATACTGCTGGGGTTTCTCATCAGCAGCAATCAGCTGAGCCTTCCTTCCCCTTTCTTTCCCCGGCAGAACTTTATGAGTATCGCGCTCCAGCACCAGCAATTGAAGGTTTGGCGCTCCCTCTTTTTTTTTTTCTTATTTAACTTTGGATAATACAAAAGAGGAGCACCGGCGGCACATCGTACTGCTTTACTTGCTGGCTGATGCCTTCTGCTCCCCTGCTTTTATGCCACAAATGTTCAAAGAGTCTGTAGACCGCCACCCGGAGAAGAAGCATAACACACAACACTTGGGATGCCCCAGCCTTTTTAGTCTGGAATGTGTGCAAAACGAGTTTTCAGCGCTGATTGGCTCCACACAACAAATGTGACGACGATTGGTTGTTTAAAAACCGTCGACTGAATTGCGCGAGAGAACGACCAGAGTTGTATGCAAAATAGACTCCGCCTGGTGATATGTAGGGAACAAAAATTTTTAAATGTGTAATGCCCACCCTTCACCCCTTTTTGCAGATTTATACCATTTTCTTTTTATTTTTATTTTATTTTTTTTTTTATACTTGAGCCACTCCAGAGAATTTCATATCTTATCTATCTCTTCAAAACGCCGCGACGCGTCGTGTTAGGTATTTTTTCTTCTGGATTTTTTCGCGCTGGATCCCCCTTTATTTTTATACAAAATTTTTTTTTTTTTATTAACAAAAATTAATTTTTTTTTTCATCATTATATTTTTATTTAATTTTTTCTTTTAAAACCTATATATAGTTTTTTTTTGTTTTTATTTTTTTCTTCTTTACCTTCTTAATCTTGGTACCCTCAAGGGGGTACCATATCGAGGGGGTACACACATCGGGTACCCACTCTTACAGGAGGGCTTTATACAAACCCCAATCCCCCCACCCCCCTCCATTAGTAATAAAGAAAGGTTTTCATTGTCGTCATTCGTTCGTTCGAAATTCTCGTCTTACGTTTTTTTCTTTTATTTTCTTGTATTATATTTTTTTTTATAGTGTTTATAGTGTTTTTAGTCGTGTCCTATTCTTCTTATAGTATTTTGTTTTTTTTTTTAACTTTTGCCAGAATTTCAATTAAACAAAAAGGCAAAGAAGGGGGAAAAACAATTAAACAAAGGTAAGAAACCAAAAATACAAATTTAGCTTAATAAAAATGATAATTCTTAATATTTATAAAAATTTCTTTTATTAGCACTTTATTAACCCCTTACCTTATGAATTCAGCAAAGATTGTTTGTTACTATTTCCGATGAAACCTTTTTTCAATCGCCGTAACCAGAAACAGTTTCATTTAAAGATTAAATTTTGCCTAAAACAATCATGTGTTTGATACAAAAACCTTACAGTTTTGGTGTCAGAACAAGGACATCACGAATCTGAGATGAGGTTTTCATTTTAAGAATAGAAAACATATCACGTCTCCTACCTCAGTGAATTAAATTTACTAAAAAAAAAGGGAATAATTACCTTTCGGTTTTACATACTTTTTGACTATTCCATTCAGTCAGATTGAATTTATTCAAAAATAAAAAAAGACATAGTAAAACACCCAAAATAAAGGGATTACTTTAACCCTTTGCACTATGAAGTCACTTCTGATGTGACAAAACTATTTACCCGCTTAAAACTCTAAAGTCACCTCTGATGTGACAAAACTATTTTCCTTGTGAAACTCTTAAGTCACCTCTGATGTGACAAAACTATTTTCCCTCTGAAACTCTTAAGTCACCTCTGATGTGACAAAATTATTTTCTCTCTAAAACTATGAAGTCACCTCTGACGTGACAAACGTCTTAAATATTCGCAATTTGTTATTTATACATGTTTTTTTGTTCTGAACAATCGTTTTATTAATTATAAACACTAAAATTTTAAATAACAAGAAAGCAATTTACTTCATAACAAAACCATAAAAATTAAATTAAAGTTGACCAAAAACAAACTAAGGAAAACAATTATAGGGCAAAGGATTAAAAAACTTTTTACAATACTCCAAAAAAAAAAAAAAAAAAACAAATGATTAAGCATATTAATTTTAGGTAATTAACATTTTAATTAAAACAATTTATAAACCCTTACATGTTTCTTTTTGATGATAAATAGGATTTACTATCCCGATCAATTGAAAAGGGTCCCTTTTTAATATCAAACAAAGTTCTATTAAGACCGGATAAGACAATTACCTCCTCATACACACTATACAAAAACATTACAAGCATTTTCTAAGAGAGATGATTTAAAACAAAAACTGGGGAGCGATAAAGTTAAAAACCCCTTAGTATTTACATAAGTCTTATAAAATAGAAAATAGTTTCGTAAAACTATTTTACATTTTAGATTTATATTAATCCTTTTGATCAAATGTAAAACAAAGGGAATAAAAACTAATCAAGGGAATATTTTAACGAACCCATCTGCAGCTATTCTAGGCATAGTGTGTGCTACTATAAAATTTTACGAAATGTATCATCACCCGTTAAATTTAACCCATAAAATCAATTCCTTCTCTGTCTCTCTGGATTGTATGACATATATATATATATATATATAAATTATATACAATATATATATCCTCTATTGAAAAGGTTCGCGCGGATAAAGGGTTCGATTGAATTGATGAATTAATTACATTTTGAAATAGTTTGATACGAAATTTAGAGATATCCACTACCATAAAATGCCCCTCAATATCCCTATTTACCCTGTTTCATTTTATCATCAAAAACAAAAACGGATGAATGGTCAATAACTCTATATGGTAAAACTTCAGAGGAATTTTATTATATATCCGATTGATTGTCTGGACAAAGAGATCATTATCTGGAGGCAATCTCAAGTGGTTAAGGGGAATATTTTTGGTACATTTGAACCCTTTTGTACTACGTTTTATGTTTTTTTTTTACATATATACATATATTCCTTTTTTTTATATATATATATATATATACATTTACATTTTTCTATAGCGTACAAAATCTCTTGAATAGAAACTATTGCCCCAGGACCCCCATGATGATGATTATTTTCATATATAAATAAATTGCGCCCGACGGGTATAGAACAATTGCATTAATAATAATCAGCACCTTGTTATATTCCCCTTTCTATATATCACGACTAGAAATTTTAGGCCCAGAAGGGATTACACAATTATTGAGGGAATTCATCTTTAACACACTAACAAGACCCAATATTAAGAATTACAAATTATTCAAATCGTAACCCTAACCCTAACCCTAACATATTTTTTACCCTATCAAATATTACTTGTGTGACCCCCTTCACATTCAGTTTTTCAGTGTTCTAAATGATATTAATCTCAAAAATTCTTAAAATTACACTATAAAGTGTAAAAATTCTATTGTCTCATCATTCGACTATAAAGGATTAAGTTATATTTTATTATTTTTTTTAAAGGTAACCTAAAACATGTCATTTAACCCAACAAATTACCGTAGTTAAAATACTAAAGAGAATATTTTTTTTTGTTATTGTTATAAACATGTTAGGGACATGTTGTAATTTTTTGTAATTGAACAACGAAAACCCTTTTTTTTTTACTTTGCTCATTTTGCAAGCCTATTAAGATTTCGTGGGGGAAGGGGGGGTATATTGCCAGAAACATATATACCCTCAGGAGCTCCATCAAGAGTTATACTCCTGGGGATTTATATCACCCTTTTCTACTTACCTTCTCTAACTAACCCTTCCCCTCTCCCTCCCTTTCCTTCCGACCCCTTCAAATACCCAAAACCCCCTTATGGTTGTCGTCAACATCAAAAGTAGGAGTATAACAAAAAAAAAAAAAAAACGGCGGTAACATCATCATCACCATCATCCCGGAAGGTCATACTGATTCCTAATGTAGGAAAAAAAAAATAAAATAAAATAAACGAAGAGAAGAAAATTGACTAGGGTAAAAGGGGAGCATGGGATGGAGTGGGGAGGATAGGGGAGGAGGCGGGGTAAAGGGGAGATTATATAGCCCTTAATTTTCCTTTCTATACTGAAAATGTTGATTAGTCGAATTTCTCTTAATTAATCACTCGTTTAAGGGTCGTTAGCTGTGAAGTGATCCTAAATTGTGATATGATGAGATACACACCCCCCCCCCCCCATTATACTGTACCAATTAAAGAATAACTTGATGATGCTCAATTTGAAAAGGGGTTTTAAGATGAAATGTTAAAAGAGGGGTATAACATTTTGAGATCCCTAAAATAATGTTAAAAGTGAATGTTATCTCTGATTTTCGAGAACTTTAATTTCCTGAATGAACCGTCCAATGAATTTTAATTGCCCCCCTGCCCACTCCCCTCTTCCTTTACTAGTCATCCCGTTCTTTTACCCAAACCATTTTCTGTATTTCATTGAGAATTCTGAATTTTAATGATTTCCGATTTAAAGAGGGTGTTTAAAATTTCTCTACCGCTCACTATCACTTTCTAGAGGTGATTAAAATTTAAAATTTAAAAAAAAAAAAATCATACTAAAGCTATTAAATGGCTATCAAATGGGGTTTAATATAAAAAAATAGAAAGTAAGACTAAATGAATTGTTATTGATTTTAAATTAAAGTTAAAACCTTAAAACTTTTAACATTCATCACAAAATTCACCTAATTCAAATCATTTTAGTTTTTAAAGCTCTCAATTTAGTTTTAAAGCTCTCTGAATTACTTAAAAAGAAAAAAAATTTATATAATACTTTAACATTATTCTCAGACAGGTTCTTTCTATAGTTGTTTTTTTTTTTTGGTTTTATATACATTTTGTGGCCCACTTTACGTTTTCTTGACCTAAAGAAGAAGAAATAAAAAAAAAAAACAAAAAAAATAAATCGCATTTTCTTTTTCATGAAATGGGGTTGAACCCTTACTTTCATCCCGATAGTGATGGTGGTGGATGGTGATGGGTGATGTGATACGCACCGTATAAGCGCGCGTTTTATTCTATCCACAACCCAGACATATATTCACTGCCCAGTCGAGACTTTTATATATGTGTATTTTATTTTTATTTTGTATTTTTCTGTTATTTTATTTTTTTTTTCTCCTGTCCTGTAGAATGGACTTTCACACGCAAAAAAAATGCGTAAGGTCAGTTATTTCTTTTAGGTGAATTGGCCTGAGTGAGGTTGATGTACCTCATCGATTTGAAGTTTGGTTATATCCGGGGATCCAGAAAAGAAAAAAAAAAAAAAAATTGAGAATTGTCTGGACACAGTCCCGGCTGTTCCCTCTCCTATACCCCCCCCTATACCCCAGCTACTATGAAACATTCCTTGTAACCGTAGTAAAGCAATATGGGGATATGGGGAGAAGGACCCGACTCTTGTGTATCTCCTCATGGTATCTGGTTCTGGGCATTCATCGCCTAAACAGACTTCCTTCACAGGGATCCTGAAGGAAGATAACAGTTTTTGTTTTTGTTTCCTTCTTCTTTTACTTATAAATAAAATAAAAAAAGAATAAAATAAAAGAAAAATCAGAAAATGTTCCTTTCTAGCGTTCAAAATAAAAATTTCACAAAAAACAAAAAAATAAAAAAACATAAATAAAAAGACTATGTAGGTCGCGTCTGAGTCTATATAAATTTTTTTTTGTCTGAATTTATTTCTCCTTTTTTTTCAAACCTAAATATCTTCTACAGGCCCAATAAAACCCTAGCCATGGGCTACTCTAGAAGACACACATTCCGAACCGTTCTAGAGATAGGGGTGGGGAGGTATAATAATACTCCCGCCAAAAGTGACCAAACAAAGGTAAGACGAGAGAGAGTATCCCCTAAAAATAAGATGTGAACCCAGCGCAAGTGATTTGTTCCTGGGTTTATAAAAAAGTTTCCTTGACCGTGAAAAGCACAACGAATCGAAAAAAAAAAAATAAAATAAAGGTCATTTTTATAGAGAAGGGGTTTTTTAGGGTAAGTTGATGTTATTTTATTGAGATTTTCTTATTGTAAAAAAATTTTCCACTCTGATAAATTAGAAATTATCAGAGCAATTTAACACTAATCGTATTACGTATTTTTCTAACGAATCATACTACACGGTGTGACCTTCTTAGTAACTTATGAGAATTATGGGGAATAAAATATCCTTTTGGAGAAATAAGCGTTTTATTTCTCAATATAGTCCCACCTTTTTAACCTCTATACATTTAGTCCAATGTACCTTTCAAATAATAAGGTTTTCTCGATACCCTCAAAATAGGCACGATTGTTTCAATGATGACCTCTTCGATTCAACACAAAAATCTCTTCTACCACTTTCAAATTTGGAAACAGGAAACAGTCGCAAGGGGGCTAAATCTAAATGGGGCATTAGCAGTTTCATAGTCCAATTTATGAATTCTTTTCCCTGGTGATTGCACAAAATGCTTAATCAGTACATGAAATACACTTTCAGCTGACGGGAATAGTGTTGCATTTAAAACTACTTCGAGGGATATTCAAAAAATTACTGACTCATCAAACAGCCCACGTATTGTGATATAAGTAAAATCAAGGGATGAATTTTAACTACTAGTTGTGATGTTCTATTTGCTTTAGTACTTTTGAATTAAACAAATCGATCTTATGGTTTTATACTTAGATAGAAAATTTAGTTACCGTAGTTAATTTTGCACTACTTAGACCTAGAGAGCATTAGTGCGTTAATTTTACCCAGACTATCATTGTAGGGTTTACGTTTAAATTAAAATTAATGAAAGTATTGAAAAGAAAACTTTTTTTATAGGACTTAATCAATTTTAAGTATTTTACTCAGTACTCTGTATGTTGTATATGCTGCTTTTTTTTTTGATATTTATAAATATCTCAGGTTATCAAAAAATCATTTAAAACTTTTGCACTCAGACGGGAACTGTGTGTGTTTCCTCAATAAAATTTTTAATTTATTTTAATTTGGCCTCTGGCTTTAATTTGTTTTCGTTTTTTTTTTGTTTTGTTTTTTAGTTAGTTCGTCAGACCAGGAAAAAGAGCAATTTGTTTTTTTTAAATTAGATACCACCCACATATCTCATAGCGCATAGGTGAGAGACATTAAAAGCTAAAAAATAGAAAAAAAAATAAATTCTTTTCGATTTTGCCGTTTTTTTTTTTATATATATATATTTCAAGATTTCCTGTATTTTTAGCCCGGTTGACTTTTAATTGGCCTCTACAAAAAAAAAAAAAAATATAAAAAATAAAAATAAAATTAATTTGTGCAGCGACCAGAAGCCGCGCTCTTTTAAAAATTGAGTGGCATATTTTGTCGCAGTGGTTACCTCGTAACGGCGGGAATAAATTGAGACCTCAAAAAGTTTTAATTAAGAAGTGTCATCACAGTAGACCGTGTATGGAACGTTTAATGGACGGTTTTTCATATATTTTTGTCCCCCATATACACAATATAAATGAAAATAAAAAAATAAAATTATATTAAAAAAATTAAAACAAATTACACCATAAGGACTATTCAGGAACATCAACCAGCATTCGTGAAGGAATTTCAAATCATCTTAGTCAACGTTTTATTGTCATCGAAGTTGTCAAGTAAGAAAATAAGATAAAAATAAATAAATAAATAAAAAAAGCAAAACATCTTGAGGAAAAACTTTTCCTCACTTAACCGAGGGAATGACTTTGCTTAGCCATCTGATTGCTTTCTTAATTAGTTTCCTACCACCCTTGCCTCCCATCTTAATGTATTTAGTATTGTTTTTTTTTTTTTGTTTTGTTTTTCTTTTACTTAGGCTCAGTGGTTAGCTCACCCGTCGTGCCGCCACCGCACATTTCTATTTTATACACAGCACAGAAATGGACAGAGTTCGGGTAGTAGGGGGATCTTTTCTAATTTGCGCCCACTCATTTGACTGCAGTAATGAGCAAAGCCCCGGGTGTAATTAATTTGCTCACAAGTCACACCAGTTCTTCTATTTAATTGCAAAAGTCTCCAAGAGACAGAGACCAGACCGATATATGACAACATGGTCTAGAAGACGATGATTATAACCATCGACGTCTTTCGTCAGTTTTCCCTTTTCCCTTCCAGAACCTTCGCATACCCTCGCATACCACTCGCATACCCCCGAATACCCCCGCAAACCCCCGGAAACCCCTACAAATCGAGCAAAACCCTACAAAACTCCTGCATAAAGATAGAAGATACAATTCCCATCCCAATTGACTTTTTGAAGGCATCATCCCCCCCCCCCCCCACCATCAGGACAAAAATATTTTGTCCCCTTTAACTAAGGGGGATGGATGCTGCTCTTCTGTGCAGTACGCGCGATACGACTAATGAACGCTCCCCAGCTGGCGGCTTTCATTTTATACACGATAACAGTCCAGAGTCCAGAGCCCAGAGCCCACAAAAACCCTGACCCTTCTTTTGTGTAAAAACAAAACAGTCACACAGTCACCGAACGGACTTCGTATAGTCACTTGATAGAGATTCACCTGAAAGATCCTTTCATATCGTGTTATATTTTTACAGATTATTTTTATTTTACGATATTAACTATAAAAGATACTATCCCTCTTTCCACACCCACACACCCCCCCATTCCCCCATTTATCCCACCGCTACAACTTTTTAATAACAATTTCCTTTTACATTTCTATTTTCTAAAATAGCCCTATTTATCGTTGTATCATTTTATTTATCAGCTGATAAAAAAAAAAATAAAACTATAAACGTTTTATAGTATAGTTGACCCTAACCTTGAAACTTTTCTATCAGACCCAACAACCAGTCTCACTTTCTTTTTATATAACCCCCCTCTCTACCCGTCCCCTGGACTATATTTCCTTAAGATTTCCTTTTCTGTTGATGTTCCTTCCTTACGAAAAGTTCATGTTAACCACGTGGTTTTCGATAGACCGGACCTTTTCTTTTTTCTTCATTCTTTAAGTGAATCTGTTTCTAAACAAAATTTCTAAATATGTGCATTTTTTTGTTGTTGTTTGTTTTTCTCTATGTCCAGTGATTGTTGTTGAAAAAGTGTCTTAAGTGAAAATGATGATTATTTAAAAAGAAACAAATTTTTATTCAGAGTAAGGTATGACTTTAATTTTTATTTTTAATAATAATAAAAAATGTTGATTGATTTCAATTTATGTGGTCCCATATGACCCCATAGGTAGCGTTCTAAATAAAAGTGAAATGAAATCATTCAAAAAAAAAGAAAAAAGAAACGCGGGGGATGGACAGGGACCAGACCAGAAGGTGTGGAAAACGTTTTATTTGTGTAGTTCACGTTTCTCGTATCATCGTTGACCTTGAACTAGTTTCCTCGACCATTGAGGAACATGTTGTTTTTTTTTTTTTTTTTGGTCGTCGTCCCCCAAAAATGTTGGGGCTCTTATATTCCCCTCAGGTTTTATATTTTATATATATATATATCTTATTTATTTTTATTTATTTTTATCCTTCTTATATTTCTGTCTGTCAGCCAGAGCATAGTAAAGGCGTTTGGCCGCCAGACAGAACATATAGTAACACTAGCTATACTACCAGAAAACCCAAGAAAAATATATCTTATATGTATAATATTATATATAACATTTATATATATATATATGGTGTTTTTTTTATTTTCTTGTGTACTTTTCGTCCAAAGGAATCCTTCCATCCGAAAAAGTGTTCAAGTGACCTAAGAAGTCAGCCTTTCAACCGACATAAGAAAAGCTTTGTGCCTTCTATGAAAACTCACCCTCTGTAGATAGGGGTGGGGTGCTCTTAAAAAAAAAAAAAAGAAAACATCCCTATTTTTTGTTGTTGTTGTTTTTTTTTTGTTTTGTCGTTATGTTCCGGGTTAAGGTAGCAAAAATATCGAAAGTATATGTGTAAAAAATAAAATTCTTTCTGTTTATCAAAAGAAGGAAAATTGTGAACGAATAAAGAAAGAGGATGATAAAATGTGGGTGGAAGTTGATACGCTGCTGCCGGGTTAAAAACAAACGTTTATAGGATGACTAAAAAGGAACTTTTAGAATGGAATCACCACCAATTAATTTGCTAAATTACCATAGTATCCCCTCAAACCCCATGTGTTATGTTAAAGGCTTAAACTCAATTTCATTAATACAAAACAAACAAACAAACAAAAAATTAAAATATAAAATATATAAAATAAAATAAAATAAGGGAATGGTTAGAGGAACAGGAGAATAAGGATCAATTGACTCTAGACAGTGTAGACGATGGTCAAAATGTCTGTATGGTTAAGGGAGTTACCGGGCTGGGGTGGTAGAGTATTCGGGTAGTTCATGAATGATGTAAGCATCATCACACTACACATTTTACCTTAAAGTCGGCCACAAAGTCCATGAACTTGCGGTCTGTCTAGGGGCCTATATATACACACTGTCGTGGCAGAGAGAGAAAAAAAAAATACAAAAATTTCACATTCCTCACGAAACAGACCGTAACTTCCGGTTCATTTCATCACAAAAGGTTCTTTCCCACCCCAATGTAAACTCACGTGTCTGGGATTGTCAGTTAGTAAGATATAAGTCTAGAAATTTTTGGTATGTATGATACACCTTTACCGGTATCACAATTATAAATAAAAAAGAAAAATTTATTGGAAAAGATAGATTTAAATTAGTTCTAGCCATTCTAGATAAATTCATTAAATCAAGAAAGAATTTTCTTCGATAATAAAAAATGTTTGAAGGAAGATAATTAGGTACAACGTACCCTAATTCTGCAAAATTAATGACTATTTAATTGGTTAAGAAATTTTGTACTTATTTTGCCAACCTGTAGAATATTTCAAGAGTTTGTGGTTAGTGTCGTTGCGGTTTGTCTAGCAGGATAATTAGATGATACGCCTGAGATGATACATCATTTTAACCTTTCTTTTTGCTATTTATAGAAATAAATGAACGAATTTTATGAAAACTTTGAAAAAAGAAAACAAATTTTAGTTTATTTTCATAATTTTTAATTTAAAAAATATAAAAACTGAATAAAGTTAATGTTAAAATGAAAAAAAGGGTCAATCTTCCACAAAATTGGATATTTTAAAAGTATCCTCTCTATCATGACAAAATTAAATAAATCTAACCCTTTTGAGAGATTTTCTCCATAAAAAAAAAAATAAATAAAATTTCCGGACACAAACTATGAATGGAAAGAAGAAGACATTATTAAAAAGGAGCTGAGAAAACATTTTCGACAACAAGAGACGTACGTGCAGTGAATCTGTCTGCACAACATCATTTTATCATAGAAAAGGGACCAAGAAACTCTGATACTACTCTACTTCTTTTCCAACCCCTAAACTACCCATTTTCCTCACATATGGTTAAGCTGGCTGGTTGATACGACACAAAAATTCTTCGTACACCTTCTTCATTCTTTATTTATTTGTACTTTTTTATTTTTTTTATATATATATAAAAATCTAGTGAAAGCAAAATTGACGGATGGATGGGGTAAAACATTATTTTTATTTTTTTTTTTTCTATGAAGGTGAAGAAGGAAGCCAGACGACAATATATGGAGATAAATTTGCATTTTTAATATTCTTTTACGGGAAAACTCTATTAAATTATCCCTCCTCCATAACTTTCATAATACTGAGAAATCAGTAATTTTTGCAAGGATGTGCAGAAAAGATTTAAGGGGAGATATAATGCGATTATTAGAAAATTCATCATCATTCGGAACTATGAAATTTTTTACGATATTTCTACGGTTGAATATATTCTGGGAAAATTATAAAATTAGTTTATTGAGTTTAAACGAATTTATAAATACGATGATACCATGTATACAACAACAAAAAATTCATAAGATAAAACAAACTTCTTTTCTACAGATATAAAAAAAATAAATAAATAAATACCTTAAAATTATTAGAGTAATATTTTCAGAGCATATTTTTCATGTAAATCGTTACACATATCGCATGTGTCTCCCAAGCAATTATAAATTTTAATTAAAATATCATTTTGAAATGATACGAATTATACGAGTATAGGATATGGATGACCGTTTTCCTTTATATACACATAAAGTCTATATCTATATAACAAAATTTATGGTCACGGGAGATGATGATGATGTGAAGTAGAAATGGAAAAATTTTTTTTCAAATAAGAAAATCATGAATATTAACAGAGACCATCATACCTAAAGTTAAATGGATCGTAAAATTCGCGCCAATTGCAGTTGCATATTTCCCGCGTATATTTCATAAATTCTCGATCGCGCCAGAAGGTCTATATTATTATTATTATTATTTTTTTTTTTGTGTGCAATTGGACCTTTCGTATGCGTTTGTCTATAAAGAGGGTTGAAGGGGATATGCATCTAGGAATAGTGGATAAGAAAATATTTTTGTATTATTTAATTTACTGAAAAATCTCATTTTCTTCCTTATTAACCCAACTGAGGAGGTGTACAACATTGTTGGTCTCCTCTTAGAGGTCTTAAAGTGGGTCGCATACTGCGGATATTTTTCTTATTCGAATCTTCCCTCTGTGCACTATGCCTCTATGTCCGAAGATAACGAAGACGACGACGACGACGACGACGAAGAGAACAACGAAGACGACGACGATGATGACGACGATGACGACAACGACGACGACGATGAAGATGAAAATGAAAATGATGATTCTCACCGCCGGATTTCATTGCGACCTGAATGCTATGGATATACCGCCACTCCTGGGGGCAGCAACTTGGGGCACCATCGTTTTCATCGTTTAAAACGGTGGTGCGACGGTGATGCCCCCAAGAAGAGACTCCTAAAAAGATTCAGTCACACAATGGAAATTGAATTGCGCTCAAGACCTCGAGCATCATCTCCTTCGTCGTTTTACCGCTCGATACCACACTCGTCCGTCGCGGTCTTCTTCGTCGTCATCGTCATCATCATCATCATCATCATCATCATCGTCGTCGTCATCATCATCCTCGTCGTCGTATTCGTTGTCGTTTTCTTCTGTGCCTGCTCCAGAGACTAGGGCAGGCGCACATTAAATTTTGTCGCAATTAAAATTCTCTCACTTTTTGAGTTATGGATTAAACGTGGGATGGAAACTAAGTGCGGAATGCATTTTTATTTATTTATTTATTTATTTATTTTTTTTTTTTTATTGCAATTTTCATGTTATGTTTCTTGCTTTAATCCATTTATATCACTTCCCTGATGCTGAGGTTGTACCTTACTTAACCTACCTTACCTTCTTTTGTTTTTTTTTTTTTTTTTGATTTTACCTTTGCCGCCAGAATAACGCATACCGCGCGCAATGTAACAAGTCGTACCGTGCACAAGGGCATTTTTATTTTATTGTTTTTCACTTATAGTCAAACTCTCTCTCTCTTAATTCATTCCTCTAGTGCAACTGTCGAAGTATTAATGGTAAAAAGACTAGAAAAAAAAATATAGAGTCCAGGAAAAACAGTCTCTCAATAATTTCTTCATCCATTATCGAGATTCTGGCGTTCTATCGAAAAGCGGAGGGTAAAAGAAGGGCGGGAATATCAACTCATTCGACGACACACTCGAGAAATCCATTTTTTGTTTTCTTGTTTAATTTTTTTTTTTTTTAAAGTCTATAGACTTCTTGGAGGTGGCCATTAATAAATTTTAGCACCTAATCGGGCATACTTACGCCCTCATCACTGAGATTAAGTCCAACCTATTTGCGGTCTGGGTGACTGTCCAATGGTCCTAAAAAGCCCATAACTTTCCGCATACCATGGGATAGGGGGGAGTATAACTTTAAGGTGTCTCTGGGGCCGCCCAAATGGATAATATAGAAAATTCGATCGGTACCAGAGAAATGCCACAACACTGACACTGACTTGTCTTTTTTTTGTTGGGATCTATAGAGAGGTCTTGTAGTATCGAGCGCCCCGTAAGGAAGCACAAATTATAGGGTCTTTGGTAGTTAGTCAATGTCTCAAAGAGATCAAGACTAATCGGCAGGTAGATTGGTCGTAAAAATGTCTATAAGTCTCTTGTGTTAATGGACCTTATTTATTTTTTTTTTGTTTTTGGTTTAACGCAACTGATTTTAAAGTAAAAACAAACACGTAACATTAACTTACTCTAAAAATATATCCCATCTTCTATACCCTGTACCTCAAAATATTCCTTTGGAAGGCACCCTGTTTATAATTTTATTAGAGAGTAGGATATATTTAATTTATTTCTTCTATTCAAATTCAGTGTTTCATGTATGAACGACGAAGATGAAATTGTATATCCGACTTAACAAAAAAAATTCTTATAGCTCTCTATGATGGATAGAGGCTAAAAATTAGAAAAATCAACTTCTACACCCTGTAACTCCAAATATTTCCTCTAGGGGTATCGTATTTATATTTTTTCTACAAAGCTAAACATGTTCTCTTAGTTTTAACAAAATTTCACAAATGTAGAATTTATTTTGGAATCAGTAGAATACTTTTCGTGTAAAAGGTTTTATTTTGTTCATTTAGACATTTTAAAAACAGAAAAATTCTTATAGCGTAATCCGATCATTACCATAGATCGCATTTTTATTTTCTCTATCATTTCATCCACCATCTACAGAGAATTCTATTTAAAATCGTCTTCTTATCAGAGTAATAACAATAAATAGGCGTAAAATGAGCCTATTAATTATTGATCTGTGTAAAGTTGTTGTGACAATAATGACCGATCGGATCTTATCACAATCATCATTGCGAAAATTAATGATACGAATCTCTGATGGGATACTACGAGGGAATCGTATAATATAAAAAAAAACAATTAAAATTAAAGAGAATTAAAAAGGAAGACTATGCAACAACGAAAGCAGCATTACATACGATTTAAATTTACGTAAACATTAACGTTTATTTATATTTAAAAAAATAACGAAATCAAATATTAGAAATAGAAATTGTCAGTTACGATTTTTATATTTTTTATATTTTGTCCCGCCCAAAATGTAGAAAAATTAGAAGACGGCAAGAAGTTTTAAGAATCTTTGGTAAGGGTGAACTTTACTACCCATTGTTTCGATGAGACTCGTAAATCTCTGTAAGGGAGGGAAAGCGGAAGGAGGGTTCATTTAAATCAGGGCTTAATTTTGAATTCTCTTGATTTTTGCTCTGTGTCATTTTGGTCCATTGAAGGAGGACTCCTATTTTTTTTTTGTGTATCGAAAAGAATCACGGCGACTTTTTTGCGCACAGACAGACAAGAGAAGGGGTTATCCCTGAACTGGATTGTGAAAATGTAAAATAAAAATTAAATGAATAAAAACTACGGAGAGAGACCCCAGTTAACCTGGGACAGATCAGCGATTTATCTCACCTCTTCCAGAATTTAACTCAAAGGCGCATCAGCCTCACATTTATTGGGTATCAATGGTCAACAAAATTACCTTTGGGCTAAAAAAATAAAAATAAAAAGGGACCAGCAAAAACAGGGCGGCACAAAAGTGGCCTTTTTTTTTGAGAAAAAAAAAGAGCCCCCGCGATTTTAAAAGGAAGAAATGAAAAGCTGAACGGTCAGAACACCGTCCCGCGTCCTTCTTAAAATCAAAAAGATCAACATCCAAACGACTCCATGGACCATCATCAGAAGCCAAGCAGTCGGAGCAGCAACAGTAGAAGCAGCAACAGCAGCACCAGCACCAGCAACAGCAACAGCAGTAGGACCAGAAACAGCAAAATCTTTTGCGGCACCGTGCGCTCCTTTTCCTCTGGACCCAAAAGATGTACAATCGTTTTAAGAAAAAGGCGAAAGGTACGTCGGGGCTATAAATGAGCCAAAGGAAGGTAAAACCGAAGCGTGCGTGATCCACGAGGTGAAGGGGAGGGTAGGGCACGAGGAGTATGAGGATACGGAGGACGACAGTGTAAGAACCGTTTTAGGGCTTGATGCCCTTGCGCGACGCTTATTAACTCCGCGTGTAAAAGAATTCTATTGTTTGTTTGCGCTTTTGGTTTTATTTACTCTTTCGTTTTATTTATTTATTTATTTTTTTTTTGACTCCGCCTGAAATATGCCTCCTGTATGCCCTCATCATCCGATGTATCCATTGCGGCACAATCTTTTGCCATGGTTTTGTCAGATGCGAGCGCTACAGATTTTCAACGGGGGGTAACCCCGTCGTCGTTCTTTTGATCACCATCTCTCCTCCTTCCTGGGCTGTTTGGTTACCTTTACCTTTTGGGACCCCATCCCTCCCCCCACACCCTCCCATTCTTTAGTTGGTATCATTTTGCTGCTATTACTGCTGCTGCTGCTGCTGCTGCTAGAGGTGCTGCTGATGATGCGGCGGCGTCGTACTAAACATGAAATTTCGTGAGGCATAGTCCCAAGACCGACACAGTCGCGGTTCCTCTTAAACCGTTTGTGTTTTTATTTTTCATTTTTTTTTTTAAGTAAAGGCATTAATAGGACCAGGACTTGAAATCACCCGAAAAACTTTCATTGTTTTCGCGAGACCATCACCGTCACATTCGCATATATTTAACCCTTCCCTTTTTTTTTTCTTATTTTGCGACGTCTCGTCTCGCCTCTGCTCGCTAAAGTACACCCACCCTCGCGCCCAGATTTCATAAAAAAAAAAAAACAAAAAAAATATCTTCCAAGCAGCATCCTCATCTCATTGTTATGCTGCTGCTGGACCGTTTGCTTCTTCTTTTATTTATTTAATTTTTTTGTTGTTGCATTTTTTGGAATTTCGCGAAACGTAATGCGCGCGCGTTTCTTCTGCGCTTGTTGGAATTTTTGAATTGCACCTCATCAAAAGGCGAAACGAGCATGACCAAGGACCCTTTTAGCCCCCCCTTCCCCCCCGGCCCTTTATGCACATCCATTCTTTTATCCCTGAATATCTTCCGAAATCAGTTAGAGGCAATTATAAAGGAAAATACCTTTTTTTTATGGTACACCTCATCTAATTTTTATTAATTTTTAAAAGTTGTGGTTTTTTTTTTTAATAATTCTAAAGCCTTAAATAAAAATTAAATTGACTTTATATTTTTATTATTATGATAGTCCCGATTTAAATTAAGCCAAAATTCTTTTCCCTATTAATTTGATCAACCAGCTGCTGAACACATCTAAAGAGAAAAAAAAAAAAAAGAAGAAGTGAATTGTCCCATTTTTCGGCGAAATCATTAATCGCTTTGTTAAAATCTTTCTCTCTCTCTTTTGTTGTACCGCCAAATGTTGCGGAGGCCGCTGCCGCCGCCGCGAATGACCGAGGGACACTCTTTTGGGGGTACGGTTAATTTTTGTTTTTGTTTTTAGGTAGGGTACCCTTTCTTTGCGGTATGTCTCCTCTGTGCATCATCACAAGAACATCAAAAGCTGAACCACCAGCACCAGCATCAGCAGCAGCAGCAGCAGGAGAATCATCACCATCAGGCCGTTTTCTGCAGTATCGCAAAATTTGTTTTTTACAAAGAAAAGGAAGAGATCACACGCCAAAATGTTGTCACAGTGTTGTATTTTCTGTGCCCACTCTTTTCGTTTGTTCAGATTTAAAATCCTGCCATTTATTTATTTATTTAGTTTTTATTTTATTTAAACAATTTGTTTTGTTTTTTTTTTATCGCGCGAACAACAAAAGCTGTGTTCTTTTTCTCGCGAACACCCCTCCCCCGCCCTTTTTATTCGTGGAACAAAATCGGAAAGTATCAGTGATTCACAGTAGGAGAACTACGTTAAAAAAAAAAAATTTAAATAAATAAAATTTACCTTCAAGGTAAAGAAAAATGCAAAATTATCGGAAGATCCTTACCAGTAAAATATGTTCAGAGGAATTAGCATTTTGCTAAATAAAATCTACAAAAGACAAAGTTGCACAATTTCGCAACTGCAATGGTATTCCCTTTTGTCGTTGAATTATTTAAAAAACAAAAAAATATTTATATATAAATTTATCATTGATAATTAAAAAAATAATAAACTTCTTTAGAATTGTTTTAAGTATTTTTAGTATATCTAAAATATTCTCCACTCTAGAAAAATTAGAAATAGAAAATTACTTAAAGGATACAACTATAAAAATTAAAATAAATCGCTTTTAAACAAAATAAGGTAGACCATCTATAATAACAAATTATAAGAAAAATAAATTTAGAAACGTTACAAAGAACGGATATGGAGCAGGAGGTATCTCGTTGGCGCATAACAAGACTTTTCTTGTGTCTTGTCGCCCACCATAAGTCTGGCGTGTGGTATTCCTCACCTTTACCGGGGGAGAAAAAAAAAAAAAACAAAATTCGTTTCAGTGATCACAAGATTATTTACTTTTGTTATTGTTATCATTTTATTCTCTTACTGGATACAATGACACCTTATTTATATAGCTATATATGCATATATATTTTTTTTTACTTGTTTTTGTACAACATTTTAAAGTGCCATTCTAAGAAATTATCGAATACGAACATTTTTAGTAGAGGAGAATGAGAAAAAGATAGATAAAGGATAAGAAATACAAATAGATTTTAACAATTTGAGTAATCTCGTTATATCCACCATAAAATTATATACCATATTTTCTCCATACAACACCTATTTTTACTAATTTAATTTGCAATTATAAAGATCAACATCTTGGATCCAATATAATAAAATATACCCCTATATCTTAATTAGGAATTATGCAGTACGTTTAAGGGAAATAAATTAAAATTTATCACACCATCCGCTTAGGAGTGATTGATTAACAAATAAATAAATTTTCAATTTTATGTATATATGCCTAAATATTATAAATAGGGATTTAAATAAAAATTAATTTAAATAAGACAACAAAAGAAAATTATTAGGACTTACCAATTGGATGAATTTCTTCCAAATAATTCACCTAAAAAGAAAATTAAAGAGATATTTTAAAATAAAATAGTTATTTAAACAAAAAAAGAAAATATATTTAAACAAATAATCATCGGTAAATATCCCAAGAGAATACTTTTTATTTACCTAATACCAAAAATTACAACATACTGCAGACACATGTTGTTTGCAACAAATGAAAATTTTGTTCCGTAACTTACCCGAGAAACATTTCCATAAAGAAATATTTTCTCCCAAAATATTTTCTTTTTTTTTTTATTCCACACAATTATCACATCGTGGGCACTAAAAGATTTTTCTGTACAAAAAATAAGGATTATACAAAATACTCAGATACATTTTTACGGATTTAAATGGATTTTAATAATTTTAATTAAATCATTTTACCACTAAAAGCGCGCACTACTTGTTGAATGGTCACGATGCAACTAGCGACTGCCCCTCCCCATTAAGGAATAGAGCGTTATATTCAAAATTTCAAAGAGAAATTGAGTTCCGTTCCGTTCCGTATAACAGCTGAGATCTCCAATGATACTTTTTGCGCGGGTAAATTTGACATTTTTCTTCTTTTGAATTTTGCGTAGTAAGCAATTTTTTTTAGATAGAAAAAATAGTTCTGTTGTTTTTTTTTGCCAAGGAATTATTTATTTTATTTAAAAGTGAATTAATCCATTTTTTTTTAATTGTTTTTAAAAATTTACTCTTACAATTTTTGCAAACGAACTAATCCAAGAGAAGTTGGAAAATTTTAAAAAATTCAAATAATTCGCTAATGTTCTTCTAGTTTTTGTTTTTTTTAAATTATTTCATTAATTTATTAAGCTACAAATAAAAGAATTAATTAGTCCACATGTTGTAGTGAAAAATAAGAAATTTTAATCAGAGTTCCTTGGAGAATTGAGTTGGTTAGTGAAGGGATGAGGTTTTCTAAGATCTTTCGTGATCTCTAAAAAGGCAGGAATAAGAATAAAGGAGGATTTTTCTCTATTAAAACCATTAAACGTTTCAAGGAAACATTTCAATCTGTTGAAAACCGCAAGAAATGCATTAAACGTTGTAGTAAAACAAAAAAAAACAGACGTTAGGTAAGAAAATTTGCTGGACAATTAGAGGAATTGGGAAGTCTTCAGCTGATTTGATACTCCCCCAAGATCTTGGTTTAAAAAGTTTATTAAAAACAGAACAAAATATGAATTTTGTTTTTAAATAAAATCCAAACAGAAAAGAGCTACATAGATTTGCAATATCCTTGCTAAGAACGAACTGGGGACGAAGCCACACAGCTCTTAAAATGATCGCATGTTTAGTCATTACGAATTGAAGAGATTATGGGTCATATGCTAAAAAAAAGTAAGCCAAAGCTAAGTCTAAATTTATCCATAGAAAAAAATCAAATCCGATCTCAATTTAAAATTCGATTTTCTATACAAAAATGGAGTTTGGGTGTTTGCTTAGTTATTTCTTTTTTAAAATATGAGCCAATGTTTCTAGGTCTAGCTAGATACCAAAATTCTTCGTCAGTTATGGTGATTTTTGGGGAGTTTCTGTAGAAGGGATAAGCTTTCTTTGATTTTTTACTGGAAAGGATGCCAAGGCCAACTCTGAATACCACCAGAAGGACATTCTTTAAGCCGTGTTACTTTTATTTATTTTTCTTTTTAGAATTTAATTCTCAAATTGCTTTCTTATTTTCGTGCACCCGAAAACTAAGCGTATATCAAAAATGTCTGTGTTATTTTTAACCAGAATTTTTGCATATGGGGTAATCGAAACTACAAAACCTTTGAATGGCAAACACTTTCAGTACATCATACAGCCCAATTATACCACTCGAGTTCTCATATTACTTTCAGGCTGGAAAGAATTTATTTTCGAAGACGACTACTTCTCTTTTCAGCAAGATTGGGCCACTTCGCATTACCGCAAATGCAGTTTTAGAAGTGTGATACGTTCAAAATTTATTTTAGTAGTCCTAATGAATCCTTGGAGTTTTTCGCTTAGGGTTATACCAGCAGTTTAAAGATTTTTAAGCGATAGTAACTAAATTAAAATTTTGGAGGGAAATACTTGTGCGTTTCGAATTCTTTTGAAATGAAATTAAAAATTTTTGAAGCAAGATTAAAGGGGGAGGGGGGGGGGGGGGTATAACGAAAATGTTCGAAAATATCAGTAGTATTTTTTTTTTTAATTAAATTTAATCATGGCAATTGCAATTTTTATTTTCATATTTTCAATTCAAACATTTTTGATACACTTGTAAATTTTCTTGTCTAATTTAAAATGTGAGTGACAACAAAAAATTACGTTTCGGTTAATAAAAATGAAAATTTTCTGAAACAAATTGATTTCGTTTTTGCCACTAGTCAAATTTTTTTTTTTTTTTATTTTTATTTTAATTCGATGTCGAGCTAAAGATGAAATGAGGAAAAATAAAAGGAAAAAAAAAAGAAATTACAAAGTTTATGCTAATTTCCCACCTTCGGACGCGTTAATTCACACGAATTCGTCGCCTTTTTGTGTTTTTTTTTTTTTTTTTAATATTTCATTCGGTTATCTTAAATTTTTTATTTATTTTTTATTTTTTTTTTATTTTCTATCCACCTTTCTGGTGCTTCTCATTTTCTTAATATGTGTCTCAGATGTTTTTGTTTTTTATAGGAGTGGCCCCTGCGATGGGGGAGTACGGGGGGATAAACGAAGTAGAGTCGGGGTGTAGGAGGGGGAGGGGGGATACCTATAATCTTCGCACGATGCTCAAATCTGTTCACATTGCACATTGCGGAGGAAAAATGTTTGTTAATAAATTTCCGAATTAATTGATTATCATGTCCCCCCTTTGATTCAATCACAAGGCACACCGGTGCGGTGCCGAACGGTGCGAACGGTGCTCTTAATAACACACCTACACACGGCATGTGGCCGGGAAAGAAAATACTTATCAGAAATTTGTCTTAAGCGAGAGCGCATCTTTGGTATCTTGTGGGGCAGCATCTTAAGATCGACTCTTGTTTTGTTTTGGTTTTTTTTTTTTTTCATCTCTCTGGGTTTAGGAGCCTAAGGCCGGGCTTCGAGACGGATGGATGGTTGATTTTTTTTTTTTGTGGCATTTTTGTTAAAAATCATATTTCCCTGGGTATTTTTATATTTTTTTTTTTTTCGTTTTTATGTATCTTTTTTTAGTATTTTTTAGATTTTTCGTTTGTTTGTGGAAATTTATTATTATTTATTTTTTTTATTTTTTTTTTTGTTCGTTTTCTTTTGTCACTTTTATATTGATTTTATGAATTGATTCGAATTTAAAATGGGTTTGCGTGTGGTCAAAGTCGTTAGAATTGCTTGGAGGTGGAGGACAACAAAAATTCAATAGATGACTCAAGTTATGCCAATTTCTTAAGATTTATATAAAAATAAAAAGATAATAAAAAAAATAGAAAGTAGGGTAAGATAATGATCCTACCTTTTTTTTCCCCCATAGACTTTTTTCTTATTTATGTTTTATAATTACAATATAGGGTGATTTGTAAAGAAATGTTCCAACATATACCAAAACGATTCCTTACACTGAGTTTACGATCAGTAAATTTTTTTCGTAAAATCACTCCTTTACCCTCCTAAAGGTCTTTCAAAGAAGAGCTTTAGTTATCGGCCAGAGCTCAGAAACCCTCCCAAACTGCCAAATGTTGAGCCTCTTCTATTCCTTGCTAGGTCCTGGGGCAGGTACGTAAAATATGAACTCATCCTCTAGGAGGTGAGCTTATATAAAACGTAATAACGTCTGTTTGAAAGACAGTAGGACAACAGATAAAATTTTAATAAAAAAGTATGCTTTATGACCTTTTTAACAATACCCCACATATGTAGATCCGTTGGCAGTTAGCAAATATGCCAGGGGTATGAATGTTAAAACTTAAAATACGAAAAATCTCCTAAGAGGCTAAGTTTATTTGTTTTTTGTTTTTTAACCATATCTTTATTAAGGAAATTTTTAAAGGACAAATGATACAAATGTAAATTTTTAAAAATGTTAAATTTTAGCCATATTTACCAACGGATCGAGATAGGTAAGGTGTTGTTAAAAAGGTCATAAAACATACTTTTTATCAAAAACTTACTTATCGTACTACTGTTTTTCAAACAGAAATTATTACGTTTTATATAAGACCATCTCTTAGAGGACGAGGAAACCATAGCTCAAATTTTGTATGACTGCCCAGACCTAGCAAGGACTAGAAAAGATTAAGACTTTTAACTGAGCCCTGGCTGAAATTTGAAACTCTTCTGTAAAAGTACCTTTTAGCCTTCTTTAGGGTGAAGGAGGGATTTTATTAATTTCTTATCATGAACTCTGATTATTGAGCACTGTAAGAAATCGTTTGGCATATGTTAAACGAATCATTCTGTATAAAACAAGTAAATTCTCTTTAAAAAAAATATATATATATATCGCAAAAACCAAAAAAATCGCTCTTAGTTCCCTAAGATCAATTTTGAAAAAAAAAAAAATAAAATTAAGAAACCTGAAGAGTCGTTTTCTTCTTGGACGATGAAACTGTCGAACTAATGTCGACTTAGGCATCGGTGCCAAGACCGTGTGGTCATTGTAAACTTGATTTATTGGTTGATCGATGCAAGAGGTGTGGCACACCTTCGACACTAATTTTTGTCCATTTCGTTTTTTTTTTGTTGTTGTTGTTTTCTTATTATTTTTTTTTTTTTTTTTGTATTTCTACTATTTTCGTTCAAAAAATGATTTCTTCAATTTCCGGTCAAATAACACATTCATCGCCCGTTAAAACCACATCTTAAGAAGATTATGACGATAAGGCAAGTTTTTCTTTAAGACGATCGTTGAGAAAAATGAGACAACAAACACAAAAAAAAAAAAATCAAAAGACACCAAAAATTAGCTTCTCGGTGACTTATGAATGATTCTGTAAAGAGGTGGAAACGGGCAAGAAAAGGTTTTCTGTCTGATACCTGGGCGAGGTAGTTATTAATAAAAAAAAAAAAAAAACGAAAGACATCGTTCCATTGAGACGTACATTTATTCACCAATTCGAATGTAAATCGTCGTTTAGAGGCAATTTTGGATAAAGTGTGAGATTACATTGATTATGCAAATCCCAATTCCTCCTCGTTGGGGTGCGGAACGACACTATTGAAATTAATTTTTGTTTCCCATTAAGCACTTTAGTAAATTTCATTTTATTTTTTTCTTATAACATAAATTTTAAGGGATTTTTTTTTATGTAATGTAATTTTAATTAAAATAAACCTTTTGTTACCCCGCCTCCCCACCCATCTTTCTGGGTGTAATCGTATTCCCCAAAAGTTTAATTCATTTAAAGCGAAATTCAAAAAAAAAAAATTGTTTCAACCAATTTTTAATATTTTCCCATACGAACTAAACAAATCGTTTTACAGAAAAATTAACTGATTACATTACACCGGAATAAATTTGAATTTTTACAGAAGGTAATACCTAGCGATTATGGGTGATGTGATAGAAATTTTTCCAGTTTGATCGTTTTAAATTAATTTTCAAATAGTATTGAATTGTCGTATTGTAAAAATTACTTTACTGTATCAATTCAATCATTTTGGTATCCATTTTTGAATGAGAGCTCATTTTTAACGTATTAATTGAATTCAATGATTGGTTGGGTTATAGTTAAGTTGATGTGACCTAGTAGTCGAGTACGCTAACAACTGAACTATCAGAAATTTCATTGTAAATTCAATAAATGCGATCGATAGTAAATATATTCGTGAATGGTGGGACAGTACATATCCTTCCAATTCTAGAGAATGTTTACCATTAATTTCTAATATTAACCAATACCTTTCAGTAGTTGTTTTCTTTTAAAATAAAATAATTCAATTAACACTATTCGGAAATGCTGTTTTTTACGTGTATAACTCTCTCTATTTTTAATATAGTAAATCAAGATTGGTCCAAGGAGTTCCTTGATCCCTACGTAACCAAATCTCTCATTGTTACCTTCGTCAGGCGTCTCCTTGAATATGCTTGCCAAATGTGGTCTCCATTTCAATCGAATAGCATTAATAGGATTGAGACTGTAGGTTCTTTCGCTTCGTTTTACGTAACCTTCCCTAATCTGACGTGTTAAAACCTTTCCCACCCTGTACGAAAATCGCCTCATGCTGAATTAACTTTCAGGCCCCTTGCAGAAGTTGTAGGACCTTACTGATATTACCTTCATTCATCAGTTGTTTATTGGTAAGATTTTGACTGTCCTTCTCTATTTCACTGGATCTCCATCTATACCCCAATTCTTGTCGTAACCGTCCGTTCGGACCCTCTATTTTGCCCTGATTATCACCGTACCAACTATAGACTTTCTAAGCCTCTCACCCGAATACTTTCAGAAAGCCAACATCCACCCTTCTTTTGATTTTCACCCTGAGTAAATTATTTCTCAGGAATGACGTTAATAATCCCCATCCTAAATTTGCCTGTTCCTTTCTCATTTTTAATATATTCTAATATTTAAGTAAACTTATTGTTAGTAGCTTGTATTAAGCGATTAATTAATAAAAGATTAAAGGTACTATGATAGTTGGCATTTCGTAATACAATTGAAATAAATACAAGTCATATTTAATTAAATCACATAACGTAAATCCCATAATACTTAATTTAGATATACCCCAATATTTAGTTTTATCATAAAATTCATCGGTACTTACTGGATAAAGTAATTATTTTTTTAAAAGTTTTATACTTTCATTCAATTCGAATCAGTTATAGTGGTAAATACAATAGGCCATAAATGGCCTAAGTGTACCCTTCTAGGAGACCATACCAACTTAATTTAAAACCTAAAGTCACGATTAACTATTACAATAATTAGAAAAACTATTACAATAATTAGAAAAAAAATTTATATACCTTTTATATTTAAAATCATAGCACAAATCTGTTTAACGTAGAATTTTACTTAAGCAATACAAACCATCATAAGTTGCATTGTGTTCTATTCTAAGATTAAACTAATTAAGGTCATGGTTGGGATCATACAGAGTCTACCAGATACCCTTATACCTTTTGTATACTAAAGAAAAAAAAATAAACAAATACATCATGAATGTCGACCAACAAAACAAAAAAAAAAAGTTGGTTTGAAACCGCCACTTTAATCTTTAGCATTTCATCAAAAAAAAGAATACAGTCAAATAAACGGCATGATAACGAGAGACGCACTCGTGAATTTTTAATAAGATCAAGATGACCCCAGCAGTCAACTGTCGCTCAGCATCCGTGCGTCTTTGCGTTTCTTTCGGAAGGCGTACTCATAAAAAAAAAAAAATAAATAAAAAGTAAGAGAAAACAAAAACAAAACAAAAAAAAAAGAAAAAAAGTAATACAAACATAAAAGGGTAGGAAGACAAATGCACACGGTTTCGTTTTTAAAAATCGAAAAATTTAAATGAAAATCAATCTGAAAAATCTAAAATTCAGACAGAAACGAGAAGAATAAGGAAAATAACAATGGGACCAGGGCACAAATGGTCAATTCCAACCATTTTTGGGGCGGGGAAGGGGTTTAGTGTCTAACATCCCGAGGGGGTCATTAATATTTACCCAGACTACGCTAATGTCGCTGTATCGGTTTCATTTCATTACGTTTTTGGGGGTTCTCTAACCCTCCAAGAATATAAAAATCGAGGTCAAAAAATAACCTATTTACCAAAATATCAAATAATCAAAAATCTTTTAAAATTTTCAAAATATCAACACTAAGTAAAACTAACTAAAACTCTAGATCTATAATTTTTTTCTTAATTTTGTATTTCATTTATTTGGTTTTCTTGTCTTAAGGTAAGAAAAAGTATTTTATTTTTTCGTTTTATCTTCTTTGAAAACCTGATAAAAAAAAGACATGTATATATAAAAAAAACGGCAGACCAAACAAACAGATGAAGGGACACACCACAAGACGATCTTCAGTCAATCAGAGATTAAGATGATCTGTCTCGGTCACCATCCGTCGGTCGAGGTCAATTAGACTACCAAATTAGATCAGACCTCTGTTCAGAGTATCTGCACCCTCTCCCCCTCCCCCCATACCTCTTTACCATACTTCTCCATACCTGGCCACCTTTTTTTATCCCGTTTATCCCTCAGAATGGATTTAAAAATTCTCAACATATTCATCGTGTATTTTGCAGGGGCATGTGGAAATTTTTAAATTTTTTTATTTTTCGTTATAATTTAAGACAATGGTAATGGGGACCAAGACAAAATAAAACGATCTGCTGTCTCGCAAAGTAGTCACACATGTTGTTTGAAATATTCCTCTTATCGAATATACAAAATAGTGGTCCCAATTTTTAATGATATTACAAGAAAAATAGCAATATACTAAACAATTTTTACTATGGTATAATTTTAAATCTAAAAACTAAATTAGGACCTCTAGCCAGCTAAGGTTAATTATTAGGATGGCCAAAAAGATTTGTCGTTTTTTGTGTAATTAGAAATTTAATTCGCTATATTTTATAGCTTAATTAGCATTAGTTAATCAAATATTGACCATACTATACCCAAATTTGTAGAAAGCTCTATCTTTTTACCTTAGAAAGTTATTCACTATCATTTGGATATCGTTAAAATTCTCAAAAATTTTTATTCCATCAAGAAAATATTTTGCAACAAGAGGAAAAGATGGTAATCGATAATGGTGTCATAGTATACAATCTCTTGTAGTTGATCTTTCGTCCTTAAAGCCGTATATGGTTTAGATTTTTTCATAATGGAACACTACACCATAGCAGTTTTTTTCGTTAAACTTGTTTACATCGATACCACTTTTTCGATAATGTCAAGCTTTCTCAAGCGGTTTTCAATGGGTATATGTGTTACATTAAGCTTCTCCCTAATATTTTTAGTGGTCAATAAATGGTTCATTAATGACACTAAGTGATTAAAACATCATCATCAAGCTCTTTGGGCTCTTTCTGGAGTGAGATTCATCTTACCCCTGAACTTTTTGAACAATCTTTAGACACGCAACGAACGTCTACCTTAGATGGTCCAAAAATAGAACACAAATTTTAATTAGATTGTATAGATTCTCGAAATTTTAAGACAATTTTGAAAAAGAAAACAGTTTTAGTTTGAGACCCTAAACGAGATCGGTATCGGACAGTAGGTAACGAAGGTATAAGCGAACAAATTATGGTGTGGCCGGAGAAAATGATAGAACTTCTCTTACTAACGAAGTAGTAGGTAGTAGTTTAGGTTAACGTAGGATAAGATAAGTAGGTTAGGTACCTCATAGAGATGTTTTACTGTCCCCTTGACCTCTACCACAAATGCATGATATTAAAATATTAGGGAAAACTAATAAACTCCAAACACTCTATAAATGTAAAAGAAATAAACAGTTTGGAACGAAATAAATAAAGTTTTTTTTTTAAATTACTGAAAGACTTTATTAAATGAATTTTAAATTTAAGCAAATTTTCCTTGCTTTTCATTGCCAATAAAAACTGATCAAGAGGCAGACAATACGATTAAATCATTTAAATTCTATTTTAATTGTTTGATTCACATCCAATTTCTTATTTGTATGAAAAGAGATTTGCATAGCTCCACCTCTGAAGCAACAACTAAAAGAACTTGTTGTGAATTAAGAATGGGGACACGTGAGCTACCATCGTTTAAACGATCATAGATCAAAAACATACATACACATGTAAAATTCTCGAAAGAATCTTCTTAATTCACCTAAAATCTTCCCATCCCCTTCCTTTATGGATGATGATACTGTGCATATACAGGCGGTATAGGTGATACCAAGAATCACAGCTTTGATTAGTGTAATGAAATCTTCAGGATGATTACATGGCGTTTTGACCCAATTTAAAGGTTTTTATTATTCTGTAACTGCCCCTTCCGCACCCCAACTCCCACCCCAACGCATCATCTAATCCCCTCCATCGTTTTAATGATAAAATTTATATATGGTCCAGCGGAGTATGAACCTGTTAACATAGGGCATCTTTTAAACATCTCCGGTGTGTGTGGGGTGGGAGTAGTGCTAAACATGAGATGAATGCTCTCGACAAGTTAAAGGTCAGTGTTTATTTGTTTGACCGATTGCCACTTTAATTTTGATCTCATATCATGGAATTAATTTGATTATTCTCGCCCCCTATTTAAGATTTTAATGGGCGAATAAATTGAAAGGTTAGTTTACCCTTTGATCATACAATAGAAGGTGATATTAGTTAATTTTTATAAATATTTAAAAATAATAAATTAATTAAATAAATCTTTATTGCCCTGACCATATCCCCTAACACTAACCCCAGTAGTGTTAGATTTTACCCTAACTTTCGCCTTAAAGGTCATCGTACTAACTATCGTCACTTCGAATTTCTTTATCAGAATACTGCGGATGGCTAACAATTCTGTCTGCCATCTCACCTCCCTTAATTGTGCCGTATACTTGACCAATTCAACCCTTCAATGAACCATGAAATAATTAAAATAAATAAATCATCAAAACCTTGAAAAATTTCTTATTTATTATTTTTTATTATTAGCAAATTAAACATTAGAAAAAAACAAAAAAATAAATAAAAAACACAACAATTGATTGGTGGACATTGTCTCATAAATTTTGATCAAATCAATTTTGAATCCTTTCTCGTATTTCTCTCGTTTCAAATCTTTTGTTTGTTTAGTCCATCTCACGGAATTTGCTTCAATTTAATCTAAAAATTTATGGGATACCCCACAAAGAGCAAGAAAGTAAAGAGAGATGGGCTACGGTTTAAAGTTCCGAAACACTATAAAAATTAAGGTTATAAAAAAAATAAAAAAAAAACAGGTACAAACCCACAACGGGATATGTTTTGGGTCTCTCAGGTGTTATCTTAAGATGTCGTTTCCTAGAGAGTAGAGGGCCTCAAGAAAGTCGATTACGACTGGAACAGAGGCGACGATCGAGGCATCAATTAGTCCGATTTTCGCCTTGCCTCGTGTTTCGGGTCATTTCCCTGTTGAATTTCGATTCATTTATTGCACCACATGTGTGCATGCGTCTTTTTAGGCTATTTGTTTTTTTGTTTTTGAAATGTTTTTTTAAGTATCATCATTCGGTTATCGGTTAATTAATTAATCCCACCCGTGCCTTATCTTAAGGTGATCTTATCAAAATAATCTGCCTAAAGAATGATCAATGCTCGTATTGAATTTATTTTATGGGTAACAGGTTTTAGGGTCTGTGCAATGTAACAGAAAAATGTAAATATCTGACCTATAATAAAAATGTTTAGGTCTTTTGTTTTAGATATCAAAATTTTCATATACTTTAAATAATAAAAAATTAGAAACTAATCTTCTGTGATGGTTCTACTTTTATTTTAAAATCATGGTATAATTTGATGGGAACCTTACACCTTTTTTTTTTTTTGTTTGTTTAGTGGGAAGACGGAGGGGGTTATAAAACCGAAAAATTATCACCCAGATACGCGGGTCCCATAAATTTCTTTAAGTGGTTTATTAAGCTATTTTTATTTAGGCATTGGCCACAAATTAAAAACGACATCCACACATTTGCATATCTCCCAGCATCTTCAACGTATTTTGGATGAGACTCGCGCGCCAACAGAATTAAGACGTAATCTCTGTGTCTGTAAACTTTGGTGCGAGGAGCGGTTTCCGTGTTCATCTTCGATCTTAGCAATCTAACAAAAGAATGCGGAGGTGGGTCACATAGCGATCTGGGTGGCACGTTTTTTTTTTTTGCTTTTATATATTCCTCATTTTATATTTATTGAATAATTATAAAATTCAAATTAAGATGTCTGTTATTTCAATTTGTTGTCCGATATTAGTCAGAAATTATTGGCTCTGAAAAATATAAGCTCTGAGGGAATTTAATTAATTATAAGAATTAATTAATTAATTAATTAATTATCTGAAATTTTACCTAGATTAAGGAAGCGTCTTGAAGCGAAATTGGCATTTTAAGGAGCGAAAAAAAATATTCTCCTGGTCGTAAAAAAAGTCACAGAGTTCCAAAATTTTGCTCAGACTAAGAGGACATATCATGCTTTTTAGAAAAAATAAAAACAGGGTAACTCTCAAATAAAAATTTTAAAGTACAGGGTGTAGAAGTTGATTTTTAAGATTTTAAAGGTGAGAAATTCAATTTTCACGAGAAATACTTTCCTGACCCTAAAACTTTGCTTTGATTGCTCCTGAACTTCTAGCTGTTCAACGCACAAAACCGTAGTGAAGGTTATGTATGGTTGGTCCGATTGCCTAAAAAGGCACTATGGGATTACGTGTGGGATTCGAATCCACAGCCTCTATGACGGCAGACTAGCACGCTAACAACTGAGTTATCAGAGTCTCCGATTTTCTTATTAATTTTAATGAAACGTTAGAAACAGTTTTTTCAGGATAAAAAGTAAACGATATAGAAAACTTTAAAATTTAAAAAGAAAAATGTGTGCTTATCACCACCAATAAATTACTTATAACATTTTTATTTTAAATTTGTTAATCTCAAGAGTTAGGGCTAATAAAAAGGTAAAAACATCTATTAATTAAAGGTATCTAAAAATATTTAAAACGAATTTCTCTCGGTATACGCAAAAGCTGTTCTGTATTTTTAATTGAAGGGGACTTTTTCGTAAAAAAAAAGGGTCTTATAAAATTCGGGTTAATTCTGGGAGATGGCACCCTGATTCAGTCTAAAGAAGCACTTCATTTTGCTTCCCTGTCGTCCTATGCCCTTCTAAAGGGAAGAGGACATGTAACGACGGACAGTGGCCGTATGTGCGCTCCCTTTCTTTTTTTTTTCATTTCTATTTCTGCGGACAAACATACATATATACATATATTTGTTTATATATTTTATTTATATATGTGGATATTTTTTTATTTGCGAATTTTTTGTGTCCGTTTTCACTCCACTCGAGCCCGGCTGTATTAGTGACATCCAACTCGGCAGAGGGAATCATTAAATTTACTGTCCCTTTTCTTGGTTTTTCACAATTTATATATGAATTGTGTTCGAAGGGCCATATATCATTTAGATATCATTAATTCCGATTATGTCTGTATAGATCGAGGGGGGGTATAGAGAGGGGGAAGGGGGGTTGAGATGGAGCTCAGGACGAGCTGGAAAGACGTTAACCGTTACGGGGAAGGAGGGGTGGGGGATGGGAGGGGAGGGGAACGATGGGCAACATAATTTTGTAAGAGAAGGGTGCCCGATTCTGGTTCCAGTGTACGCTATAGAGATCTATAGGAGCCCTAGGCCTCCTTTCAAGATGAGAGAGGAGCACTTATGGCCCTGAGAATATCTGTATAGCGCTTAACTCCCCCCCCACCACACCTTACCCTCCTTTCCACCACCAAAGGTTCCTGTTCTTTCTGCTCTATCTACCAATTTTTGCCTGTTTTATGCTTCTGATGGAGACGATTTCTCGTTTTCTTCCGATCATCGTCATTATCGGGGGCACACAGTTTCATCACATCTCTGGGGGAACAAAAAATACATAAAAAAAAAGAGACTCTCAAAGGAGCATATTGAAATCATCACCAGAGTTCAAAGATTCGATGAAATATATACAAAAAAAAAAAAAAAATTAAATAAAGAAAACGCTAAAAAATCGAATTCCCCCTTTTTTTCGCTTTTTCAACAGTGGACAATTGTTTCGGGCTCGCGCGATTTTGAATACAATGGGTGGCAAAAAGGTTCATGTCACAAGGATTAGTTCTCGGTTTCCGAAGAGACGCATACACCCGCCCGGATGAATATCTTTGCTAGGGCCACTTAAGATTTTTAACAATTCTCACATTTTTCAATTGTCTTTCTTTCAAGACGATCGAAACCCTAGCCTACCTTTTTTCCTCTCCCCCCTGTCGCCTTTACCCTTTCTTACCCATCTCTCCTTATCCTCTATCCTCCTACCCATCCTTTTCTTACTATCTCTAGATAATTCAGTCAGTCTCTAACTGAAATCATCCGATATACGGGCGATTTTAAAGTGCACTCACTTTAAAAGATCCACACCCTCCTTGGAGGTCAATAATTAATTTTCATGATTAATACCAAAATCAATGAGAGCCATTAATTCATATCACTTGAGTCTTCTCAATGGTGTGCTTCTTTTCTCATTTTCTTAATGTTTTTATTTTTGGTTTTGTATGTTTTTATCTTTAGATTCCTTTTTTACTTTTTTTTTTTTTTCTCATATTCGACTCGAACTCTATAAGCAGTCTGAATGGGTATTTTTGTTGTTGTTTTATAAATTATCTCTGTTTGTCCTCGGTTTTTATCTTATTTTTTTTTTACCCACAACTTATCTGAATTGACTGTCTGACTAATTCAGAAGAAAAGGCATATTACCTTTCATACCTTTAGCCTTTTGCAGCTGTGCGATAAGCCCACTCAAAAAAATGAGAAAAATTTAGAAATTCAAATAAGCTCTTTATTTATTTACTTTTTATTAAAATTTACTAAAAATTAACAATATTTTTAAATATGTTTTGATTTTAACTAGGGTAAGACGATGATAGTTTAGAATAGGGTCAAATTAATCAATTGAAATATTTCAAAATCTAACCAACATATCATAAATGTGTAAATACCGGAAAGATGGGTATGAAAAAGGGAACTAGTGAGATTCACGTATGGTTCATTTAATTTTTTATTAAAATGTAAAAAGAAAATATGATTCTGGTTACTTTTCGCTTGGGATTTATTTTATTTCAGATTATCTAACTAAAGTCATATACAATGGATTCTGATATCGTTTTTTAGGCCTCTGGTAGGTCAGTTGCTAGCGTGCTAGTCTATCGCCTCAGAAGCTGTGGGTTCGAATCCCACGTATACCTATAGTCTCCTACTCTACGTGGTAAATACAATGAGCCAAAAATGATCTAAGTATATCTTTCTAGGCAACCACAGCTAGTCATTTTATGAGAGTTACTTTACATATAATAAAAATTATAAACTTAGTGGTCTATTGCCAAACAATACAATTGCCTCCATTGAATTAAATTAAAACCTCAAATCATGTAGAACTGTAGAATTTCTCAATTAACTTCATAGCAATTATGCAATGTAATTCGAATGTTAACGACTATTTCCTCATTTATATTGACTTACATATGGATGAGGGTCTAAATTTTCTTTTTTAGGGGTAGGGGGATGAGCATATCACCGAAATAAATGATCTCATTGAACATGCATTAGTCTTTGATACAAAAATAACCGATTAGACTCTCTACCCTCTACTCTCTACCCACTCTATCTTGTTATGTCTTCACCTTAAGTCTATCACCCTTAAGTTCCTCCAATACCCCATCTACTTCTTAGAGACAACGAAAAACATTTATTTATTTTTTTTTTCTGTATCATCCCATTACCTCCCCCCCACCCACTCCAATCCCCCCTTACCCTGTATTCCCCACCTCTTTGTCAATCTCTAATAAAATGAATGTTGATATTGCTTGATTTTCAATATCCGGAAGGTTTATGGTATGACTTAATGTGGCGACGTCATCTCTTTTGATGATATTAATCAATAGCAGGGATAGGATGGGATAGGAGGTAGGAGAGGGAGGAGTAGAGGATATAGTAATTTTTGCAAAAACATCCACACATCTTAGGAATTTTTCGGTGTTTATTTCCCTCGAACAGAAAAATTCTTATATATGGTGTACAAATTTTAGCAATGTCATCCGGCATCAATTACGTTTCGCATTTGCTTACTGAGGCAAAATGCAGGGATTTTTCTTTCTACCCCTCCTTTACTTACTGACTTCCTTCCCTCACTTAGACCCCCCCCCTCCCCCTATCCCTTCTTCCCCTAACCTTCCTAACCGCAAAAAAAGCCATAGTTTTCTTTGAGTAAAAAATCTATCTATCGTCTGTAGTAATCAAAATGATAATAAGACGGTGAATTTTTGAATTTAGAGAATTACTAAAGATTAACACATGACCATCACCGGTGACTGACACTGAACATTTCGATCGGACTGTATCAGTTACCGAATGACTGACTGTGTATAAAGTAAGATACAATAGCACTTGGCACTTTATGTATTGAATGAATATCCATAAGCATATTATTCTAAACGTAATTATCTTCTATAATCGTTTTGGTATTCCTATAGCATAATACGAACGCACTCTTAAGAAGCGCGCGCATAAGCACACGATGGTTTCCTTGTAAATGCGTGTAACAGTCAACGTGTTAAATAAAATTTAAATTAATGGATACCATTTTAATTGCGATGATAATTCAATTTTTTAATTTAATTTAAAACAAAATTATAAAACTAACTAGCTAGCCATATTTTATTGTATTTATTCCTATTTTTAAAGGAGTACACTTAATATAAAATTGAGATAGTATATAAAACCCTTCGGGAATTAAATTCCAGGGAGCATATACTCCTTCAACAGATACCTCTTGTTTCCTTAATATAACAAAAAACAAATAATATAAATAAATAAATCCAAAATCATAAAGCTATAGACACAATCCACAACACACGGTGATTGTGGGGCAGATAATGCGGGAATTTTATCGAATTTTGTAAGATCTAACGTAACAATAAGGCACTAATTTCCCACTGTAATCATAATAATAAATAATAAATATCCCTTGAGGTGTGGGTATATAGAGGGTATGTTTTGGGGAGGTGGTGGGTGGGGATGGGGTACTAGGAAGTATATGGGGGAAATACAAAAAAAAAATAAATAAATAAATAAATAAAAATAAGTTCATATTTCCATTATTTAGAGGAGAGTATGGCATATATGCCCGGTATATCACAATATCCCCATAAAGGCAATGATGAAATATCTAGGGAAAGTGAAATGTTAGAGGGGAGGAAAATGATATTTTACACGTTCCTATCCAGGATCGCGAACAAGCGCTTGATATAATAAAAATGGAAAAAGTACAATTCCCAATAGATTCCAATTAACCGAACGCAGCCACTGCTTCTTTACATCCCCTGGCAAAAATAAAATAAAACAAAACAACAACAACAAAAATGACCTTTCTAATACAGAGGGGAAGAATGTATAAGGGGACTATCAGAAAAATTTAATTGGTCGAATAGAGACATAGAAAATTTCGTTATATTTATGAAATTTTAAAATACAAAAACAAAACATTTTCCCACACGACTTACAAGTTATTTTCAAAACAAATTTGGCATATATTTTCTGTGAAAACAAAAAATTAAACAATTAAAAAGATGTCTTTGATTTAATCAAATAATTTTTAAAAATCAAACTTCCCCTCATCCAGAATAGAAGGAGGAAAACATCTGAATCAGAATAAGACCTCCATATGTTCGAAATCTAAATGTATTAACTCATCTGGGCAACAGTCACAGGCGCAGTAAAAATGCCTCAAGATCGTAAAAAGATGGATTTATTATTATTTATGTTTTTTTTTTTTTTTGGTTTTCTGAATTATTAATGGATTAATCAAGAAATGAAAGAGACTTTTGCGTAGATGAGGAGGTAGTTGCTGGCAAAAACAATTTCTTTTTCTTTACCTTTGGGAAAAATATAACTTCCCTCTGTCACGAGATAATCAAGCATACGTGGGTAAGAATGTAATTTTTTTTTATAAAATAAAAATAAATGATTTCCGGTAGAATCCTAATGGTAATTACATTAAAACTCCAACGATAAAAGAATTAAAATTAATTTACGAGTATAAGTGAGGTACCAGGGTATCTCTTAAGGGAACATTTTGAGCTACAGGGTGTAGAAGTTAATATTTCTTATTTTCAGCCTATCCGCAATAAAGAGCTATACAAAATTTTTAATGAAGCTGTAAATACATTTTTTACCTTAGTGTCAATACTTAAAACAATAAAAAAATTGAATATAAAGAATTTTCTTGAAATTCGAAAAAAATGAGTTTTTATCATTACGATTTTTACACGCTTTGAAGCGAAATTGGATATTCTGAGTTATTTTCTAAAATTTTCCCCAAACTAAGGAAGAATGTTTTTCTTTATAAGAAAAAAAAAATACATATATATAAACAGGGTAGGTCTTAAGTTTTACTTTTGGAACTATAGAGTGTAGTAATTGATTTTTCTCATTTGATCTTGTACTACTCAACTATGTCAAGGAAAATAAAATTATAACACGAAAGTATGCAAACTTTTCGGAATAGGTAAAAATACACTAAAAGTAGTCAAATGATATTTACAAACACATTCATATGTGAGCCTACCTAAACAAGTTTTCTTCTTCTTCTTACAAAAAAAAAAAAAAAAAAAAAAAATGAATAAGGAGGAAAAAACAAAAATGCGCTTTGTCCTCCTCTTAAACTAATGTGAAATAAGCTCCCCATCCGCCTTTACCAAAAAAGAAATCAACTCATCCCCTTATCCATGTACAGAACTCCCGCAACCACCACCCTTCATCTCAACGTCAAATTTCGTTTGTGGGCATCGCGCACTCAAAGTGCCTACTTTGGTGCCGCCACAGCCAACTGAATCATCCCCCCCCCCGGCCAACCTCTCTCTATACACACACCCCTCGCCCCCTCCCTACATCCCTACGAATGGAGGATTACACCCGTCAACTTTTGTGCCTGTAAGAAAATAAGGAAAAACCTAAGAAGGTTGAGGTAGATGAAAATGAAGAAGAAGAATAGACGGGCGGCTATTTTTCTTAAAAACCCTCTGAAAATTTTCTTCCACCCATCCAAACCATATTCACCCACGAGACCCTACCGAACCCCTCAGAGCCCTCTAAAGCCCTAAAAACGTGTGTACGGTGGAGCAATTTTTGAGTCGCTGCTACTGCCGCCGTCGCCGCGCTTTATACGGTTACTATATGAGTTTTGGAGAGGGGATGGGGCCGGTAATGATTATACATACGGATCGGGATGGGTATGTACTATACATCGTGTGCTCCTTACACCCCCACTCCCCGAGCCCCCCCCCGTGCCCCGTAACCAACCGGTGAATCCTCAATGTAGACCCCTCTCCTTCTGAAGTAGTCCTCCTGAAGGAGCCATCTGAATTGACATACGGCGGAGCAGCAGCTACTGTTGCTGTGGGTTTTACTTTTGCTCCCCCTCCCCTCCCCCCTTTCCCCTCTCACCCGTCCCCCGTATCCCTCTATCCCTCATTTTTCCTTTTCTCTTTGTAGCCGCTTTTTTTTTCTTCATCACAAATTTTTATTTTTTATACATCTTTTCTGTTTTTTTTTTTCCAAGAAAGTAGAAAAGAGGGTGACTAACAGGGGCATAATGTAAAGTAGAAAGTAGCGACCGCTCCGCCCCCTGAGACCCCTCGCGGCCCCACCCCTCTCTAACCAAATTGTACCATATAGCCCTAAGTTTTTTTCTGTCCTTCTGCAATCCCTCCTCTCGTTTTCCGCACTCCGGTTCCGTATCTTTGTCATAACACCATTCGTTTTTTTTTTTTTTTTCGTGATCAGAAAAAGGACTCACTACCTCCTTAACCCCCACCCCTAGTTCCATCCCACAGATGGCACCAGTGGTGCTCTCAGTCGAGATTTTTGTACGTTCAGTTTCATTTTAAGTGGAAAAGACGAAGACTCCGAAGACGGTCCACAACGCGGTGTATCAAGAAGATGATAGAAGGAGTAGGGGTTTTTTTTTTAGCGGAGGGGTGGGGGGGGTGGGAGTGGGTGGTAGTAGGATATTGGAGGTATGGGGGTGGGTATGGTTGATGATGACGACGTCGACAAGGAAGACGAACGAAATTTCTTTGTACCAGCGACTAGACGAACTTTAGATACATATGAAAACGGTTCCGTGGTCACAATGTAAGGTAAGGGGATGCTTGGGGTGGGAGAGAATGAAAATGGTCCTACGGGATACTGAAAAAAATTACTACCAACGAAGTCCTTCCCTGACCCTAATTTATTTCTTAATTCTACTCTTTTTTCGCGGTCGCAACCCGCATGGGTGGGTGACTAAATACGGCACACATATGCGAATGATGACAATTTTTTACCACCCTTACACCCCCCCCCCCCATCACCTCTTCCCCCCTCCCCCTCCTAGCACACTTGTTCTGTTCCTTCCTTTAATTCCAAACCCTAAACTAGGGGACATATTCGCTGCTTCTTATTCCTTCATTTCCGTCCTAAAAAAAAAAAAAAAATCCCAAAGAAAGTGGAATTTTTTTTATTTTTTATATTCACCCTCCCGGCACTCTGTTGATGCTACGGTAGAAAACCCAACGGTGTTTGGGTACGTAAAGTACGCGGGCCACACACCACCCCCATCCATTCATTTCACAACAGCATCCATCCATCCTATCCCCTCGAAGGCAAAAGAAAAAAAAAGGAAAAAAAAAAACAAAAATTTTTTTTTCTTCTCCTTATTTCTGGCACTACAGCAGAGAAATCTCACCCCTCATATCACATTTTTTCTTACGGATTTTCCAGCCTAACCTAAGGCTCTAACGACAAGGGATGTGGGGGTGAATATGAAAAAAAATACGAAAAAATGTAAAAAAGGCTGAAAGAAAAGAAACTGGCCCTATTCAATCGCATGCACACACCTTACCCCTCCCAATCATACGCCACACCAACCACCCCCTCCTTATTCATGCCTCACCATTCGGGATATGGTTCTATCCGCTGGAGCCACTGCCGTCGCATACCCCCTTTTTTTTTTTTTTGAGACTTTCCTTCCTCTTCCTGAAATTTTCGGTGTTTTTTTTTTTTTCCCCGGGATCTCTTCTCGTATATTTTGCGACTTCATTTCTTTTTTTTTTCCTCGGTATTTAGTCTCGCCCCCACACTTGGACGAGATAAGAAATCGAAGGGGAATATTATGGATATAAAAAAAAAAAATGAAATTCAGAAAGTACCAAGGGCTCTAAAGCTAAAGAGAAAAAAAAAATAATTATTATTCAGAGCCCAAAAAATCAATAATTCATTCCCCAATTGAATTCGGGGCGAATTTATCTATTTTTTTTTTCTTTTTTCTTATGTTACAAAAACGATGAAGAAAGCGATTGAATATGATTTGCAGATATGAAAAATGAAATTATTTAAAATTCTTACAATCGACATATTTTTAGAAACTAATTAAAATTTTATAATTTTTAATAAAATTCTACACCACTATCCATCCATTATCCCCACTATCTCTACTATCCGTACTATCTACACAATACCCACTATCTCCACTATCCCCACTATCTCCACTAACCCTGCTAACTCCACTATACCTACTGTCTCCACTATGCCCACTATTTCTACTATTGCCACTATTAAAATAATTCAAATTCAAAATAAATTTGAACTGTATCTTCCGATCAAAATAGATAGACAAAAATTGCAAGATTAGAGGCAGGTAAAATAAATAGAGGGATATGATTTAAGAGAAAATCTGATACCCTACCTAACACCCAAAAGAGTAACGATGAATGAACAGAAGAAAAAATTTTATTAAGTCTAAGATCTAATTTGTGTTTCATTTTAATTTATCATAATTTTTCGTTTTTGATACATTTTCCATTTTTCCATTTAGACATAAATTAAAAAAGAGAATAATGAAATATTGGAAACGATAAAAAGATACAAAAAAAAAAAAAAAACCCTTGAAGCGGTCAATAGTTTACGTTTTGTTCTACCTTTAAGCGAATCTGGTGAAACCGCCTTACCCACATCTTGTTATCTTAATTGGGCGCACGATACCTCTTCACCATCGTCGTCGTCATCGTAGTCGTCGTTGTTGTTGTCGTCGTTTTTGCCACCTCTTGTGGGAATTATGACAAAACAGTGCGAACACAATAAAACAAAAAAATAAAAAATAAAAATAAAAACATAAATAAATTTATAAAAAATTAACAGAAGGAATTTCGCTAGCCCAAAGAAAAGACAGATAAGATGATGCAGTAGAAGCGAAGAATTGTTTAAATGAAAATTAAATAGGTAACCGCCCTATTTCAGTCATCACCTGATAATACCTTAATCATTTATGTCTTGCGAAGTATCTCAACGATGAAACATATTTTTACCCTGGATAGGTGTGCGGAAAAATGAAGAGATTCACAATTTTGTGGTAATCACTGCTTTGCAACATTCACAGGTTAGTGTAGGGAAAGCTATTTAAATAATAGTTAACAATACCTAATTAGTTATTTTAACAAATCCTCCAAGTTCACAAATTTCTTAAGATACTTACAGCCCTTCATTATTTTCTGATTGATAAAAACCTGAAGTAAGTACAAATTAAGTATAAAAAAATAAGTGTAATTGTTTAACTAACCAAAAAAAAAATCGTTACCCGATTATCGTAGGATTAGGACGGGAATAAAATTGTTAACTTGAGTAGACTCTATTTTTAAATCAGAGTTACAGAGTGCACAATCCTGCATAAAATTATGATAAATGTTACAAGATTTTAAGTAATTCAAAAGCGATATTAGAAAATTCTCTCTGTAGTCATGTCCTGGTTCATTGTTATTTCGATAACAAAAAAGAAAACAGAGGTTCAGGTAGGTCGGTGATGTCGTTACACGCTCTATTGGCCTACTTCAAACGAATTGGCCGTAACAGATTTAAGAAATATTTTTATTAATATTTCATTTCTGAGTGATAATTAAGCAAGTAAATGGTAGTTTAAATATATCATATACCTTTTTAAAATTCCCTACAGTATAATGGCAATAAGCGTTTGTCGATTGCAACAGAGCTTGGTACATTCTTACAGTGAGTTTTGATTTTTACACTGGTCATTTTGCCTTAAGGTTGACTATGTAAAATCGTCTTTAATTTTTTTAACATTATTTCGTCCATTTCCCATTTTTATCGTAGCCGTCACTATCCATTGTCCGTTGTCGTCATATTGGCTACGACGATCTACGGCCGATCATTGTCGTGATCATTTTTCTAAACCCATCAAGCCACCAAGTATACTCTTTTCTTCTTTCTTAAAAGACAAGATCCAATGGATCTTCTACAAAATGATTTAAATTTAACGTCTTACGCCGGCGCAATTTTCTCGCCACTGTCTGTTGTTAATCCAACGACTGAATTTCAGAGAGAAAGATGTCCAATGCTGGACCAGAGAAAAATTTATAAAATATATATGTATATATATAAATTATGTATATACATAGTACGTACATATATATAAAATATATATATATATATAAAAAAAAAACATTATGAAAATGTAAAAATTGCATTCAGTCACTATACCAACCCAAAGTTATTCGTTGTCGTTCGTTTGTTTGCAACGTACACCGGCTGGAGGACACGGTAGATGGACCGAATTCGATTGAATCTTTCAATGTTGGATGCATTTCGCACGTTCGTGAATATTTTTTGGCGCGCGGCAATTTTTGCGGCATCAACAGAGAGGATATCTAAAGGCCGGCTGTTTTACAATTCTAGTGATTTTCTGGCAGTCGTGCGGGCGGGCACTATCACGGGGCAGGGCATTTAATAGAGGAGGAGGGGGTGATGATAGGACGGATAGGAGGGATGGGGGTGAAGGTACAACGAGAACGACAACAAAGACGACGACGACGACGACACAACAACAACAACGGCAACGATGCTGAAGAGAAATCTGGGTACCTTTTTTCATTGTCCTTGTTTAACTTTTATGCTCCTCACCATTGCTTGATTTTGTTGCACCCGCACGCGGGAGCACCAATGATGCTACAATCGAATGGGAAGGTGGAGAGGGAGGGGCAATAATGGTACAGAGAAGGGAGTAAACCATGGGCAGCATGGTTCTACTAATTGAATGAATAGACAAAAAAGTTCATAAATTCACCGTCTAATCATCCTCTCGTTGCCTGTGGGTCACAGAACTTGATCATCGTTGGAAAAATTATTGTTATGTGTCTGAAGAGGAGCTAAAAGTTAAGAAAGGTAGGAGGGGGAGGAAGGGGGGAAAGGAGAAAGATCGGTTGATTTCTTAAGACGATGACCGCAACGACGACGACGATCAAAAACGACCAAACAAAAAACAAAAAAACAAAAAAAACAACAACGACGACGATAGAGAGTGACTTGAATTTTTGACCTACAGGCAACATACAACTTGGAAGGAATAGAGGCCCCAAAAAAAGATAATTTTATTTTTTTTTTTCATTTTATTTATTTTTATTTATTTATTTATTTATTTTTTTTTTTTTTTGTTTATCTCAAAGTGTACACGCGGTTTTATGTTGTTTTACATTATCCGCGTAAGTCTTAAACCGTTCGCATTGCACAATATTCGACTGTTGCTGCACTGCAATGTACCACAGTACGGTTTATGGTACATGCAGCAAGAGCGCATCATTTTATCAGTGATGATGATGATGCTACTGCTGCTGACGACAACAGTCAGAGATGTAATGATGATGATGATGATGATGCTTTAGATGCTGTAGACCCACATGGGTCACGGCATCTGGTAGGGATAGTTTCTTTTTTTTTTGTATTTTAAATAAAAACCGTATCGATCAATACCTTAAATTGAGCGTGCGCGCGCAATTTTACAAATAATAAAAAAAAAAAAAAAAAAAACATCAAAAAACCCACCCAGAAAAGAAATATTTCTTTTTAAACCTTACAACCAAAACTCAGAGTCAGTCAGTCCGTGGCTGAGCAATGATTCAACAGATAAGGAACTGGTTATAATTCTTCTGGGACAGACTTGAAAACGTTTTTCTCGCCCCTCTTGTTTAATTACTGGGAAACGAGGAACAATTATTAATTTTTATTTTTATTTTTTTTTTATTTCTCCATTCAAAATAAAAAGCTTAGAAAAAAGAATTCAAGAAATTTCAACATTTTGTTGATATCTTGTTTTTGTATTTCGCTTCTGAGATCAGAGACCCTTGGGTATTCGACCACCACTTGTGTCAATACACCCGCGCAACGTTATAAGACAAGATCTTTAACACTTAATAGTCCGAAACTAGAAATTCGCATTTTGCATTTATCAATAATTCTGTTTTTTTTTAAGGATAAATATCAGACTTACTTAAAACTTATTTCCTTTATACATAACTAATAGTATAACATCAAAAATTTGTACTACATTAAGGGCAAAGAACCTAAACGGACTAGTTGAACTTAGCTCAAAATGTTCAAGTCTAGACAGATTTATTATTGTTGGCGTTTTATCATTAATTTATCATCATTTTAATAAGACAAACCCTTGACCTGTTACCCTCTACTATAAGTAAAGGATATTTTCTTTTTAGAGGTATCCTTTTTATATTAGCAACACTTGGTTTCTAGTGATTGTTAATTTAACAGTTAATAGTTAATTTGTAATCAGTACATTCTGCCATTTCACCATAGAACTATAGACGAACTATGCGGAACAGCGATACCAATTTATGGAAATTTATTTTGAAAATCATAGTTCAATTTGGCAAACTTACTTAAATCGTCTATCCGAGGAAGTTGGATTACTTTCTTTTAGAGATATGTAAAGTCAATCGTCTATTCTGATAAACTACAGATATTGGATCACTTGGAAGTTAACATACGGCCCCTCGTTGCTCGACAAATTGATTAAAAATTAGAGATTAAGTTTCATTTCGAACTAGCCATAGATGCCCATATGACCGAAATCATATTAAAGAGCTAAAATCGGGAAAAATTATATAGTAAAACTTGAACGTTACTCAAATCGGTGTTATTATTAAATGAATTTCTATAGTAGGGATATATTGAAAAAGTAAATCTTATTTTAATAAATGTCTTTCAAATTGCATATTTTCCAAGGTATATTTGGATAGTACGTAAAAACTTGTAAGGTAGTAAGAGAGTTAATAATCGAACAGACGATTAAGTGAGAGACCCCACCCACCTTGTGATCTCGATCATCGTGATCAGCATCACCAGCATCACCATCTTTTGGTCTAATAAATTTTTTTTATATTTTAAGAGGTGGATATGGGAAAGAGGATTCGCGTTTTGTTTTCGTTCACATTTGTTTTTTAAACCGAAAATTATACTCGATTCCCAGACGTTGTGGGGACGTGAATTTGTTATAAAAATATGTTTTTTTAATTTTTTATATCTATCTAAATTTAATTGATATTTTAATTTTATTACAGATTTTTCTTGGAAATGGAACTAGACATTTAGCATGATAATCGTTATTCGGGTAAGTAATTTTAATTTAAAAAAAAATATGTTAAAATTAAATTTTATAATTTTACAAAAATTATTTAAAACGCATTTTCATGCATTACATTCTCGATCACCCAGACCCCAAAAAATTTAGGTTCGATGATCATCATCATCAAAATCATCGTCATCGTCATCGAAGTTTTGTTACCTCGTCAATCGTGTGCCTTGCCGCGCGGTATGATGTATTTTTTTTTTTTTTTTTTTTTTGATACGTGTTAGGTGAACCATGCCTAATCGGATCAATTAAATTCCGCTGAGGTTTTTTTATTTTTTTGTATTCTTATATATTTTTTGTTTTTTTTTTTTTTTTTTGGATAAGCTCCCAAAAGTAGAAAACTTAATGCGTGTGTGTGAGTGTGTGCGCGCGATGGGTCTCTCACTCTTTTTAGGTAATCAATGAAAACCTTAATTAAGCACTTTTTTTTTCTTCTTCTTCTTCTTCTTTTTCACCGAAAGGTAACACAATAAACTACAAAATGCTCCGTTCGGAAATTTTTCTATTTTTTTTTTTTTTTTAGTGTTTGGGGCTTGTGCGCTTTTACTGGCCGCGCACGGTGCGGTAATTAAAACCGATGACTCATCATTTGAAATAAACTCGTAAAGAAGAAGAAGAAGAGCCCCAAAACGATGTGTGCTCATTAAAAATTCCAATGAAATGTGATTAAGACCCCTACGACCAAAAAACCAGGAAGGGGTAGGGAGGAAGGGGTAGGGAGGAAGGGGGGTCTATGAAAGAAGGAAGGGGGTTGGGGAAGGGAGGGATGGGGTAAGAGGGGTATCTTTTATTTAAAGTCCTTTAAAGGACACAGATACGAAAAACAAAATACACCTTATATAGGGAGAAACTATTTATGCAATTTCTAGTAAAGGGGTGCTCTTCTATACCTACGAGAAAGCGCCCTTAAAAAAACAAAAATGTCAGGGGGTAGGTTGTATGTTTCTGGTGAATGAACTTTACGGGAGCCCTTGAAGAAGAAAAAAAAACAAATTTTGTATCGATCTATCAGAAATTTCGGACATAAAAGATACAAGGATACTTCCGTGAGGGTAATTCTTGTTTTTTTTTTTTTCTTTTTTTTCCTCCGTCTGAAGGTTAAACGAAGAAATCCTAATCACGTTCCTCAAACCCCACTAAAGCAATTTCTTGGGCAGTAGAAGGAGCAGCAACAAAAATTTCCACTGGTATAAAAAGATTTGGTATTAGAAAACAAGAAAAGAAGAGAAGGAATCACCGCCCACAATAAAAGGGTAAAATACGAAAAATTCTTTGAATTAGGGGATTGGGTAAGAGGGGTAAATTCTATAACAAAACAAAGAGGTCGACGCAATCAGTACTACAAATAGAAAAGGGTTGATGATCAGATAAAAATCAAATAATAGGGAAAATTAATATTCTGGTTGTTAACCTGCCATCACCCCAAATTTTTAGGCCCTGAGAAAAATGCCAAGAAATTCCCTTTTCTTTTTTCATTTCCAGTTGATTCAACACGAAAAACATTGAAGTAAGTGTCTTGAGTGAGAATATTTGGGTAAAAAAAAAAAGGTCTATAGATTTCTTACAGATTATCAACTAAGTATAATCGGATTACTTAAATTTTTTTAAAGTAAATTTATTAAGTAGTCGTAATAAACAAAACATATACGTATTTTTGTTTAACTAGGACTATATGTCTCAGGTAAATGTACCTTTCCTAAAGTACAGCACATATACCTTTTTTGGTTAACCTTTCCACACTATCGAGAACGATAGCATAAACACTTTTCTGTTATTGTGCCACAATATGCCCATATGATCGGTGTACCTTAATTTGTATAACATAGCTAAGGACACTTTTATATTTCTGTACCAAAGTACCACACTCTTCTCTGTTTCAGAGGATCGAAATATTCTAATCGTTTTTGAAAGATTTTAAGTAAAGGGTAGCACTTAAATCTTTTGTTTAAAAAGGAAATTTTATTAATTCAATATTAAAAACCAATGTAATAATTCAAATTCAGTTAATACCTTGCTGTAATTTTTATGTGAATTGATATGTGAATTATATTGAATGAAAATTTCCATAAACGTATTTTCTTATCATGTATTGTTTCCCATAAAAATCTAAAAACCTTTTTTAGTTATTACAGAAAACAATTTGAAATCAATAACTAAAATTACAATTACAATTTTATCGATTGGTGGTGGGATACAAATCATTTTTGTTTTTTTTTTTTTTTATTGTATAAATTCGCAACTGTCGTGCTAATATTAAAAAAAAGGGAACACTATACAGGAAATGAAATATAATAAAACACAGAATACGAATCCCATTTGCCAGCGGTGCGTAAGTCATAAAAAAACGTTTGTGAAACGCATATAGACGAAAAATGCAAGCTGCCATTAATTCCAGAAGGAACCCCTAATCGAATCGAGGGGTTGCTATTAATTATGTTTTTTTCCATTAGGTTTCTATACGTTTTTTTTTTTTTATTCTTTTTTGAGACATTGATTTGTGTCGATGGATATAAAATGTATAGTGCCTCAATTTGGGGTGTAGGGGTTGTTTCATTTGCAAGAAATATCCGCAAGGGATTTTGGTAAGAAAATAAATTAGTTTTAGCTGTTTCATGAAAAAAAAACAATGGTATGATATGAATAAAAAATGTACTAGAACATTTGTTTTTGGAAATCCAATTAATAAAAGTAAAAACAGTAGAAGCTAACATTATCCTAAAATTGTCCTAAAATTTATTTAAAAATTTCAATTTATCAAAATCTATGAAATTTTCCTCATTTTATTATTTGTTATCATCTCCCCCACAATGGGGTACTATGCAGAAAAAAAATAAAATAAATAAATAAGAAAACTTGTGGTACCCTCCCATATTTCTTGGCTATTTTTTTACACATACCGACAAAAAGTATTTGATATAACAAAAATAAGAAACGTACCCGAAACGCATTAAAATAGCGTCGTGTAGTCGAAGGATATTTTTTTAGGGGTTGGTGGTAATGATGAAGGGATGATGGTAGCAAGTCGAAAAAAATCAGCGGCAAAATGCGTTTTTTTTTTTTATATGACAGGGGTGTTTTTTATTTTTTTTTTTATCATGTTAGACTTCTTTAAGGGAGGGATGTTAGAGGGAATGAAAGAAAGATGAAAAAATTCGATTTTCTATTTTTTTTTTTTTCGTTTTGGGGGAGAGCTCATTAAAAATTGCCTAGAAGAAGAGAGGGGATGAGACTCTGATACAGAGGGTGCCCCCTAATGCAATTAAAACGGCACAGACAGGAATTATATTGATGACGCGGCAAGATCCGATAGGACCGATAGTTGCAAATGACTGTAGGGTGAGGGGATTATCATAAAAGGAAAAAAAAAATTTGCACCCTTTCAGTAGTAGAAATGTTATATACATATATATAAAAAAAAAAGTAGGACCTTCTTTCGTTTTGCCCATTATCTTCAGCCTGGAGATTTTCCTTTATTTTTTTTTTTTTGCAAGGGATGCAATTTGATTAGGATTTTATTTTAGAATATTTATAAACCTATGGTAGTATGAGTTATTTACGTACTATCGTAGATATTGATTTTTAACTAAAAATGTCACCCTTACGACCATTTAACCCCCTTCCGCTAGAAAGACATGCAATTCACATCGCCTTATTATTTTGCTCTAAAGTGAGAATAACTTTCCGAATGTCCGACTTTCCTAGCGGAAGAGGTTAAATTAAACATTTGCTTAATAAACTCAAATCATCTTATAACATTTATAATAATAATTTGTTAAAAACGTTAATAGAAATTATTCCAAGTAAAAAATCATTTTAAATTAATTTCGATGAGATAGTGACAAAACTCTACCCAATTAATTTGCAAGCGAAAATGATTAAATTGAAGCTTTATTCAGAGAAATTGGTACGATGTATTGTTTTTTATTCAAAGTATTGTCCATCATTAGCTAAAACTTAAAACCCCCTCCCTCCTCCCCAAATTTCAGACTTCATACAGATTCAGCGCAGAAGAAAATTTGCTCCTCGTCCTTTGAGACGTATCGAAGAATCGATAAAATTTTTGGCTTCTTCGTAAAAAAATGAAGTGTTCACCTCCAATGTTTTCATGAGTTAACTATTGCAACATGTGGCCGAACATCATTTGGCTTGAGTTTATATAGAAAACTAAATTTCCTTGTTTTTCCACAATTCGAATTAGACTTAAGATGGTTTTAAATCGCTTGTTGAATTACTCGCAAGATTCTCTTGAATTTTAAATGAATCTTGGTCCAATACCCTATGCTTCGAAATGAGATATACTGATTTTTATAGAGGAAATGATCTCATAAAATTTATTTATAAAAATTTATACAGAGCATGTGGGTGTACTTGAAAAAAATTTTAAATGTAGTCGACTAATAAAATAATATTCCCCTAGCTATGACAATAGTCTGTTTGTTTATAAATTTCTCTATAACTCTCGATAGGATTTTATTCATATTTTAATGATTTAATAGTCTCATTCACGAGGTATGTTTAAAAGTATAATTCATTAAATATTTTGTGTAAATTAATCGATTTATGATGATATAATATCAAGTTAAAATAAAAATACCAAAAACAGCAATATTCGTGTTTGTTACATAAACAAAAATAATTTGAATTAACAAACAAGGACCGGGGGGTGGGGATAACTAGATAGGATATAAAAATTAATATAATTTTATTTCTTTTACATATCTATAGTATTGGAAAAAGGGGTGGGATGGGTACCTATAATTAAATTTTTAGATTTTTCACTTTTTCCTATTTTTGGGGGAAAAAAAAAGGGCGACACAAATTTTATGTTTACTTTAGATGGGGCGGGGGGCGGCTACCCCAAAAAACTTGTGGACCATTTGTTTAGGATGATATATATAATTTTTTTTTTCTCTTAACGCATCCACCAAAGGGAGCCAATATATAGGAAAATTCGATGTACTAAGGCACTGAATTGACTGTATGAGCAAAGACTAAAAAGACCCCTCCCAAGTTCGACTGGTCCCTTTTCAAGGGCTCAGCATCTAGAGTTCTTCCTTGACTTGGGATTTTTTTTTTCTATGCTATATATACAGATATAGGAAATATACAGATACAACTTTTTGTATCGCGCGTTCATTCATTTTCTCCAGACGTATGAACAAAAAAAAAAAGAAATGGGCTCAGGTTCTTTAAGAGCGGGAAGACATTGGGGGTTGGTAGGATTTTTTTTTTTTTTTTTTGTAGGGGGAGGGAAGGAGGATAGGGGGTGATTACGAAATAAAATAAAAACGAAAAAATAAGGTGCGTGTGTGCAAATTTTGTGTGGGTGTTACGCACCGCAACATTTTGCGTCTCCTTTTGTCTTAGAGATTAAAATGATATGGCGCTTTTTTTCTTAAGGGATGCCGCTGCTGCTTCGCTCCTGGCTGATGCTTATGGATCCATAGATTTAGTTAGGAACCACATAAAAAACATCCTTAAAAAAAAAAAAAAAAAGATAATACTTCCCTTGTCGAAGTAGACCGGCTGTTAGAGGATGGGTGAGAGGAATGGGTAAGGAGTGGGTGAGATGAGGTAAGAGGGGTGCTGTTGGATAGCAGAAGATCCTCAGCTTGGACTCTCTAAGGGGCGGGTGAGAAGAGGATGATTCATTTTTTTTTGTTTTATTTCAAACAGGATAAATTGTGAACAGAGATACCAAAAAAAAAAAAAAAGAGAAATACACACGCGATGGGTAGAATAGGGAAATCTTTAAGATGGCAAAATTTTTCTACATAGATAAGTACGGCGAAAATGATACCATTAGAGGAAAAAAGAAACCCCTCCCTTTATTCTCGCGAAAAAAAAAAGAATAATAAAATAAATAAATAAAAAAAAATTAGGGAACAAAAAAAAAAAAAAGCTTTACCCGTCAGCAGATTCCTTTCCAGAAAATTTAAGACGACCACAAAATAGGCGCACACCGAGAGTTGGTCCTCTAGATGTTGCGTGTCATACGATGCTGCGGATTAGGCGAGAGTACAGAAGTGCCAGAATTGGGAAGATTAGGGGAGGGGGGGGGGGGGTGAAGGTTGTGGACCCTGATCTCTCTGAAGCACACACATCTTCTAAGTGGTGAGGGGGGTGTGGATATTTTAGAAAAATTTGCACATGCATACCGAAAGGGGATGAAAATTTTCTTTAACTATTTTTTTTTTTTTTTTTTTTATTTTAGCCATCCATTTAAGATTTTTTTTTCTTCGGAGAATTTTATTTCTCCATTCTTTAGAAATGATTTTTTTTTTTGCCATTTTACATTTATTTGTTTGCCAGTTTCTTACAAGGGTTTTAGGGGGGTGGAGAAAGTATTGATTTTTTTTTTTTTTTTTATAAATACATGTACGGGTCGTACGCTTTTTTTATGCCCGTAACATTGAGGGTGCTATGGGGTGTTTGATCATTTTTTTTTTTGTATATTACGAGGGTAGTTCCGCTGCCACCCCCGGGATTTGTTGTTTTTTTTTTTTTTTTGGTAAAATTTTTTTTACTTATCCTCTAACGACTTAGGGTACACAACGGTAAGGGGGAGGGGGAGGGGGAAGAAAGGGAGGAAGAGGAGGAAGGGGAGGAAAGGAAATGGGCAGTGAGAAGAATAGAAAAAAATAAATTAAGGCGGTGTAGTATGCGACGCAACGCGACATGTAAATTTTTTTGGTGAATGTGTAAAGGGACCCCAGGAAAATGTATGTAGGTAAACATCGCATAGCATCGCACAGTATCGCATAACATCGCACAGTATCGTGTATAAAAAAAAAATTACAAAAATCAGATAAAATTTGAAACTTAAAATTAAGTGTGAAAAGAACATTTTTTACTTATCCCATTTTTTTTTTACAATTTAACACTTTCCCAATATCCATGACTAAAATTTAAAAATTATGGCATTCTAAGATCAAAATTATGTTGTAGTCTAAATTAATTAAAGATAAACGAAATCAAAACACACGCATAAATGTGTGAAATAAAAGTGAAAATAAAGAAAGATGTTGGCACCGCAAAAAAAAAGAAGGAAAGTAAAACAAATAAAAATACTGGAGACTAAAAACATCTTAGAACAGAACTCGGCAGGTATTCTGTACCTGATGCCCTCATGCTCGAGCCCAATGCCTCATTTAAATATACACACGAGTGGGGGGTGGGGATGGGGGGAAACGAGATTAATTTGTAAAAAGACTCATTTTCCCAGGTGTGATTCGGGATAGGTGTGCTCATTCCCGGCACACATTAAGGAGGAACAAAAAAAAAAAAAAAGAAATAATAATAAAATAAACATATGCCTCCCATATATATAAAAATTTTTTATATATCTACATAAATAAAGGAAACATAAAACGAAACGAAAAGGCGCAAAGAAATCAATTCGATTGGAATTTTATTATATGAAAAGGCGACAAGGAAACACGTTTAATAAGCGGAATGGACCCGAATGTCCGCTGAGAGTGAGAGAAATGAGTGTGTTCGGTACACCAGGTAACCACAGCATCTTTCGTGGGCATAAGGTGAAAAAAGAGATTTTGCCGCCACGATCTTCCCGTGTGGTGCGGCAGAGGTGGCGATCGGAAGTGATATATATAAAAAAAAATAAAAAAAATGGTCAAGAGAGGTGGGCCACCTTGTGCTCATCTTGTCGACGAGAAAATGTTACCGAAAAAACCAGATGTTTTCGAACGAACCTTTAAGTTCGACTGATGGTTGTTCTTTACCGCACCGTCTTTTCGTTCTTTTTTTTTTTTACTTTTTACTTTTTCTTTCATTTATTTATTTATTTTGTTGTTGGTATATATTTTTTTTTTATTATTTTCACCTTCCTCGTTTAGACTTTTCTCTGGGTTTTTATTGATTTATTTATTTATTTTTTTATTTTCGAGAATTTTATTCGATGTGATTTTTGGTGTCATCCTCCCCGGTGTGAAGGTGTCTTTTTAAATAAATTTTTGATCATTTTTCTTTTTATTTATTTTTTTTATTTTGATTTAAAACAATTTCCCCTTATGTTTATTTTAAAATTTTACCCAAGAATACCCAAAACATAAACCTCCAGACACTTTTTAAATAAAATTTCCTTTTGTATTTTTAATTTCTTATTTGTCACCTTTTTTTTTTTTGAATTTTTGGAATGAAGGCGCACCAAGATAAATTCTTTCCATGACTCGCCTCAATTTGTACCTCACAGTTCCCTACCCAGGAACTTGGTTTTTAAAACACAAAAACAAAAAAAAAAACAAAAAAAAAAAAAATGTTTTCTCGAGGTGTTTCTCTTAATTGCTAGCAATTAATTGACGTTATTTATGCCCATTTATAAATTCCAGATGGGTTGATGCTGTTTGTGTGTAGGCAGATCACATATTGGATGGACCCCATGAAGCAAAAAAAAAAAAAAAAACATTTGTGGGACAAGACATTTCGTAAGTGAGAGATAAGACGGACCAAAGATATCACGGTTCAGATGCATACACGATGCATCTTGAATTCGAGAGTTTTATTGATTTTAATTTTTATTGTTTTTCTTTAACCATAATTTACATTTTTAGGGGGTCCACTATGCGTGAATGAGATAATTTTTGTTTGTGACCGTACGATCAAAACATTCATGAGATGTTCATTACTTTTAGTTTTTAGATTATTATAAAAATTCTATTTTAATCAAATATCCCGAACGGGTATAGTTTCCCTTATTTGTCTCAAGTTTTAGGTATTATTTAAATAAATTAAATAAATAGACCTTATATCTAACATATCAACACAAATAGAAATTAACAGACATTTTACCTAACAGAATACTGCTCTAATTCTACAAAAGACAATGCCTTACCTAAAATACATCAATGTAGTACCTAAGTAGTACCTAACCCTTATGTTTTACATCACATTTATTTAAATTTTATCAAACTACTTCTTATAAGAAACCTTTAAGGTACTCCTCATCAATTGGACTGAATATTACGTCAATTTTCTAAGAGGCTCTCGGTCAATACGTTAATGCTGAGGTTAAGGATAGGTTGCTGTGGCTGCGTCTAGAAAGTCACACACTTATGTTAAACGTCACGTAGCGCAGGAGACTATGGTTATTCGTGAGATTCGAACCCACAGCCTCTGGGGACGGTAGTCCAGTTCGCTAACAATTGAACTACCATAGGCTCTCGCGTTAATGCTTAACACAACAATAATTGGATATAATCCTATCCTATTTTATGGAGACACTACACTACTTCGTTTGGAAATCGATTAGAAAGATTCTTTTACAGGGAAAACATACAAAAATTATAGTTAAACTATCATAAATTGTCTATAATAAAAAAACAGAACAACATATATCATCTTCCCTCTTAATCGGCCACAATACAATCAGAAAAAGTTCTCAACTAATTCTTTACGGTGATACACTTTCCGATTTCCTGATTTTGATTGTTTGTTCGTTTAAAGAGGCGAAACGAAAATAAATGTGGATATGGGGGGTAACACCATCAGGTAGAAAAAAATAAAATAAATAAAATAATAAAAATTCAATCCTTGTACCCTATACAAAAAAAAAAAAAAAAAAAAAAAACGTGTCGTATGTGAACCTTAAGTGGACCACTGTCTATAAAAATCTTTTTTTCGATTGCCGGACCTAGTCCATCATCAGAGTCCGACCTATCATCATAGGAACCCAAAAAAAAAAGAAATATAGGTGACCTATGTCGGCGGTGTCGGTAGCGGACAAACTGTCGATATATGTCCTGGGGGATGTGCACACCCGAACAGGAACAACAATGTAAAAAAAAAAAAAGGACGTGTTTTTTTTTACCAATTTTCCTTTTCCACGTCTCGAGAACGGTTTGATGTCCTTTCGCCTTTTGCGGGTGTTCGTTCTTTTTATTTTTTGTATTTTTTCAGAGATGGGTGTTTTTTTTTTTTTTTTGATGGTGTAGCCCTCCTGTTTTGTTGGACCTAGAAATTGCAGCAGCAACAGCAGGAGTATAGGAGGAGGGGGGTGGCTTGAAGGAAGGATCTCAGTGACTAGCACCCGTAACCAGGAAAAGCGTTCAGTATCCCGGAAAAGAAAAAAAAAACAATAACAACAACAACAACACGTGTTTAACGGAAGTATACTTAACGTGTGGTAAAACACCGTCTCTGTGACCGCACTGACAATAGGATTAAAAGGGCACAATTGTTACCCTTAATGGAGACCGTTTAAGTTTATCAGCGCTTACAGATACAATTTAAGATACATTTCGGTCTATTTTTACTTTCCTGAACAATTTTCACACATAACACACCTTGACCACTATCAGAAATTTTCCCTTTTTACAAATCAGGGGGAGAGAATGATATGTGGAAGGTATAGGAAGACGACGGGAGAGAACGATAGAAATTTTTATACTAGGGCCCAGTTATATTTTGTGACTAATGTTTCTTCAACTCAATATGATTTCGATCGGATATATTTGTACTACCGGAAGGAATTTAACTCTTTTTAGGGTATAGACCTTACTGATTCTTATAAATTTTATAAGGGGAACTTTTCATGTTTTCTCTATCTTAATTTAATAAAACAGCAAACCTATCCGAAGACGAATTCAATTAAAAATTTAACCACAAAAACATCATATTTTGCAATACGAGTATTTGTATCCAGCATGAGCGATGTAGGCTAAGTTTAGGTTTAGGTTATTGTGGGCAGCCCAGAAAGGTACTACTTAGGCCAAGTTTGGCATATTGTGTTACCACCATAGTGCAAGCAACCATGGTTATCCGTGAGATACGAACCCACAGTCTATGGGACAGATAGTCCAATGCCCTAATAATTGAACTACCCAGAGACCCTATGAGCGATGTAACATAACTTTTTTTAAAAAAATAAATAGAATAAAATAAAAATACTTAAAAATTTTTGCGGGTGTTAAACACCAGCAGGTCCCCAAACAAAATCTTTGATATTCGAAACGTTCCCACAAAATTTCACTTAAAAGTTAAAAATTACAAAAGTGACCGTAGTCACGTTCAGCTTAATCCACTTCACGTATTTCTAAAAAAAAAAAAAAATTAAAAAAATCACCGTAGATAACCTGAGACTAGTCCAAGAAACGATGAAGGTAAAAACGTATAAGAAAAAAATGTTCGCGCTAAATAAGCCAAACGATTACTTTTGGCTTCTTTATAATTCCAAAACGTCTTTGGCCGTGCTTTAAGGTTTTTTCTGTTTTTTTTTTTTATATTTTGTCTTAAGCGTAATATTTTTTTACCCATAGCAATTTACACAAAAATAAATAAATAAATTACCCCGCAAAAGAGATCTTATATACCACATATATATGTATTTTTTTCTTCTTCTTATTTTTCTTAAAAATTGTCAGGCGACAGTGGTATATCTTTTTCTTCTGTCGGGCCAAGTCATTTCGAATTTCTTAAGTGTTTTGCGCTCGTTTTTCGTTGCCGAGCCATTTCGGTTTGTTTTCAACAATTACTTTTATGTTAATTACGGTACAGGTTAACGTTTTACATATCAATTAGGTAACTGAATGTATAAAAACGGTTCAAAACATGACAGAAAACAAAAAAAAAAAAAAAAGGAAATAAATAAATAAAAGCAAAAACCCCATATACATTCGGTGAAATAAGAAAACGAAAAATCATAATAAGATGCCTTAAACTTAGTTTTTGTCTCATATTTTATAGCCTCTATGACTGTAACTGTGACCGTGATGGACTATCACCTGGTTTCATAAATGTTTACAAGTAGACCACTATCTACATATATTTTTATTTTTTTATTTTTTACCTCCTCCTAGGTCTTGAATGAATTTATGGACGATTTTGAATTAGCTAAGATTTATTTAACATTTAAAATTTCTAGTCTTCTTCAATAGAATTCAATTTTAAACCGTAGAAAGTTAGAAAGATAGTCTGCGTTAAGCTAAACACACTAAAGTATTTCTAACTCTAAATAGTCCAAAGTTACATAAACTACGATTACTATATATCCCCATCTAAGTATAAAAAAATAAAATATATAAGATTAATTTATTGTAGAACATCACAGCTAGTTAGCCTCAATTTTACGTATATTAGACAATATGTAATCTTTCTTTTGTAAAAACTTAACTAAATATACAAATCTTAAAAAATTATCAGATAATCGAATGAGGGTAAAAGAGAAAATATAATAAAAATAAAAATGTTCACCAGAGAAATAATTTAAAATGTTTCTCAGAGTGTGCAAAGTTTTTTAATCGATTCAATATCACAACAGATCAACCTGATCATCTGTAATTAGTATGCAAAATGCATTAAATCATAAATACAACGTGAACGGAATAAGTTCACTTCAATTTGAAAGTTTTAACTAAATCACGATACGGAGTACTAAAGAGAATTTTTTTTTGCGACAATATTCACATTAAGGATAAAGTACACGTGTACGAAATTCAATTATAATTCATTTTATGAGAATTAAAATGAGACGGTATCATTGAAAAATTAAACCCGGATATGGTAAGAAAATAAATGAAAATTATTTTAAGTGATTTTTTTTAAATAGGGGGATTAGTATTATGGAATTATATTTTTGTAATCTATACAAATAAAATTGTAACTCCTTTCGTGTCTATGCGTGTGCATTAAGCAAACTACTAGAGATATTAAGATGTGGTTATCTCTAATCTCTTGGTAGAAATCCAGTGGTGTTTTAAGGCTTAATCTAATCACAATGTGACCGCAGGAAATCGCAAACGATTACAATATTTCGGTCCTCTGAAACAGAGAAGAGTGTGGTGGTACTTGGTTGAGTTAGCATTTTTTTTTTTTTTTAGTAATTCCCAGTCCCCCAGTCAAATTTGTTACAAGTTAAAGAGCCTACTATTGGTTACAGAAATATAAAAGTGGCCTTAGCTATTTTATACGAATTAAAGTTTTACCCCCTTCCTAGCAAATTGTTCACTTTTGTCTTTCAGAAAATTTCTTACACCACTTCTTTTTACAAAAGGCACATCCTTTTTAACATATCTCGCTGCCTGTCCATTTAGGTCCTTTCGGATGAAGGCATACACACGAATAGGCAATACTCATCCCCTTCATTTCAAATATTTCTGTCACTCTTTCTCTTTCTTTTTGAGAAATCGTCGATACGCTCTTACCAAACAGACTATAGGTTACTGATTTTGATCAAAATTGAAATTTTTCTATAAATAATAATTGTTTACTTTAAACTTTAAATTTAATTAGGCCTAAATGTGCTCTTTTAGGCAGCCACTGCCGCTTAATCTAATCTAACCACGGAAACGTAGTCACAGCTATTACTATTTAGTCTTAAATAAAAATACGAATTTGGGCCTAATGAGGGAAACACTGAGATAAGCCAAAATATAAAAATTCTAGTTAGTTATATACTTTAAAAGTCACACATTAGATGGGACTAAATGAGGCTCTATCAAATGCATATAAACCCTAGTTTTCCATATGGTGGTTACTTTGATCAGGAACGATGTTTTATACCAAAAAAAACGGAGAGGGGGATAGTAGGTCTTGGTCTATACCCCTTCAAGAATTTAAAACTATCTTTACCTATTTCCTAGAACCTCAACAATAAGCAGTTATAAATTTCTCCATATCATAAAACATTTCAAGGCATTTAAAGATTCAAACTTTATTACCTCGAAATCTATCTTTAAATCTTCTCTACTCCCACTAGTTATATTTTTTTACTATTTTATTACTATTAAACTGTAAATTCCAATCGAAATTAATAAAGCCCTTGTGTAAGCAAAATAAAACGATATACCTCAAAAAATTCGTTTAAATCTAAAAATATGACTCAAAAGCATTTGAAAAGGTAAAAATCTCTTTCAATATACAGAAAAAAAAATACTAAGGAACGAATCGAAATCACGATTTCACTTGAATGTAATTAACACATGACACAACAATTTGGCAGTACGGCATTAGACCCCACATCTCGGTATGTAATTACCGCAAACTTTTTGATCCGATTACAATTCAAATCAGTGAAATTTCACCGTTCAGGCGTGAAATTATCAAAGTGAAAATATATTTTTTTTTTTTTTCGTAAAATTTATTTCGATATATAAAAAGAAATGAAAAATACAAAGAAAGAAATAAAATCGGTTTTCATCATAACCTACAGCATCAGGGGATTCGTTAGCTGAATTTTTTTTATATTTTTAGCAAGTCTGAATTTTATTTCAGTTACTATAAAAGTAGGTGATAATAAAAATAAATGATGCTGATACTTTTGAGGAATTTAAATAATAGAAAACTTTAAATACGGCGGTTTTTAATCAGTTAAGGACTTTTAAAACTTAATTCCCATCTTTAACTAGTTAAATTCGTTAAAATTGAAATTTGGCGCCACTATTTCGAAAATTTAAAATGGCGACTTTAATACCTTTAAAATTTTTTTGGATGATTCATTTGAATTTTAGTGTGAAATTTTAAAAGCAACACAACAAATTAATTATTTATTTATTGGTTTAATATCAGTCAGGTTTTTGCGACTACTTTGGGCTTTTAAGATTAGAGACCCCCTAAATAAATAAAAATAGGGTACCTCTCAAGGGAATATTTTGAGCTACAGGGTGTAGAAATTGATTTTTTGGATTTTAAAGTCGAAAAATTCTATTTTTACGAGAAATACTCTCCCGGCTCTAAAATTAATCGAAAATTTATACAACTTTGCTGAGACTAAGGAAACATTTCCTGCTTTCTGAAAAAATTAAAATCAGGATATCTCCCGAGGGAATATTTTGAGCTACAGCGCTTAGAACTATTAGATATAATTGACACATTTCCTTTCGATTTTAAACATTTTAAGCAAGTTTCAGGCGTTGCAGCGTTAAAAGGGCTACAGTTCTAGAAAGCCTTTTAATTCTATCAAACAGCTGCCCCTGAGAAACACTTTTTTCGCAAAAATGGCAATGTAGCACATTAAAATTAATAACTTAAAATTTATGAAGTAATTTTCACTATGGTTAATTACAAAAGTAATGAGTTACTAAAGTTTTTCAATTGATTTGATTATTCAAATTAAAGCTACATTTTTAAGAAACGATTTTACAATTATTTAAAAATCTCTCCTAAAACAAAAAAGACATATTTTTATTTATATTTGTTATTTTATAATGTAAATTCCCCCGTGATAATTTTCCTAGTTCCACTTTTTTATGTTTGATTCGATTGCGGAATGTCGCGGCTACGGGGGCCTTTGTTGACAAAATATCGTGCTGAGAGCTCATCAAATTACTGCCGAAACTAGCGTAAAGTCATTTTTATTGCGATTTTGCTTCTTCAGGTGGGCACTTCGTATTTTTGGTTTTTTTTTTATTTTATTTTATTTTATTTTGTCCGCCTTCACTTTACCTGCCTGCCATCATTTTTATTTATTTCGTTTTCTTTTTCAATTTGAATGATTTTTTTTCCATTTTTGAGGGGACTTTCTGCGGCTTGGGCTAAACTTATTTTTAGGGGGAGTTTAATGTATTTTTTGTTTTTTTTACTATTCATTTATTTGTTCACTATGTCATGAATCATGAACTCTTTTTCTAACAAAAGCTTCTCATATTTTTTCAGAGCGATATCATAAAAATTACTTTTTTTTCCCTGTCTGGCTCACTTTCAATTCCCCTAAGTTTTACTTTCTTACAGAAAATATGATTTTTTTCGTTTATAAGTAAAAAAATCGTCTATCATACAAAATTTCTTTTAAATTCTTATTTATTTTAACCATTATAAGGTCCTATTAAAAATGTTCGCGCTAAATGAGCAAACATGAAATTGATAAGAAAATCTTAAAATTTTAAAAGATAACAAAAGACAAAAGAAAAACGTTTGTAAAATGTGAACACATAAAGACGTTGGGGGGGGGGGGGGTATTTTTGCTTTTAAAGTAAATTCATTTGAGCACCCGCAAGGACGTGAAACTTTTAAAAAGAAAAATCATCTTTTAGCCAGGATTTTTTGCCGATTTCTTCATGATTCTGTTTTTTTGTTTTTTTTTTCTTCTTTATTTTTTACCACCTGGCATCGACTGGTACTACAGGTAACCAACAATTGCTTTATTTAAATTGTTTTAGTAAGGTGGCTAGGGTACTTAAAAATATCCCCTTTTGCCTCTAGCGTTACAATGGTTTTGTAAATTCAATTTCTTCAAGTCATTGGAACCACATTTTCCTTACATCATTTTTGTTTTCTTCGTTTAAATTAAAATTACATAAAAAAGGGATGTTTGATAAAAAAAAAAATAATCTGAATAGTTTGAAAATAAACTTCTTTTAGTTTTAACAGTTTACAAATTTTTACGAAACGGTGTGAATCTCTCCAAAACGTAAAAATTTATTAGATTATAGAAAATATTTTCAATTCACACTTCTCTTTTCCCAAACTCGCTAGCTTACTTATCAAGTGTCTAAAATTGAACCCATTCTCCTTCTATGTTTTTGGTGTCGATGGGTACGAGGTCTTAGGGATAAATTTAAATCATTTGGCGATTTGTTTGGACAGTTTTAATAATTCAAATGCAAATTAGGTGGTGCTACGCTGCTGATGCTGATGGTACCTGTACCTTTTTTTTTTTTTTTTTTTTTTAATACCCTAGTTCTTTCCAGAAATAAGAAAAAAAAGAACAAAAAGTAAATAAATAAATAATAAGAATAAGAAGTAGAAGAAGAGGAGTTTGTTTCGTTTTTCATTCAGTTTTTGGTTTATCTCTTGTTTGATTTCCTCCAACCACTCTCCAATTTGATGGCCCCCCATAAAAAATAGATTTACGAAAATTTATGGCATTTCTACCACCGATACAATTGTTTAAAATATTTTGTTGTTGTTTTTTTTATTTTTATATTTGTGATACTTCCTCCTTAAGCTGTTGTATGGAGTTCTTGGTCATTTAATTTTTTTTTTTTTTTTTTAAGTGGATTATGTCCACGATGACCAAAGAACCCAGAAGAAGATGCGATTCGAAGAGAAAAATCTAAAAACCTCGATCTTCTTGAATGATATGCTTGGGGCTTTCATTTTCTTGGATTTCATTAAGAAAAACTCAAGTGAGGTCTAGTCTAAGAAATGAATAAAAACGTAAAAACGCACCAAAGTCGACATTTATGGGTGGGATAGGGGAATGTTTTTTTTTTTTTTGTGCTGTTTTTGATTTTCTTTTTTATCAGGTTTCTTTAAAGGTGTGAATGTTTTTTTTCTTCTTAAAGCATCTCGTTCGTGGATCATGATTTTAATAAAATTAACTCATCGATTCCAACCAAGAGGTATATGCTTTTTTTTTTCCTAATATCACTTTTCCATTCATCTGGATACGGTCGTATTTTTTATTTTTTAACACCTAATCAAAAGTTGGGAAAGAAATTTCCTGTTTGGTAATATCACAGGATATTGCAGAAAAACAAAAACAAAAAAACAAAAAAAAAATAATATGTCTTATATATAAAATAAAGAAAAACGGTAACGATAGTGCGTCTCCTCATTTTACCCATAATCGTAAAAGACTCATCCGCAATAAAATGTAAATTTTGATGCGGTTAAGTGGCCTAGACCTCTATATTGGCGCAAAAAGGAGCGTCCTCTTCTTCATCGTTCGGTGTCAAAAGACGCATTCTGGACGTTATTAAAATCCGATTAGAACACACCTTTTCTCATAATTTTTAATTCGTTGTATTTGCTTTTATACATACAACACAAATGCTCTTGGGATCTCTGGTCCATGGATTTGCAATGCCAACCTCTCATCCCCTTCTCCCTTCCTCCTCTTTCTGGGGTCTTAAGAAACTCACTGACTAAAAAACCCCCACACATGTGATTTCAGGCACCCAACGCCAATTGACCCAGGTGAGGTGTGCGCTGGGTTGCTGTAGCCACAACATTTTGAGAATTTAAACAAAAAAAAAATAAATAAAATAAATAAAATAAAACACCAGAGATGACGAGAATTTTGCTGTTACAGCAGCATCAGCAGAAGTAGCAGCAGCCGTAGCAGCAGCATCATCTTCTTCAGACACACTCAGTACGAACGAAGTAACTTCCTTTCTTGTTGCCTCCCTTTGCTCAGGGTAATTTCATTCATCTTAAAAACATCTTAAGAGGTGCAAAAATACCCATATCCCCCCCCCCCCTCTTCTCTTCTGTACACGATCTCCCCTAGGAGAATTTTAACATCCATTTCTTCCTTCCTCAAGGGAGTAAAAAAACAAAAAAAAAAAATTGTTGGATATGCTTGGACTATCACATCATAGGTGTGATTTTGTGTCTCTGGGCAATTTCTGATCTTCGGACTTCCACTTAGACCATTTACTGTGCGACCAGATTCGATTATGCGTAAATAAATTAGCGCCCAGGTATTACTCCGGCGACTCTGTTGTCGCACAGACGCATAAAAAAAAATAAAATAAAATAAAATAAAATAAAAATAATAAAAATCATGCACCGTGGGCGGAGGACAATTCCTACTACCACGAACGACTTGAGTTCTAAAGCCGACTCACTCAATATTGGCGAATTTTACGCGTTTCTTGGGCTGCTCTTTCGCATATTTTCAGAAACAGCCTTAGAATTTACAATCAGACTCTTATCGCAAATTTATGGCTTTTCAAGTTTTGAATATAAAAATTTATTTGTTTTTTTGTTTAGGAAAATACCCATGTTTAATAATTTTTTGAACATTTTTTTCATTTTCCTAAATATGAAACTTTTCTAGAAAATTATTTAAAATCATATTAAATCCTTGTTTGCAATAAAACAACGTCTAAGAGACGTGATCCCATTTCTGTGTCCTAAAATCTCGTATTAGACACGTGATTTTATATTCTAGCCAAAAAAAAAAAAAAAATAATAAAATTAGAAGTTCTTATCAAATTATATTGGGGTATAGTTGCAATATAAAAATTCTATGGTTTCCGTAAAATGTAACCTTATGGTCAAATGGCTTCTGGTGATAACGCATAAGAAAATCACACACTATTCTCGCTTAATTCATAAGGCAAGATATTAAATACCCATTTTTGTTTTTAATTTTATAATTTTATACCATTTAAATATTTTCTTTTATATCCTTACACAGACAAATCGGAGTTAAATTCGCTGAATTATCAACATTTACCTGATGAAAGACGAGTCCTATATAGAAAAATAACTTTCCTCTAGTTTTAAAATAAATTTATAATTTCTGAAATTTTGCCCAGACTACAGTAACATGTTAATCTTTCATAAAAAAATAAAATTAGGATATGTCTTGAGGGAATATTTTGAAACCACAGGGTGTAGACGTTGATAGTTTTGATTTTGAATATGGAAAATCCACTACACCAAAATTAAAGTTTTTAAAGTCTTAATTTAACTTTAACTGAAATTATTTTAAAATATTCTTTTGGGGTGATAAAAATAAAGTCTGAATGCCCAAAAAATTGAAAATATATAGTAAAATATAAAAATTAATAAAATTATCCCATAAAATGTGTGGCCCAAATAATCGAACGGCATAAAACCGCAAAGATATGTTAGGGTCAGTGTGTGGTTGTTGTGATCAACGGGTAAAGGGGCATCAGCAGAAGAAGTAGTCATCGAACAAGAGCCCTTTTATTTTTTTTTTTTGTTGTTGTTTTTATATAACACACGTAAATTATCCCGAAGGGTTTAACGCCAGGTAGAGGTTTGTATCGTTTCACCATATCCTCTGGACACCTGGCACAAAATAAGAGATAGTGAAGTTGTGTGTAATTCTTCTTTTCAGGTCTCACCTGTTTCATTCAGTAAAATTTTTCTAATTTACGGAATCATAATTTTGTTTTTTTCTTTTTTTTTTGGCAAGATTTTATTTTTATTTTATTGAATATTTCTGAGAAATTTTGTTTACTCAAAACCCAACATTTTTATAGTGACTTTTAAAATTAACTTTATGATTACCGAAAAGGCCGTTGGTCTTCTTTTTCTTTATATTTCCCCCTGTATGGAGCAACCAAAGATCCGATAGATCACTGATTAAGGTTGGCTTATTTTCAAATAACAACAGAAATAGAAAAACAGAAAAAAAACTAAAATAAAAATAGAGAAGTACTGAGTTGGTAATGTAGCCAGCTAGGATTTAGAATAGTACAAAAAAACAAAACAATAAAAACAAAGTAGAGGGAGTTGAACAAAGGTTAACCCCCCGGGAAAAAATCGCGGACCGATAAATTAAGTCGTAAAGGTGCCCTAATTACAAAGAATGCGTACAGAAATCAAATCACCCAAATCGTAAGTAAGCGGAGGGAAGGAGGAGTGTACCCTCCGTTTGTACCATGGACGAGGGAATGAAAACGATACACCTAAAATTACTTACAGGTAAATTTTGGTGTGTGCATCTGTAAATCACCTTTTCGTTCCGAATTTTTTTATTTATTTATTTTTTTTTTTTATTATATGGGCGCGTTTTTCCACCATCGGCTGGTACCGACACCTACACGCAATGGTGGTGGCAAGCAAGGTTAAAAATAAAGAGTAGGTAAAAAAAAAAAAGAATAAAATTACTTTGAAAAGACAAAAAAAAAAAAATACTTACTTCCCTGCCCCTCTGTTTAAAGACAAAAAAAATGAAGAAGAAGAAGAAATACAAGTGACGCATCCAAAGTTAAAACTTCCATTGACCATCGTCAACCTGCGTAGAGCACCGGAGGGAGTAACAATGACCCCATCAGCGTTAAAATCCAATCAATCCGAGAAGATATCGTGCACTGTGCCATGCCAGGGCGGCTGTCGCACTGTAACTCTGTGGGCTCTTGTATGGGCTCTGTGGGACTCTCTGTGGCTGCTGTTGCTTGCTGCTGCTGCTGCTCCTGCTGCTGCTGCCGTTGCTGCGAGACTGCTGCTGCTGTGCAAATGATCTTGTGCCGTTTTCTTGGGTACCCCCATCAGCCAAGACGCCGCGGCGGCAAAATTTTGCCGTAGTCGGCCTCTCAAGAAATTTTACTGTGCGCCTGCGTCCGTCTTATGCTCTCCCGTCTAAGACTATAGAGCGATAGTGATGACGACGACGACGACGACGACGACGGCTACGACTACGACGACGATGACCAGACAATCGCGCGGCTGGTCGATCGACTGTGATCTCCACTGGCCGGTCATCTTGGGTAAGGGGAATTGAGAAGAAAGATGTGTGGGTCTCTTATTGTGGAGCTCCTCATCAGACTGCGGGCCCCATACGTAAAACGTTCAAATAATTAACAGGGTAATATTTAACGGGTATCCATTTGGGCCATGGCACCAAGAAAGGCTTAAGAAAAATCACAAAAATGACGACGCTCCTATGGCATGAGGGGGCCACACCTTAAGAAATGCTTTCATAAGACATCGAAGATCTCAAGCATTTTAATGTTTTTTTTTTTATTTTTTTTTTCATCCGTTTCTTAGTAAGCTGTAGGTATGCTTTATCAGTTCGGACCGTTGTTGTTGCTGCCCTCAGATATATTTATATATTTTTTTTTTTTTATTTATTTTTATTTTATCTGGTGTTTTTTTTAATTTTATTTGCCCGCTAAGTCTGTTAATTCTCGCGTTGGAATTTCATTTAATGACAACAGCTTGCCTTGGCTATAAGAAACGATGATTGTGGGTGAGGGCGGGTCAGACGGGGGACAAAATTAATTACTTTCAGCGCGAAATGATATTTCCTCTTTTATATTTTCGTTTCAATTTTATTTTGATTTCAATTTTTTTATTTTTTTTTTCTCTCCCTCTACCTCTCTCTATAGATAAAATTTTAATTTTTTTTTATTTTTTCTTATTTCTACTCTTGTCTGCTCTTCGGATTTTAATTTTATGATACCCACCAATCTGGCTATTTAATTAATTAATCAAAAAAATAAATCGGGACAGTGTGAAAAGAAAAAATCATGTGTGGCAAAGAATCAAAAGGGAGAATTTTTACGAAAATGTAACAAGTCTCGTAAATTTTATTTTAATCAAATAATTACTTAAAATGGACACTAAATTAATATAAAATATAATTTAATTTTATTTAAATTAATCACTTACCATTTGAAAGAACGTAAAAAATTTCTAATGTTGCCCACAATCACCACAAACACTAAAAACAATAAAATTAAATAAAATCAACGAATTTCTCACATATTTTTATTTATATTATGATAAACGATTTATTTAATACACAAATTTATCACATTATTCTGTTATTTATCCGATTTTAAATAAATTAAATTTAATTATTTAATTTTTGTGTATTTTACTCCATGCCGCGTGCACGTGGCGATGAAAAAATTTCACGAACTGTCACATTTTATTAGGAACATTGTGGAACTGAAGTTAGGCCCTTTTGAGAAAACTGTTATACTTGATGGTATATGGTTTTGTTTTTTTTTTTTGTTTTTTGTTGGGAACAATGGGTGATTTTCGTTTGATCAGTTAAGAAAATTTGAAAGGTTTTTTTTTTTTTGAAAATAACAATTAATTTCCTCTATATATAAAATAAATATTTAATTAAATAAATCTTAAATAAGTTTTATTTTAAAAACAAAATTTTATAGTGACCATTCCATTTTGAATTTTTTTATTTTTAAAATAAAACACATTCCCTGAAGGTATATAAAATTTTTTGTTCAAAAAGTAAAATTTTTACTTATTTTTGCTTATTAAGAGATTTCCGTAAAATCCAGGGGGTGCGGTATATTTACCAGAAATTATTAAGGGTGGTTTTCTTATGCAAAAATATTAAATACTCCCTCCCCCTTCCTCCCTCTCTATAGATCTATAGAGAAAAACGAAATGTTCTAATATTTTCAGTTTTATTTATTTCCTATAAGAAAAAAATATATGGGGGACTATTTAATAGCAATTTTTAATTTTTGGTAGGGGCTATTTTAAACGCAAAATTTATATAAGGAGCTAATCGAGAATAAAACGTTTCGAAATTTGATTAATTGTAGTAATTTAATTGTTCCTTATTCAATTAAAATAACCTTTCCTATAAAAATTCATATAATCCATATATACAAGAGATGGATGAAATTTTATTAATTTAATTTTATCATAATAAAATATTTAGGCATCGAAAACTTGATAAAATCTTAGGTCTACCGGAAACTTCTGTCCGATAATTTCATTTCAACTTTGAATATATTTGGATATGTTAACTTTTGAGCTATCTTTATAATTTTGCATTTAATATGTACCCTTCGAAATTAACTACAACAAAAATACCTCATCGAAATTATGTTAAAAGTTTTTTGGTAAAGATTCTCTTGTTGCGGACAGAACGTTTAGGAGATGGTTCGAAAAATTTAAAGCAGATGATTTCGGCCTTAGTGATAAGCTACGGTCTGTACGGTCATTTGTGGTTGATGACGAGATATTTTTAAGATCATGATTAGATCAAATGATGAAAAATGGAACCCGGAAAACAGGCCTTTTTCACCTCTATACCGAGGTTGAGCCTTAAAAAGAGAATACTCTGGGTATACTGGTGGGATATGCTTTTGGAATTCAAGAAATAGCTAAATATCGGTGAAATACAATCAACAAATGGATGAGAGTTAACAAAGTACTTCAAGAAAAAAGGGTGATAATATTCAATAGGAAGGAAATCATACTGCATCACGATAATGCTAGACCACATGCTGCTTTGGTGACTCGGTAGAAAATCTCTAGAGCTTAGATATGGGAAATTCTTTCGTATCGATCATACTCCCCAGATCTTAACCATCAGATTTTCACCTAATTCCTTTCTTTACAAAATTATTTGATGAGAATAAAAAATTCAAAAATGAAGAAAACGTTGTAGTTTTACTTCATAAAGTGATATTTTAAGCTGCCATACTCTATGGAGTACTGGTAATGGTTACAGTGGTTACACCTGAATAAAATTCGAATTGTTAAAAATAAAATTTTAAAACTTATACTAAATTTACCCAGGCAATTTTCAACTATAGAGAAATGCAGAAATGGAAGTAATTTAGAGGCTTATAGCTGATAAATTTTTAAAACGTATTACAGACAATGTTTTCTTAAAATTGAATGGAATTATTTACCTTCTAATAAAAATTTTTATCTTAATAGAGGATATCTTCTGTAGCTAAAGTAGTAATGTAGTTTTATTACTGAGTTTTTCCTTTTCACGATATTACGACGGCAGTTTGATAAGTCAGTGACTTTTTGAATAAAAGGTATATTTTTTATTTCTCGATAAATAAACTTTTTATTTCTTAACATAGGCCTCCTTTTTAAGGTCTATATAATCAAAGGAGGTATTCTTTAGTCCTTCAAAATAGACACGTTTTTTTTTCAATGATGACCCCTTCGATTTAAACCAAAATAATCTCTTACCGTCCCACAATTCTTTCTTTAAATTTAAAAACACAAAATTTTACATATACCTTTAAAATGTGCGCCACAAGAAAAACGAAAGGTAGGGCATTTGGTACCTTGAAATATATGCCTGTCTGGTTAATTCCATCGAAGTGGTACAATAAGGCGCAATCGAGCGAATAAATTACCGCACTCTCGAAGAGGATGACGATCGGATCATGAGGTAGATAGGTATAGGTGGGGGGGCGGAGGACGGGGTAGGGTATAGAGGGCCTCTACTCAGTGGTGACCAAAGATTGCATCTATTTTGGACCTGCATTAAAAATCTTGTCATAAATGCGGAACAATTGGGTAGCCGCCGTAGTATTATCGCCCATCCAATGTAAGGAATTAAATCCGGCTCTTTTTCTTCTCATGGGCGTAAAGATGGTCTTTTCTGGTCGCTGCCGTCTTTTAAAGATGTTGAATATGCCTAGTGGTTTCGGATATGATACCTTTTGCCTTCTTGTGGCTGCTGTTTCTTATGCGTGGGTGCCCCAACTAAATTCACAAGAAATGTATGCTCCTTTCTCATCCCATCCCCCTCTTTCCCTCTTTTCCTATAAGTTTATCACCCGAAAGGGGGATCATCTTAATCATCATCGCACAACGGCAGAAGACAAGAAATTTATTAAATAAAAGAAAAATTAAAATAAGTTTTACAGTCAAAAGACACCTAGTGAGTGGCTTGGCTTCTTCTTTGGCCAGAAGGGTTTTTGATCATCATCATCATCATCATCATCGTCGTCGTCGTCGTCGTCGTCGTTGTCGTCGTCATCTGGGAGACACAAGGAAATCCCATCAGTTTGGGTCAACCTGATGCTGATGGTGATGGTAGTGGTGGTGGTGGTGATGATGACGATGATGATGATGCTGCTGCAGTACATTGAGACGGTTATGCACCTCAAAAGGTGAAGATCTCCTTCCTTTAAAATCTTAAATCTTATTCTTTCTCACGTATTCTTTCCCACCTTCATATCTTTTCTGATTAATTAATTAAATTTGCTAGAGATCACGTAGGTTAGCATAAAAAAAAAAAAGAAAATTCAACGAACCAAATTCACTTCCATATAATCCGTACTATAAATTTTAAAATAAGTCATAAGTAGTAGAAATTGGTTGTGTCGATTAATTTTGTGTATCTGTGGCACGGCATTGATAAAATCGACTCGTTATCTTCGATTGTAACACTTCGCTTATATGAAAAATTTGCTTAATTTAAATAAGATCTAATCGCAAAAAAAATTATTTCTCTATTTATTCAATTTAAATATGAAGTAGGATAACAAATAAAATTCTATTCTAAAAATCTTCTAAGACATTGATTCACATTAGAGAATATCTTAGAAGTCATCTCAGATTAAGATTTACTGAATTAAAGGATAAATTTTCTTTTATATCAGCAACGGGTTGGATGGGGGGGGGGGTTGCCCTATTCTAGCGAATATAATAATTTCCCCTTTGTTAAACCTTATTCCTGTCAGCAGTATTTGATTTCATCTTTAATGATACAACAACAGGGTTTGGCCTACGGTGCCAAGAATTCATAACTTTTCTCAACAAGAAAATCTCCACCTCTTCGAAAGTTATATTCATCAAAAATGCATTGAATGAATGTTGCCTTATAGAGCTATGATATAAAAATTGCTTGTATAAATATCTTTAGGATTCTAATCCCCCCCCCCCCCCACTCATACTATCTCACATCCTTCCCCCCCTGCACCCCTAAAATCATCCAACAAACCCTAAAACCATCTTATGCTATTGAAATAGTACCAGAAAAATATTCGTGATTGTGATATTTTCCAAATTAAAACCATTTTTCTCCGGCAGAAGCCCCAAAAAGAATAGAATGGTTATATATAAATAGAAAAAATATATATATATATATCTAAAGGAAAGGAAAAGAAAAGAAATGAAAATAATGCAATAATTATCCTGTGGGTGAGGAACAAAAGTACAAAGGGATCAGTCAGGATTTATTCAGGCGCGCTTTACGAAGGCAAATGGGATGTATGATGGGTTGGGTGTTACAATAAGAAAAGAGCGGAAAATATGAAAATCAACTTTCCCCCCCCCCGCCCTTAACAATACAAAAGATTTTATCGGAGCAATTCTTTTCGTAATTAGAAGTGGAATAATTAAGATATCCATCGTATAGAATTTATAGTTTTATATCATAACAAAACAAATAATAATTCCCATACAAAAATCTTATGCTATTCGATGTTAAAGTTTAAAGTTTTATTTTTCAATAATTTACCGAAAAGAAGGAAGGAAAATTCTTCCGGTTTCTTCGGTCAAGGACCTCCACTGCAAGGACTAACTAGAGGATTTAAAGCAACAGGTAGCCTGGAACATGGTCATCATCTGGTTTTTTCTTGTATATGGGGGTCAAAAAGTTTGATATTTTCTACTACCCTACTACCCTACTACCCTACTAACCCCACACCCATCCAAAAGCATATTTCCTACTTGGACACGTTGAAAGGGAAAACTCTCTTGATTTTTATTTATTTTGTTTGGGTAGCAAAAAAAAAAAAAAAATCCTTTTTATATATAAACACGGTATATAACATATAAGCGTAAAAAATTCCTTTAAGGTTGTCTTCGATAAATTTTTATATACAATTTCGTTTCGCTTTCACTTCTCTCACCCCCTGAATATAGTAAAACTGTCCAGTCTGTGGATTTGGTGATGGGTATCTAGGGGAAAGTGGGGGTGGAGGTACAGGACATATAAAACAAAAATAAAATAAATAAAAATAAAGGCAAAAATGAAAAAAATCAAATAAAAATAAAACGAGCATTTTCAGCAAAGCATCAAATCGATATATCGATTTTACCCTCAAAATATCCACCGTCATACACACGTGCTTTTATATGTAGGGCACGAGGGAAGCGGGACATAAAAATATATAGAAAAAAAAAAAAAAAAACAACGAATTATCCTGTGAACAGGACACGAAAAATATCTGCCCGGTAGTTGTACACTACACGCTCGTGAAAATGTGCTTTTGCCCTGTATGTTATGGAACCAGCCAAGAACCATGTGCTCTTCCGTCTGAAAATGTTCCTTGTTTCCGTTTTTAGGGAATATGCCCTACATATAAAGAACGAAAAATAAAATGAAAGTAAATAAAAAAAAACAACAACAAGAAGCAAGCAATGTTTCCGTAGGTAGACCAGACCAAAACATCATTTTACCCTTGACCTCAAAACGGTCAAGATTCTCTTCACCCTCAGTGACCCAGCTGAATAGCGTAAAAGTTAAATAAATTGAACGAAAACATGAGAAACAGCCCTAAAAATAAATTCATGCAATTTTTACATTTTAATACTATTGAATTTTTTTTTATTTTAAAGGTTTCTTACCCCCTCAGGCCAAATTTTAGAATGACCTAATGGGTTTTAATAGTAATTTTTTCCTACATACTTTTGGAAATATAAAGTCCTTACAAAAATAACATTATCATAAAATATGTCATTTAATAATTAATTAAAAAAAAATATATATATAGATGAAAATTTAAAAATTAGATCAAAAATTAGCCAAAGTGTACCTTTCTAGGCAGTTGCACTAATCCAAACCTAACCTTCAATGCGGTTTTGTGAATTGAACAGTTGAGGGCCAAACCTTTCATTTGAGCATAGTTCTAAACGCTTTTGCTTAAAATATTCCCTCGGGAGATATCCTGTTTTTAATTTTTTCAGATAGCAGGACATGTTTTCTTAGTCTGAGCAAAATTTTATAAATTACTGATAAGTTTTTGGGCCGAGAAAGCATTTCCCGTGAAGATAGAATTTTTCGGCTTCACAAATTCGCAAAAATCAAATTCTACACCCTGTATTTCAAAATATTCTTTTTAGAAGTACCCTACTTTTATTTTTTCTACAAAGCAGAATATGTTCCCATAGTCTGGGTAAAATTTTGGAACCCTGAAGGTTTTTTTACGGCCAGGAGAGAATTTTTTTATGAAAATAGATTTTCCCTCGGGACCCATATTAATTAATTTTTTTAATGAAAAACGAACATGTAAAATTTCAAAAATTATAAATTTTATTTAAATGCTAGTTAAGCTGTTTGGACAAAATCTTTCAAATGGAATTTCGTACAAAAAGGGCTGTTTTGATAAAACTTTAATTCTAGAACGTATTCCACATGTATTTATTAATTAAGACTAGTTTTCTACATTAAATTTGCTCACAAAATTGTTAAATAATTGCAACGTTAACTGCAACCGTAGTACACTTGATGATTGTGTACCTGGTTTTATAAATTCTTTAATTATTTCCAGTTTAATGTGCTTTTAATTGATACTTTCGGATACTGATGATTTTCTATGAGAAAACTATCAGTATAATTTTATATGATTATGAAAAACTGAACTGAGACTATACTCACCTATTTTAATGAAAGCTTTTTTACTAAAACCTGGCTATTTTTATTTAATGGATTATTTTCTCTATTTATATAACAACTTTAGTCATCACGTTCATTACTTTATTATTTAATTAGTATTTTATGTTATTCAAAGTCGTCTGCGTCTTTATAAATAAAAAATGCTCTCCTGGCCGTAAAAAAAAAATTTAAAAATTCAAAAATTTTGCCTACACTATGAGAACATGTTCTACTTTCTAGAAAAAATGAAAAAAGGGTAGCTCTCAAAAGAATATTTTGAAGTACAGGGTGTAGAATTTGATTTTTCGGATTTTAAAGTAGAAAAATTTTGATTTTTACGGGAAATGCTGCTCTCTGGACCGTAAAACTTATCGGTAATTTATAAAATTTTGCCTATACTAAGAAAACATGTTCTGCTTTCCGAAAATGTTAAAAACAGGATACCTCCCGAGGGAATATTTTGAGCTAAAGCTTTCAAAACTATGATTAAAATTGGTAATTTTCTTTCTGATTTTAAGCAATTTCTAGAGTTCCATGCATTGAAGAGCTAAAAGGGTTTACAGTTCTAAAAATCAATTTAATTGTACTAATCAACTGTAATCGATAAAAGAAATAAAAAGACAAAAAAGAAATTTTTTCGATTTTCGCAAAAATGGCAAGGGGTTAGCCCATGATTTTTTTCGACCGAAAAAGTGAGCAGAGTAATTCTGCTTAATTTACCCTGATTTAGCACTCAAATAAAAGGGCTAGCTATCAGCTATACAAAACAAAAAACCGCAATCAAATCGAAGTTAAATTCGCTGAGTTATCAACTTTTACCTGATGAGAGAAAAAAAAACCCTTCTCTCGGAAAAAGTCCTTCCCTGGCCCTAAAATAAATTTATAATTTCTGAAATTTTTCCCAGACTATAGGAACATATTGCCCTTTCATAAAAAGTTAAAATTAGGATATGTTTCTAGGGAATATTTTGAGCTACAGGGTGTAGAAGTAGTTAGTTTTAATTTTTGAAGCGGAAAACTCCCAATTTAACGCGAAATGCTCTCGTGATCCTAAAAATAGTTACGAATTTATAAAATTTTACCTAGATTAAGAAAACATGCCTTACTATTCGGTAAAATTGCATAAAGTTAAATATGTAGAAAAGGAGATGAGGATATTTTGCCCATGTAGGCCCATTAAAATGTATCGAATCCATGTACCATTCGTCTGTCAACATAATTAAAAAATTGTAAGATTCTATCAGAACGATTTCCTCGAAGAAAGGATTTTTGCATTTCTACTAGTGACTCTTGCGGTCGTTCGCAGATATACTCGATGGTATGCAGTCATCTGAGAATAGATTTGATATGTTTTTATTTTTTTTTTTTTTATTTTTTATTTTAAAGGGTCATAGTGGTAGGTTCCATCGTCTGTCCAGTTGCCTGTTAATATGATGTAGGCGCTGGTTGGTATGGACGTAACCTTCGAAGGAAATAGCGCAAAAATAATTGACTCTTTCTAGTCCCTGGGTATGTCATCATTAAGTCGCTTAAAGTACCTCTTTGAATATTTTCCATGTCTAAAAATATGTTATGGGATGCAACGGATAGTGCAACGGGTAAAAGGTTGGGAATGGGGTCGGCAGAGGATGAATCTCCATGTGATCTCAGAATAATAATAATAAAAATGTAACGCCTTCTGAGATGAGTCTGTCATGATTGCGGTGGGTATACCACTCGAGAATAAGACATTAAAAATAAAAAAAAAATATACCCTATACTCCGAGAGTGGTATGTCCGGCCCTTGATTGAATTTTTCGCGTGCCCTCCTTTAGCACATATTTAGCCCGATTAATGCCCATTATCAGGATGAGTGTCACAGGGAATAAAATCTTTTGCTATGGCTTTATTCTGGTTAAATCCATCCCCCTTCTCGGCTTGTACCGGAACACCATATCCCCAACATCATCGTCCACAGGTTAACCTTCTTTAAAGGCATAAAGGGAAATCATCATCTTGTAAGATGTGGCGGGAGAACGCGCGAGCGCTCGCGCGCGCGACCACGTCCCTTATTCAATTTTCACCATCGTTTCATGTCTTAAACGATGTATCGAACACGAAAGGTGAGGTTTAAAGACAGCAAAAAACAAAAAAAAAAACAAAAAAACAAAAAGGTAGTAGCTCGCGATGGATGAATCTTTTTACCGACTGTCGTCGGTGGCTCTTCTGGCTTATAAAAAAAAAGAAGGCAAATGATAAAAATTTTCATAGGTGAGCGCACCCACAAAACAGGGGACCCTAAACATCCATCGTGAAAACACCACCAGAAATCAGAATACAAAAATCTCATACATATTCATGCGATTTCAAGAGTAATCAGCAAAATGCAGAAGACTCGACGGTAGACTTGAACCGCGAAACCCGGTGTTTGATTTTCTCCACCATCCGAACGGTGGACCATCATTCGTAGCTCCTTCCCCCCATCCCCTTCCCATCCCAAACTCTTTAACCCATCTCCCTGGTATTCGACAAAGACATTCTTTTAGTCTTGTGGATTACCTCTACCTATTTAATGGACATTTCGCAATTATTTTTGTTGTCCCCCAAAGGCCTGTATTTCATTTTTAGTTTATTTTTATTTTTATTTTTATTTTATTTTTATTGTATTTATTTATTTTTGTTACTTTTCCTTACCGAAGACAACCAACTCCGGGAAGAGAGTCAAAATGAAAAGAAAAGATTATGAGACTTCCAGGAAATAATGTCTTGAGACACTCTTTTAAAAAAATGATACAACAAGAGAGATCCTCCTCCCCCTCATCGGTAATTTGCATTTTCTTCAAATTGAAATGATCATTCTGATCGAAAATAAAAAAATTTAAAATAAAATTATTATTCGATTTCTTTAGAATTTAATTTCTTTATGGTATTTAAATTTGATGTATGTTTAATTAATTCAACTGATTTAAAAATGATATTTTAATTGATCTACTACTCAATTTATTGATCAAAAATAAAGAGAATTTAATACAAAAAAAATATATATAAGATATGGAGGAGGCAACATCACGTTTTTGGGATGTATGATGAGTTAAATGAGTTAAACGATACTAACGATAGCATACAACAGTAAGGGAAATTATGTGGTTAATGTAATTTTTCAACAAGATTACGATCCGACGCACACAGCTCGATTTAACCATAGATTGGCTAGTCAAATAAGGGATTTCATCTTTTAGAAATGACTTAAAACCCAATCGAATATTTAGGGGTTTAGGTCAAGAGTGGTATTCCTTTAATGCGACAAGAAATTGGGTCTTTTTAAACGAACTTTAGAGCTTTGTACAGAGGACTACTGAAATAAATAGGAAATATTAAATTTAATAAATTCAATCCCTGGCTAAAGTTAAAGGGTATCAGAAAAGCCAAATTTATTTTAGTAAAATTGATCAAATACCTTTTGATAAGTAATAAAACGAATAGAAAATGAATACAATTAAAATTATTAATAACATCCGGTCGAATTACTTTAAACAATGATAAAAAATAACTTTAAAAGGAGCCTATTTAAATTTTTTACAGGAGCCCTCCAGAAATTCATCAAGTAGCATCGTTTTTACTTCTTACAAGAGGCACACGTCTCAAATTATTTACGGTCAATATTAAGGTGTGGATGCATCTGTAATATACTTTTTATTTATTTATTTATTTTTCTTTGGGTCTCATTTCGAAAAAGTTAAAATACAAAAAAAAAACAAATTAGAACATAAAACTTCACTCATTTTGCAAAGATTTTAAGTTTGGATGGGGACCATTGGCCCCCAGAAAAGATCATTCTTAATTTAACGACTTAACGGCTTGCCCTAAAGTAATCCCTTGTTTTTTTTTTTTACCTTACCTTACCTTCGTTTTTAAGGGGTTTTTTTTCTTAGATTCTTTCTCAGTTCATTTTTATTATATGCCAGTTAAGAAAATAAAGAAATATCATTTAATTTATAAAATCTCTAGAGGTATCTCATGTAATTTTGAATGAGTGGTATTAATAAAAATTAAATTCATTTTGAATTTAAATTACATTCCTAAATATGTTTTAGGATCTTTAGAATTTTTATTAACACCTAATCAAAAGATATATCGAGGTATAAATTTAAAATTTGAATTTTCTGGTATAGTTAGATCAAATTTTGGGGCCTCTGATAGTTCAGTTGTTAGCGCGCTGTCCTACCGTCCCAGTGGCTGTGGGTTCGAATCCCACGAATAACCATGGGGTCTTCTGCGCTACGTGGTAAACACAATGGGCCAAAATTGGCCTAAGTGTGCCTTCCTAGGCAGCCACAGCAACCTAACCTAACCTAGATCAAATTTTGAACCTTTTTCTTTATCACTAATGATGAAAGTGATAATGATAAGAAACAAATGATACGTAAAATCATAACAGAGGCGAAACAGTATTAAAAAGAAAAGAATTAAATTGATAAGAAAATCGCAATTTTACTTAAAGAAAGAACAAAAAAAAAAAAAAATATATACCCACTAAGTACCCACCTGGGCTACAGCAGCTCAATGAAAAACAATAAAAAGTCAAAATACCTGTGATGTTCAACTCTCTCAAAAGTGTCAAAATTGAAAAATCCGACGGCCCCTCCTCCACCACAATTCAGGTGTATGCTTCTCCTTATGCTGATGAAATAAAATTCTTCAGATCTTGCGCACGGGCGGCAGCGGCGGCGCTCAGACGCGAGATGGGGCCTAATATGACTGCGTCTAATTAGAGCCGACAAGCCGAGTGCTACCGGTATAAGTCCTCCTTAAGACCCGTGTGGGCTCCTCTTAGGTATGGTGTTTTTTTTTTTTTGCTCTTTTAATTTTCTTCAAACGCCTTTTTCACCTGTGGGTTTTTTATACGCCCTCGTTTTTTTTTTTGTTTTTTTGTTTTTTCGCTGAACATTTCTAACTGCTGCCCGCCACCACACACCAGCCATACCATACCTTTTTTTTTTTTTGTTTCGTTTAAAAATAACCCAGATGGGTCCCAAAATATATCTGCTCGGGGTATCTTTTGTATCTTGCCAAAAAAAAAAAATATTATTTTCTATATTTCTTTTTACTGCTGTAGATCAATGTTTTTATCTTGTTTATTTTGTATTTTATCTCGTTTCATAAACAGATTAATTGGGGAAAGTTGTAAATTTGATTATGAGGGTAGTTTGATAAGTCGGTGACCTTTTCAATTTTTCTCTTGCACTAATTTTAAATGCAGCACTATACCCGTAAAATTGAAAATGAATTTCATATGCTGATTAAGCATTATGTGAAATTATCAGGGTTAAAATCCATAAATTCGCCTATAAAAACTACTAAACCCCATCGGTGACTATTTCCTGTTACCAAACCTGAAGGTGTTTAAGAGTATTTTTGGGATCGAATCGAAGAGGTCATCATTCAAAAGAAATGCACCAAAAATTTTGTGGGCATCGAGAAAATATATATTTTTGGAAAAATACATTAGAAAAACACTAGACTAAATCTATAGAGCTTTAAAAAGGAGGACTATGTTGAGAAATAAAACGCTTATATATAAAAACAGAAAAAGGCAAGAAAATAATTGGTAAACCCCTTACAGAAAATTAATAAATGGTATAAGAAAAAAAAAATAAAAGGGTTCTAACATCGACTTATGATGTAACTTACGCTGCTCTGGGGGATGATTAAAGTACCGTACCATAGTACAACCCACAATTTCGAATTTCCGCAACTTGTGGATCATAATTTTACAAGACTTAAAAGCCAATTTCAGCGGTTCCCGAGGGCGATTTAAAGTAGCACGGTTTACCGCATTACATCAACATCGCTTACCATCCTCCTCCACCCACAAGGGATCTTATCCTGTGAGTGTAACAAAGATGTCAATTGTTCTCAATCTTCCACAATGTTAGGGTGGGAACCCTTTCCCAATTCTAATTTTTCGCCTTAATGGTGTGCTATTGTTTAAGTCATTTGTTATCAAAGTTGTAGAAGATTTCCTTTAAGCGAAATATTCTTCTTCTCTATCTACGATTGGATAAAATGCTCCTTTTAGGGTGATGATTTTACTTTAAACAAGGAGGGCGTAAGAATCCGACGTTATGATTCAAAAAAAAAAAAAACAAAATTCCCAATAACAAGGACTAGAAAATATTTTGCAGGAACTTACCCCTTAACCAGAAATTTGTTGAGCTTGAGAAGAAAACAAAAAAAAAAAGGGGTTAAGTGGTTGCTTAATTGGCAGCGATTATTTTAGAGATATTTTTAATGTAAGTACCGTAGATTTTTGGAGGGCGACAACAAATAAAAAGGGGTTGTAATTACACACGTTTCATTACCACAGGGCATATTAATTGAGACATTTTACTGTCAGCCGGTTGGGGGGGAATGGGGGGTATATGTATAAAACTTTTCTTGTTTAATGAAATTAATGAATTTGTCTGTTTGTCTGTTTGTCTGTTTGTCTGTTTGCTAACTTAAGCTTAGCTCAGACCAACATTTAGACGTTCAGTTTTAGTGTATAAAAAAACTACACTAGCTATGTCATCGATTGATTTTAATAACGCAAGCCATAAGGGATTTTTAAAATTAAAATTTAATGCCGTTTAATGCTCTCCTGGCCGCAAAACAAAATCCCAGAGTTTCAAAATTTTACCCAGACTAAAAGGACATATTCTGCTTTCTAGGAAAAATTAAAACAGGGTACCTTTCAAGGAAATATTTTGAGCCACAGGTTGTAGAAGTTGATTTTTTTGGATTTTCGAGTTGAAAAATTCTAGTTTTACGGGAAATGTTCTTGTGACCCTAAAACTAGTCAGTAATTGATAAAACTTGGCTTAAACTAAGAAAACATGTTCTACTTTCCGAAAAAATTAAAATCAGAATGCTTCCCGAGGGAATATTTTGAAGTACAGCGTTTAGAACTATAGTGAAAATTTCCACTTTACCTTTTGATTTTAAGCAATTTCTAGGTCTTATTTTAGCACTCCAATAAATGAGCTGACCTTGAGCAGTTCAACACATTAAGACCGCATTGAAAGTTAAGTAAGGTTAATGCGGTTATCTAGAAATTAGGCATAATACTTATCTATAGTTTTGAACAGTGTTATGATAAAATTAAAATAATAAGACAAGGATCGTCAACTGTTGGAAATTTACAATCAATAGCTGTATTAAATTGAGTACAGCAAATTCGAATAGGTCTAATCTAAACCTAGCTACTGTAATTCGATAATACCGAATCCCATGAACTGTTCAATTAATTGAACTTTATTTATTTATTTTTTTTCCACCCATCCTCTTTTCATTTCATTCTTAATCCTTAATAAGGAAGAAGATGGTAACAAAAGTTTTTGTTCTTAAATAACCAGAACACCTGATCACCTCAATATCAAGCGAAGCTATCTTCGTTTAAAAAAAAAAAAACAAAAAAAAAAGAGTTTAAAACATTTTTATACCTTAAGAAATGGGTCGACGAAAAAGATTGCTATCTAATTTAGGAGGGTATTCCCGTATCAGTTTTATTTTTCTGCTTCACCATCAGAACAACCCTAATATGTTTTGGTATAAACAGAAATAAAACATTTATCTGGATGTTAAACAGTCGCAATAATCTGTAAATGATTCAAACATACCTTTTACTAATTTCCTGTTTGATCATCATCCAAGATACGATAGATTGGTTGGGATGCTAAAAACAAGAAATTTTTATATTTGGGGTAGCAAATTATTTTCGCAATAGATTCATATCTTTTCGATTGTAAAAAACAAATTAACTGATAAACTTAATTTTGTATGCTAAGATTATAATCATATTGTTTTCTTTTAATTTTTAAATCTTTTATTGAACGTTACATGACACAAATTTTTGTTTTTTCACAAAATATTGAGGACAAAAACCGATGAACCCGGACACGAGTAAATTACCAAAAGAATGTCACCTACTCCTCCAGATAAATAATAAAGAAATAAGAATAACAAGAAAAAAAAAAAAAAGAAGTAAAGAAGCATAGCATTGAATTCCATTTAACTTCTTTGTTCTTTCAATTCGAGAGTACTCTCTGTGTCCACACATTTTGTGTTTTATTCCCATCAACCTCTTGACCAACCAACCAACAAATAGTTGAAAACCAACTTACCGCGGATCACATATACCACAAGTGCAAAAATTGCCTTGTTGTATTATTCACGAAAACTAATTAAAAATCATCTCACACATCTGTTGAGTTGTTTAACAAAATTCCACGGCAATTATAATTAATCACCAATCAGCTAAAGGTTGTTAAAAAAAAAAAAAAATATCACAAAAACTGGGGTGTGCCTCGAAAGCGTAAGTTTTTTGTATATTAAATTAAAAAGAGTTATGGGGACATATTAAAAGAAATATAGGTAAATATTTGGTATATGTTGAATAACAAATAAAATTTAGTAAATAGAATTTAACCCATGGTATATGTAATTTTTTTTTTTTTTTGTAAAGTAAACGCAATGGGGGGCGGGGGGTATTAAAAAAGATAAAAGAAATTGGCATGCCTAGTCGCGGTTGTTCGAGTTCCGCATAACAATTCAAACCGAAAATTGAATATGAAATGGAAATTGCAACAAAAACCATGTGACTTGCATAGCTTACTTGATTTATATTGAATGACTCTAACAGGATAGGATAGAAGAGAGAAGAAAGATAGAGACCTCATTTTAATATTCATAATCTTGCCCATCGATAGACCCATGGTAAGGTTACATACGTCTGAAGGAAAAGATGCATACGCCACGGTAAAAAAAAAAAAAAAAAAAACATTGCATTTGTTCCTCTATAGTGCAATGGGGGGATGGGATACGAGGTGAGTTAGAGGGAATATTTTTTTAATATTAGTGCCAATGATATGGAAATATTTATCATATGACACATTACTTGAACGATTTTTGATAAAATTTATTAAATATTTTTAATTTAATCCCAAAATGAAATAGGAATGAAATCTGTTACACTTTATGAGGAGAACTTTAAAAATATTTATCCGATTTTTATTCAGCATGTATATAGGGTACACCTTTATGACACCCTAAATTTAGCCAGGTATTGAATTAATTAAATTTAATATTTCCTATTTATTTCAGTAGTCCTCTGTACAAAGCTCTAAAGTTCGTTTAAAAAGACCCAATTTCTTGTCGCATTAAAGGACTACCACTCTTGACCTAAACCCCTAAATATTCGATTGGGTTTTAAGTCATTTCTAAAAGATGAAATCCCTTATTTGACTAGCCAATCTATGGTTAAATCGGGCTGTGTGCGTCGGATCGTAATCTTGTTGAAAAATTACATTAACCACATAATTTCCCCTATTGTTGTATGCTATCGTTAGTATCGTTTATAACTCTTTAACACATCATACATCCCAAAAAAATGATGTTACCTCCACCATATCTTATCGGACTTAATTTAACAATCTTAAAGAGATTCACTTGCACATTTTTTTCATATCTACTACCGGCCAACAGAGCAAATTCTTTTCCTCTAAGTTATATTTAGAAAAATTATCGTCATTATACCTCCACCAGGTTGGCATAATAAACTAAACTTTTCGAAATGAAAGCCAAAAATAAAAATTGATGTAAAAATAAGAAATATAAAAAATCACATGCTAATTACATACCCTCATTAATGTCCCATACCCTTCCCACACTTGGTTGGGTGATTTGTTTTTTGCATACGCTTAAAAAATTTCCTTATGCATTTTTATATATATATTTTTTTGTTTTTTTTTTTTGTTTGTCATTTATCTTTAACAAAAGAGAAGAACACCTTAAAGGTATCCAAAAGGTGCAATAATAACAACAAGAACAACAACAACAACAAAAAATCTCTACCAAGTCTCGAGGTCTTCGGCATTAATTCTGGCCGTTTTTTCCCGCCAAAAAAAAAAAAAAAATAAAAAAATAAAAACAAAAAACAGGAAGAATGGGTACGAGAGTATTTCACCAGAGGGGTAATTACCATTCTTCTGCGGTATACTGCTTAATTTCCGATGTAATTTTTACTTGAAATAAAGCAAGGAAAAGAATCAAAAAAAATAAAATAAATAAAATGAATTAAACTTAAAGGAGCGGTATAAGAGACAGACAAGAAAAAAAAAAATATGAATTAAACAACCAAAACACTTGAGTTGTCTGTCTGGTGTCTTAAGGAAAGTCATAGAGTACAAAAAATATGGGTAATCTCTAATCAATCAGTTTTTGTGTATTGCACACCCCAAAAATTTTATGCACTATAAAAACGGTTGCAGGGGTATTAAAGGTATGAAAAATATTTAAAAAAAAAAATATTCCCTAAAGAGAAATAAAGAGAAGCCCAAGTAACATTCGCACCTGTAAAAAATGAATTTTCTGAACGTTACGAGACCTGTGGCAATGAACTAAAAAAAAAAATGAAAAAATAAAATAAGAGAGAAAAACACGTATATGCAAAAATGGATAGGATGCAAAATATGAAAATATTTCTAATTTTGTAGGCGAAAAAAAAAATTCATTTCGAACGATGGTAAGAAAAACCGCATAAGTGCGCGCGCGCACACGGATCAAGAAAATTATTTTTGATTATGAGCACCGCACCACGATCAGGTTCGACAGGTGAGAGGGCGGTATAATCGTGGTACGGTCTATATGGATCAGAGGGATATATATACCTATTTTTATATAATATGTATATAAGGGGATATAGCGAAAAAAAAAATAATAATAATTCCCTTTAGGGGGTAAAGGCAAATTAACCAAAGATGTGAGCAATTATCCTCATATATACAAAAAAAATAATACAACCCGATAGAATGAAATGCGAAACGAGCGATCATACCGTGCACCACCACTCACCGCTCATTGCCCATCGCACCCAATCATCTTAAGGTTGAAGAATGCGAAAAATAACAAAACAACAACAACAACAAAAAAAAAAAAAAAAAAAAAAAACGAAGATACGGATAATTTTCTTTTCGTTTCGAAACGAGAGGAACATCTTAGATATTCCCGCCACCCACTCCTCAGACCCTATAGATTACTTATTCCCCTTTTTCCCTATACCCCTCCTCCCCTCCCCCACCACCCCTCTGGTACAGCCCTTCGTCTTATTATTATTATTATTTTTTTTTTTGTTTTGTTATTGTTGAGCGCGAGTAATGTCTCAAATTTTTCTCAATTATCAAAAGCGCAAAATTGTTGGGACTCATGTGCCTTACCCTCATCGCCTTAATTTAGAGCCTTTCGCGAACCTTTTTTTTTTTTGTTTTATTTTCTTTTCGGTTTTGCCTCTACTCAAGATGCCCTAAATGATAGGATCCGAAGCGGTAAGGTGTATATCAGACGAAGGGAGTGATATGGGGTGAGGAAAGAGGGAACAGAAGGATGCTAGAGGCGAAAAGAGGGAATGGGTTGGATTTTTGTTTTTTTTTTTTTTGAAGCGCCGCAAAAGAAGATGGACAGAACGGTGAGGGGGAGGGGGGTGGTTGGGTGGGGGGGAGAGGTGAGGGGAAGGATTATACAAAAAAACCACTCTAAAGTTGTGCGGGACTCCACAAACTGCAATAAATAATTCGTCCCGTTCCAATCAATAAATCAGAGTTTGTATCGTTTTTTTTTTTTTTTGTTTTTTTTGGGGTCCCCGCAAAGAGGGGAAGAATTTTGTTGTTGCGCTGCCGCCGTTGGATAATTGGAGTATTATTACGCGCCAGGGCAGAGAGAAGTGCTAACGAAGCTTTGTGAATTTTTCGCTATTAAATAGAAAGAAGTAAAGAGTTGAAGGGATTGGTGGGGAAAGAGACGGGGGGGGGGGGGGGGGGTAGGGAGGGAAGGATAAAGAGGGTATGTCTCTTTTAGACTTATTTTAGTCTTTTGTTTTGTTTTTTTTTTATTGTTTTGCGCTTTTTACTTTTTCCATCGCATCTCCCAGGCGATTATGATTTTTTGTACATATCTAGAGTGATGCTGCTTGGATACCAGGCCCTTTCTTATATCGCTCCGAAATTTAAGAAAAGATCATTTCTTTAAATGTTACTGCAGTTTTACTTTTATCGTATCTCTTATCGCTTATCGCTTATCACTTATCACTTATCCCCTATCTCTTATCTCTTATCTCTTATCTCCTATCCCTTATCCCTTATCCCTTATCCCTTATCCCTAATCCCTTATCCCTTATCCCTTATCCCTTATCCCTTACCCCTTATCCCTTATTCCTTATCCTTTATCCCTTATCCCTTATCCCTTATTCCTTATCCCTTATCCCTTATCCCTTATCCCATATCCCATATCTCTTATCCCTTATCCCCTTATAAATAAATAGAATCCATTTTTATTTCTTCTCGAAATGGGGTATGGTGGCGTAAAAACGAAAAGAAGAAAACGAAAAAAAAAAAAAAACAAATCTACAGATCAACAGCATCTTTCGTGAACCATCAGATCTTCGTTATACGGAAAGAAATGAATTAAAAATTAATCACTGCGGCGAACAAGATATTTTTTTTTTTTTTGTTTTTTTAAATTGCGTGAGAAATGAAATCAAGAAATTGCAAAAGAGGTGATTTTTTTTTCTTCTCTTACACTTTTTCACATCTTAAAAGCTACCTTCACACCGCTCTGTGTAGAAAATGTAGAAGACTACAATCACAGAACGGTGCATAGATTAAAAAACGATATTCTCTCCTATAACAGATCCATTTAATATCACGAATTTTTCTTTAATCGGATGATACTTGGTAAAATCATTCTTTAGTCCATTTTCACAAAATCAGGGACGAGATAATTTCATTTATTCTTGCCCTTTGAAGATATCATTAGAGTTCTAGTGGTATTAGCAGTTTTTACATTAAAATTTCGTTTATTACAACGTTTCGTTAATTTCAATGAAATTTATATCATGGGTTTTTTGTTAAAAGAATTTGATATATTGCTATTTTAGATAAACAATTTGTATATACGAAAAATATTAACAATTTAAAAATTTATATAGAAATTTATCTAACAATTAAACCTTTATCATAAGTTCTTCGCCTTAGATTTACTTTAATATGATTTAGGGCATGGGATATGTAACTTAATTGACCATTCGATAGTTTAAAAAACTTTTTAAGGGGTGAGGATAAATGCCATACGAATAAATGATGACCTTAACCGCATACCGATAATACAAGCGTTTTTGGTCGATAGAAATGAATTACATGTGATCAGGCAAAGGTAAGAAACCCTCTTCTAAGAAAACAAGTTACAATTTAAATTTTGCCAAACGCTATAAGAATTTTACGATCAAGGATTGGGGAAAAGGAAAATTTATTCCGATGAGACCAAAAATTAATCGAATTGTCCCCTGATGGCGGTAAATGGATATGAAAAATGTTCAATAAATCTCTTTAGGATCGTTACATTAAGCAGTCCGGTAAGATATGGTGGAGGCAACATCACGTTTTTGGGATGTATGATGAGTTAAATGAGTTAAACGATACTAACGATAGCATACAACAGTAGGGGAAATTATGTGGTTAATGTAATTTTTCAACAAGATTACGATCCGACGCACACAGCTCGATTTAACCATAGATTGGCTAATCAAATAAGGGATTTCATCTTTTAGAAATGACTTAAAACCCAATCGAATATTTAGGGGTTTAGGTCAAGAGTGGTATTCCTTTAATGCGACAAGAAATTGGGTCTTTTTAAACAAACTTTAGAGCTTTGTACAGAGGACTACTGAAATAAATAGGAAATATTAAATTTAATAAATTCAATCCCTGGCTAAAGTTAGGGTGTCATAAAAACCAAAAGAGGTCACACTAAATTTGAAATGATAGTAAAAAGTTTGTTTTAGTAAAATAGAATCAAATAATTGATGAATTAATCATTTTTTGTATTTTCAAAACGAGCTATGTTTTGAAAATTAAATTCTCAAATAAGCCTTTCTTTAATTAAAACGAATAGATTTTTTTTTTATAAGACTAAAGGGTGATTTCTTAAATTCTACTTAAAAGCGAAATCCTCACGATCGGCAAGAAATTAAAATTTGAATTGTGGTACTGAAACAAAACTCAAAACAGGTAAGGTAAAAAAAAAAAATTTATAAACCGAAATTTCTGCCAGATCTCGGATGGGATGAGTTTTTTTTGGTTGTCTTAATTTTTGGTTTTTTTTTTTTGTGTTATATTTCCTGTCCAAGCCCGCAGAGTTCTGTTCTTTGTTAATTCACCTGACTCAGGGCCCTAATTGGGGCTACCTTCTCAGTAATTAGATAATTACATTGCGGCTGGCGGTGGGTATCTGACCGAAGGTTTTTTGCTTACCTTCTGTTGTTTGGTTGTGTCTTAACAACAAAACCACAGTCCCAGAGTTTTAGACATACAAAAATTATATACATAGGGTTTTTAGGTCTGAATTTTTATTGTATTTTGGCACTTTTACCTTATACACAATTTTTATGCATCAATTACAAAAGAGCCCAAATACACAAAATGTGAAACGTGAAATTTTTAAAATTTATACAACTACCGGATATAGATGACGATGAAAGATTTTCGATATTTTAAATTGTAACAATTCTTAAAAGAGAATTTTAAGAAAGATGAATGAGATTTTTACCTGAAAAACAAAAAAAAATATATTTCCCCAAAAAGGCGTCATCAAAATTAACGGCTAGAGACGGCTTAAACTTAAAAAGGCTAGAAAGTAACCTTTTTAGACCTTCAAATTCTCCTCGAGGGATATTAACGTGTCGGATCAATTTAATGATTCGATAAAAGAGAGGGAGAGGGAAAAATAAGAAAAAAATAATAAAAGAAATATTGGCGGTCAAGGTGGAACTGTTCATTTAATTATGAGACGAAAGGTTATTCGTTTTTAATTGTTTTGTAGTTGAATTAAAATCACCGGATAGAGTGACGACTGCTCATATTTGAGAAATAAAAATTTTTGTTTTGTCTTCTTTTTTGTTTTTTTGGGGGTATAATTTTGTTGCTAGCAAACCCATTGAGACCAACAATTTCAGAATATTTTTCATACTTACAGAGGTTTTAAACCATACAACGACAGACATGTGCACACGAGAACCAATTAAATTTTTGGGCCCGGTGCTGAGACTAATTTTATCTGGTTTTTTTTTTTTTTTTTTTGTACAAAAATCCCACTTTTAATGGTTATCGGAACAAAGACTTGTAATTAAGCCTCGAAACAGACGTATGGGGTAATTAACGTAATTAAGCCAGAAAATAATTACGGAAATGCTTAATTTCTCACTGGCAATTTTCTCAACGACTATACGAGAAATTCGTTTTTTTTTTTTTTTTTGTTTTTCTGTTTTTCACAATATTTATTAACAGGAGGATGGGGTTAGATTGTACAGGGACCGAAATAATTGTTTGCTATAGAAAAAAAACCCAAGTAAAAAATATACAAAATAAAAATAAAACACTAGAGATAATAATGGGGCATACCACTAAAATACACGAACTTTATGTAATTTTACCATTTTAATTAACATGACGTATTTTCTATGATAGAGATAAAGTTGCCTATTACTGCGTACAATTTTTACTTTGGCTTAATATTTGAAGAAAGTCATTTTAGATTTATATAAAAAGAATCGGTCACGGTTTTGGGATCTATACTCAGAGTTTTCTTTATAAAAGTTAAGTTAGTCAGGTGTAGCTGGAACCCATTGTACTTGGCACGTATTAAAAGAGACCATAGGGTTACGTATAGAAATCAAATTTACATCGTTTGCTCTCTGATGGTAGTACCACAGTTACGGAGCTACCAGAGATCCCCTACAATAAAATCAAAGTTAAAATCGTCGAGTAACCAACTCTCACTCTTCAGCTCTCCTGGTCGTAAAAAAAAATCCCAGAATTTTAAAATTTTACCTAGACTAAGAGGACATACCCTGCTTTTTAGAAAAACTAAAAACAGGATACCTCTTAAGGAAATATTTTTCAGTACAGGGTGTAGAAGTTGATTTTTTGGATTTTTCAGCTGAAAAATTCTATTTTTATGTGAATGGCTCTCCTGACCCTAATAATTGGGGGTTAAAATTACAAAATTATTCTCAGACTAAGGAAATATGTTTCGCTTTTTGGAAAAAATTAAAAACAGGATATCTCCCGAAGGAATATTTAGAGGTACAACCTTTAGAACTATGCTTATAATTGGCCCCTTTTTTTAAATACAAAAATTTTTATTAGAAATTATACTTTTTTTCCCATATTATCCTAATCAACGGTTTGTAAAATAAATGACCCAAAATCAGTTACAGAAAGTCTATCAATTTTTTTTCTTATCGATTTTTATCTTTTATTGAAATTCAAAGACCATACACCAGAGATCCCATATAAGAAAAGAAGGTTATACAAAAATCCATTTAAAAAAAAAATATCAAAAACGAGGAGAAGAAGATTAAAACTGAAGAAAAGCAAAAAGAAAAAAAAAACTAAAAAATAAACTAACCTCCTCCCCCTCTCGTCCCCTCCTCATCTTGTATATGTTAAAGTAAAACAACTAAGGCGAATGCTCAACCAATCTAAGCTGTGAACAATCAATGAACCTTAAGGCTGCGTTATGCATGCAAATCACTTTTTCGAGATTTGTGTACAGTACCCTTCTTCTTTGGGAAAGACACGGTGTGCACCAGAAAGTTTTATGGAGTGTATGGGGATCTTAAGACGTTCAGATGGCTATGGTAAAAGAATCAAGGAAAGGAGGGGGTGGTGGTGGTGGTAGGTACCTCTCTTCACCTACCAGTACCTTTTCTGATCTTCACAATATTTTTATAATATACACCGAGAGGATGGGGAGAAAGAGATGTATAAAATAAAATACAAAAAAAAAAGGCAAAAGACGATACAACGGATCTCAAAGTAACAATTGCTTTGGAACTTGACCGTCGGTCATTAAAAGAATTGAAAACGTGACCAACAAATAAACCAATTTTTGCGCACCGATCGCGCTCTGAACATCGCCTATGCCTCTCTGTCTTGCTTTTTTGATCACATCGGATAAATGTTGAACTGAAGAAATATTCAATTCAAAAAGAAGGTTTTTCTTCGGAGATTTTCAGTTTATCCTCCTCCTAATTCGTTTATTGTTTTTACCTCAGTTAAATATCTTTTTTATCTTTACCTCAAGATTCTGTTTTTCGGTTACGGAGGTTACTTTACCCTTTTCTGTTCATGCCGCCCTATGTATACGGCAGAAATTTTATTTATAATTATATTAAAAAGGTATCTAACCTTTTAAAACTAATTTAATTATTTCTATTAATTCTTTTTACCCTTAAGAGGTATGTGATAAAAATTCTAAACATTTTCTTCGCACTATCCCACAGTTTTGATCTTTCAAAAATCAAGAAAAAGAAAAGCTGCCAAGGTGTATTGTTAACATTTATAATAAGGCAAAATATCTACCATTGTAGACTACCTTATTACCGCTCTTACAAAGTATAGAGAAGAGAAAGGCTCTAAGCCCTTCTGGAATATCGTTAAAATGCCAGCCAGTACTAGCTGAACTAATTGAAGGGTATACCACTAAGAAGGAAAAGGTAGAATTGTTCGCTTCAAATTAAGCCACCATCCCTAAGTAGTCTTTCGTTCTGAATATTCAAATAATTGATTGCCACTATTCGAATTGATATATCCGATCTATGAATGAAATGTTCAAAATATAAAAAAAGACAACATATTAAGCAGATATCTAAAAGACCCTTCTCCACGGTATGCTATTGCTTATCTTGGATTTATTTATAAACTCCTGTTTTGGTACTTCAATATTTTCTAATACCCTCGAAAAAATATTGTGCCATACGTCTGTATAACTCCGATATTTCTCGTACTATACAGAGGAAATGCTGTTACAATAAAATTATCATCAGTAGGATTAAAACCAGCTATGAAAGCTGCATATAGCTCAGTCTGGCATAATGCCTTAAACCATAAAATTATGAATTTTACTAATTTATACTGTAAACTTAATAAAATAGGATAAAATTCCTGGGGTACCACAGGATTCGGAATTAGGACCAATTCTCTATAAAATATACACTGTGAATATACCTGACATACCCCTAATTTGTAATCATTTATTATTTTCGGATGATACAACCATATTTACGAGAACATAACTTAATGAGGCTATAGCAGAAACTAAATGTAAGTTCAGTCTTAATAGGTTCTCTAAGTATTTTCACAAAGTGGAAGATAAACCCTAATTCCTTTAGCTGGATCATGTTATAAATATTCAAAAATCAAACTAGATAAAACGTTTTACTTTCGATAAACCCGCTAAATATACCCCTTTTATAAAACCGGAAATTAATAAGTTTATATTTTGTATAAAGTCGTTTTCCAAGTATGCCTCTTTGGGATTGATTTGTTCGTTTTCATATCAAAAAAAATCATATGATAGACCTATCTTGGAATTTCTTCACCTTAGAGCTAAACCTAAAGAGGTAGTATAAATAAAATAAATCATAGACTGAACTAGCATATCTAGTAAATTTTTTTTGTATAGTGTTCTCTATCCGAAAATCTAATTAATCCGAGAACATAAATTTGAAAATAATAAGTACAAGGTGGCACAAAAATTTTAACATGATGTTCTTTTGTGTTGTAATACTTTCTTTTAATTCTGCTTTTGGATTGTGTTTATTTGATGTCTTAATTTTATTTTCTATTAAATTGAGAAAATGATATCGGTCCAAATGACCGTCGCTAGAATTGATAACTATACCGGCCCGATTTATGATATTTTGCCAAAACTTTCGATGATAGATTCTCGCATTCTTGACGGTCTTCAAAGATTCCTGAGGCATGTTAACATAGACTCGTGACTTTAAGGGACCCCACCAAAATAAGTTTGAACGTGTTAAATTGAGTGGATCTTTCTGTCTAGTTCAAATCACCAAAAACTAAGAGATTAGGCGACCCCCAAAAAATGATTTTTGGCCCACCTTGTAGCAAATGAGATAGTAAATGGGATTTTAATTTAAATTTTTAGTTTAAAGTCATATAGGATTATTTTAGGGGAATAAAGACAAAACTACTACTCGATAAGTTCTTAAGGTATTTACATATGTAAAATCAAACTGAAAATATATAGGACCAATTGTAATAATACTAAATATCTATGAATATTAAAATAATTTAATTTTCCCCAAATGCTCAATCATATTTTGGGTAATTACCCCACCTTTTAAACAATTTTACAGCGAAATCATTATCACAATTAACAAAATAACCATAAAATCATTTAATCAAATTTAATTCCTCCCTAAAACTCCATGAAAATCCACTCATTTGGCAAAAAATGTGATTTAATTACTAAAAATCATCCAACTTAAATTGCTAAAGAGGCGTAAGTAAAAGAAAAGAATAAAAATTACCCCGGACAACCAATTACCGGTCTAATTAAAGATATTAAAAAAAAAACAACATTTCGCGAAAAGCCAAAAAGCAATTAAAACATTTACCCAATTTTAAGTAAAATTCATTTTATCCCTGCCGGTATTTTTTCTTACCCTCTAAACGAAGTGCCGGGCAATGAAAATTAAAATCTTTGAGAAATCTTTCCCTGGATGGCCCTATAGCCCTCCTAAGAAAAACGGACGACACAGAAACAAGACCAAATAAAAATAAAAAACCAAAAAAAAAAAGATTTGTTGAATGTCCAGTACTCGCCCCCCCTAAAGTCTTCTAGCAACAGCTTAAAACAGTAATTATGAACTTAATTACATAATTAAAATGTAAGAAGTGAAAAAAAAAATATACAACCGACCCTTAAGCCCTCCAGAGATCCGTCTCTGGTTGCTTTCTTGATGGGGATACCCTGCCCAAGGACAAATTCTCAACCGACCCCTTCCTTCCCCTACCCTCCCCTCCCTATCATCTAACTTTCAAGGGCTACTGTCCTGCTTCATTCATAGGAAAGTGGTTGATAGAGGGTTGGGACGAGGGTGACCTGTGACCTGTTTTAATTAAATCCGGATGCTGTGGTGGCTCCGGAAGGTGTTAAGAAAAAACAAAAGCTTCCTTCAGAGAGATGATGGGGGTGGGGGGTAACTTGAGACAAATGCTAGACTAAAAAAAATTTAAGGCAAAAAAAAAATAAAAAATATAAAGGGAATTTTGTTTTCTGAAGGAACCTGGGTAGAGTTTTGTTTTTCTTACACCCAGTAGGGGATGATGGGGGGGGTGGGTCTCCCTTAAAAGGTGGATTGGGAGTAAGTCCAGACTTTTTCTGGAGCCACCGGAATTGCAGGTCCCTCCTTAAGAAACTTGTTGAAAATGTCTGGAAAAGGAGACTGTCTCGAAACGGCCCTAGATAAAATATTTTTTTTTTTGGGTTGATACTGCTTCAAAAGGAAGACTGTGGATTTTATTTATTTTTTTTTCTTATTTCATGTTGGAGGGTTGAATTTCCGCAAAATTTGCCGGGTATTTAGACACTTTTAATTACTAAGGACTGATGATGCTGGTGTTTTATTTCGGGGGATATAATTAGGGGATGAGAATGGTTAACTTAAGATGCTCAAAGTCACGGTAGATCTCCTTTTGGGTGTAAATTAAGCGATGGAATGTTTTACAAGAAGAAAAGGAAACCGGAAACTTTAATAGCTTCGACCTGTTAGAAATTTTGTAAGCGTAATTAAGCCCTAGAAAATTGAGAAAATTATAATGAAAATAAAAAAACAAAAAAAAAAAACCCAGCTGGAGACAAAAGAAGGGCCGCCCTTTTAAGACAGCAGGAGCCCTTCTTTTAGGCTTCCACTTGTTGCTCTGATAGCTACAGAGCTTTTCGGCTTAGTTAAGAAGGCCACAAACGAGCCCGAATGACACCAACCCCTAAGGGAAGAGAAGGGAACGGGGGGGGGGGGAGGATGAAGTTTGGGGTTGGGGGGTATCCGGTGAAATCAGCCCAACTTAAAGGGCTTAAGTAATTAAATCGGAGTCAATTAAGAGGATAAACCCTGTCACGGTGAGCCTTTTTCAACCCTTGACTATTTGAGGAGGGTTCGCGGCTTGCTCCCGTTTACCAGGGTGTTGACGACCACGATGATGATGACGACGATGATGATGATGATGATGATGATGATGATGATGATGTTGAGGACGACGATGTTAAGAATGACTGCTTATTGGGAGTACCCCCAATAGGGGGTGCATAAGGTGGTTTTAACCCTTTCATTTTAATTTTTTGTTTTGTTCGTTTTGTTTCTGTCTATTCATTAACATTATCCCATGGGATATAAGGGAGAATTGGGAGTACTGGTGGAACCAAATAGGAAGGGTCGTATCATTTTGTTGAGTTTCACATTATTTGACACCCACCGTCGAGGAAAGATTTGTTAGATGAGAGGCCACTTCGGGGACAAACAGCTTGTGGGAGACAACTCAATTAACATTAACACCTTGTTTAATTGGTCGCTGAGGGTTATTGGGGTTCTACATTTAAAGGGTAAGCGAGAAATTGGGGAAATGGGGGAAAAAAACAGAAATAGATAAGATTCTAGAGAATTTCACAACAATTTGTTCTGCAACAGGTTTTCTTAGATGGGGGGGGGGGTTGGGAATTTTACTGAAAGGGGATTTATTTTGATAACGACGAAGTAATTAAGATAGGTATGATTAAGAAATTTAAGTATTCTATGATATTTATAGTAATAAAATTAGTTTTATTTAAAATCCTATAAAAAAAAAAAAGGTTTAACCTTATTAAATTACACTTTTACAAGTTGAATAAATCAAGAAAATAAAAAATTTATAGATAGTCTAACTAAAATTAAATAAGTAAGTCTTTAACTAACTAAAATTACAAAGTTTTATGTATAAATGTGGGATCGATTGATCGCATTTATCACTAGAACAAAAAATTCTTAAAAAAGGCATCTAGTAACGATGCCACGGGTTACCTCAATTAGAGTTAGAGAGCATTAAAGCGCAAAATTTTAAGGATACAGGTTTAAGTCCTGTCAAGCTTTTTTTTTTTGCGGATAATTCCTTTGCGTTCGAAATTATTTTCACTAATGTTCTGACTGACTTACTGAAAGTCACCTCTCAAGTGCAAAGGATTAACATTATTAAAGTAGGTTTAGATCTTTAGTTATTATGACTGCCCAGAAAGGTATACTTAGGTGAAATTTGGCCTATTATATTACCAAAGTACCACAAACCGACCATAGTTATCCATAAGATTTAAACTCACAACCTCTGGGGATCCGGTAGTCTATTGCGCTAACAACTGAACAACCAGAGGTCCCAGTATTTAAAGTTAAAATTAAATGAAAATAGGAGAGAAATAATTAAATACATTCCTATCATATGATTTGATTAGATTAACTACCTGAAAGTTACACTCTAGGTTAAGTGCAGCCTATTGTGATACCACAAGTAGGGGGATACTGTTCCCTTTCCCATAGTTTTAATGAACCATGACAAATTTCTTATGTGAGGAGATCTTAAATGGTTTAGATCATTAAAAAAGGGTTAGTTCTCTATACATCCGTTTTAAATTGTCTCTCGGTATTCCACAATTTAAAAATTATTTCTTGATTCAGTCCTAACTGATTATATAAATTTTATTTTATCATATAGAAAAACGCTAGTGGTCACTGATGCTGCTTAACAATTTCAAGTATTGCGTTTAGAGTAAGGTTAATAGGTAATTATGATCAAAACGAGAGAAATTGAACATAAACTGGAGACAGTCGTTATATAGTAAGCCCTAAAAAACTTATGGGATAACATCCGAGTTCAGATGCAAAAGGAGTAGTTTATGAGTATGCCACTCATACGTTGATTTTATAATTTAAGTGTTTTCCCAGACTCATACTGATAAACCACGTACAAAATAAATTCTATCATTCTGTCTGATTATCCAAAATATGCGTCTCATCTGTTAGTTAGCCATAATCAGATTAGATTTAGATTTTTAAAATTTTCTTCATAAATGGGACAATTGCATTATTTAAAAGGATTTTATTTTAAGTTAGAGATACCTCGATGGGACCTCTGATAGTTCAGTTGTTAGCGCGCTGTCCTACCGTCCCAAAGGCTGTGGGTTCGAATCCAATGGTTTAATAACCATGGGGTCTCCTGCGCTACGTGGTAAACACAATGGGCCAAAAATTGGCCTAAGTGTGCCTTTCTAGGCAGCCCTAGGCAATCCTAACTTAAACTTTAATGCGATTTTAGTGGATTGATCAGCCACTGTAATATCATCCAAAAATCAAATTATGGAATTTATTTTAATTTCTTAGTAGTGTAGTAATTGATAGGATTTTATTATTCATTTTTTTTGGGGGGGAGGGGGGGAAGGATAAAAGATTTTTTTGATAGTGTGTAGTACGTTTATAACATAAGAAGAAATTCAGACTAATTTCACCTTCCTGTACCATCTCATCGCACAGGCGTTTTTAATCGTTTTCGGCGTTGTATGTTTTTTTTTTTTTTGTTTTTTTTTTTTGTATTGTGCGCCTCGTTTTTGTCGAGCGTTATAATAATTAAGAAAATTATCGAGAAGTAGAAGAAGATTACTCTTGAAGATTCGATGTGAAGGAAGGCGAAGAAATACAAAGAAAAAGAGGTGAAAATCCACCAAATGTAAATTACCTTCCAATTAGCGTGTCTAACAGCTGAAAGCTCATCAAGTAATTACCCGTCCCGTACCCAAAACGTGGTACCCTCCCCTCCTCTGTGCATGGAATTGAGGCTCTGAATGTTGTGTGTGTGTGTGTGTGTGTTATGCATGTTGCCCCCATTCTCTTTCTTGTCTTTCTTAACAAACACACAAATATATAAAAAAAAAAAAAAAAACATTTTTTTTTTTAACTCAATCTGGGAATGTAAAAGAAATGATCCGATGTACAAAATTTTAGAAGATATCTTTTAAAAAATAACAACAGGTAAAAATAATAAAAATCAGTGAAAAACGCATACATCTTAAAATTTAAAAGAAAATCAAAAACAAAAATATAAAGGAAAAAATTAAAAACAAAAACAACAAAAACAAAAAAAAAATGAATAAACCAGAAAAAGAGCTGCGAATCAAGGTAGTAATTATGTGGAGAGACAGAGACGTGGTTTTGGTGGTAATCAGAGATAATTTCCTAAAATTAAATTCCCACAGTCCCATTAAAGCCCAGGGAAAAAGATGTAAGAAAAACGGTCTCCTCCGCGCAGCATTCACCGCCGCCACCAACATTACCATGACCATTCACTATCACCACTATTGTTGTTGTTGTTGTCGTCGTCGTCATTGTCGTCACCCATCGTCGTCGTCGTCGTCGACGCCGCCGCCGCCGCGGTGCAATTATCTTCAAAGGTCTTCTTAAATATCCTCAAACACTCCCCCTCCACCCCTTCCAAAACACACTTTCGAACACACCTATTTTTGTGGGATAATTTCCTTTTTGAGGTCCCAATTAAAAAGACCAACGATAGTCGTCATGAATGCGATTTTTTGTTTTTTGTTTTTTCTTATACCATTTCAAAAATTTTAATTGAGTACCCCCGAAGAGATTTCGTTAAATTTAACTAGGATAAATTAAAGAAATTTAACCAATTTAAGAGGTGTCTTATATTTTAGTTCTTTAGCGCATTGGACTACCATCCCAGAGACTGTGTGGTTCGAATTCCACGCATAAACCAATAATTCCCTGTGATACGTGATAAACACAATTGGGTTAAATTGTGGCCTAAGTGTTACCTTTCTAGGTAATCACAGCAATCCTAACTTAAAGTTTAATGCGATTTTAGTGGATTGAACAGCTGAGGGTTCAGCTAATTCATTGGACCGCTAAATTAAGCCCTAGAATCGTCTCAAAAATCCGTAAAAAACAACTTCTACACCCTGTGGCTCAAAATATTCCCTTGAGGGGTATCATGTTTTTATTTTTACTAGAAAACAGAACATGTTCTGGTAGTTTTGGGCTAAATTTAAGAATTCTGTGATTGCGTTTTATTACTAAAATTATAAATTTTAATTTAAAGCCAGGAAAAATTGTTTTCTGTAATAAATTTCGCCTCACATTAGGTAAAAGTTGATAACTCGGTGAATTTAAATCCAATTTTACTATAGGAGCATTCTGGTTGCCCGTAGTTAATAGCGGTGGATTACTATCAAAGAGCAGAGCAGGTGGATTTGAATTTCACACATAAACCCTATGGTCTTCTGCGCTACGTGATAACACAATTAGCCAAAGTGTTGCTTTCTAAGCAGCCACACGAATCTAAGGTAACTTAATTTAGTAAATTTAATAAAAATTCAAAATTATACACCTTCTATTTATAAAATTAGTAAAACTATAAGACGTACATAAAAAAAAAAAACATAAATCGGAAAAAAGGAAACTTAAAAACAATTTACGACAAAACGAAAGTACACCCACTCACCGAATTTAATCCATTTATAGAGGTAGAGAGTAACAATGATTTCTTTCTACCGTCTACGGTTAACGTTTTAAGAAGAAACCTAATTTCTTTTGTAATATCTGACTATTTTGTTTTTCTACTATGGCACATATTTATTTTCTAATTTCGTTACTGTTGTCAATTATTTTTGATAGTCGCAAAAGTTTGAAAAAAGAAAAGCAATCATAGTGCCGTAGAAAGATTTAAATCGTTTCTAGCAACACCTTACCCAATTTTTCTTAACCATTTTCTTTTGGCGTTACAAGACCCCGTAATAATTTTTGTTGTTTTCTTTAATATTAAAATTTTTGCTTTTTTGTACCGCCTATTTGAGGACCGTGTGTATATACCGTCGTCTCGGCCTAGAGACACACATTTATATATATGTAAAAAAAAACAAAAAACAAAAAATAAGAGAAAAACCTCCAGAGATAGCACGCATGCTAGCCAACGACCGGAAGTTAGCTATTAGCGCTTTTTCGGTTCCCCAAACATTTAGTTACTTAAAAGATAATTACAAGACGTAGGTACGGACTGTTGTTGTTAATTATTGCGACCACAAAAGAATTGACTGCGGGGGAAAATTATGCCTTTGAAAAAAGGGTAAATATAAAAAAAAAACGATGAATTTAAATTTTTCTACTACCTTCAGTTGTCTTGACGCGCCCTAATGAATTCGACAAAAATAAATGAAATAAAATCATCTAGCCGAATAATTGGTACTTTTATTAACTATGTCTAGTTAATTTTAGTTAATTATCAATTTTTTAGACTTTTAAAAATTGGCACATTCTCCATATCCCATTTAATCAAATAACTTACTAATTTTACATTTATAACATTTTCTAAAGGTTAGATTTAGAAAAACAAATTTAACCCTTAAAGAGTAGCAAGGGATAAAATGTTCCCTCCAGTATATGCTTATATATATATATTTTTTTTTGACCTTATAAATATACCATATGTAGACAAAATCAATATCTATCTAAAATTTAAGAAGATCAATTTACCTAGTAGCGAAAATTGCACAGTAGACCCATGCTAAATCCCTCATTTTGTTAAGTAGAATAGTAGAAATGTTTTAATTCAGATTTAACATGTATAGCAACTTTAAATATTTTACGAATTTATTGCGTAAATCATTTATTTAATATTAATAAAGTTTTAATTTAATTTTAGTAGAAATATACAAAATTTTTTACTATACACAGTTATTTTACTAACGTGTGAGCAACGGGGGTATACCAATCGATTCTGTATGGGTCTTCTAATCAATATTTGTTCCTGCCGCTCCCCTACAACCTCCTTTACCCCTAAAATGGGTTAAACACCTCTAAAAATTGCAATTAGAAATTTTAAAGGGAATTAACCTAGAAAATCCTTCTTAACATCTTTCAGAGGCATCATAGGATCTAGAGAGATAACGTATTAGAAAGCCAGGATATCAAAGCTTCTAATAACATCACTCACGATACAATCCGATAACAAATAAACGAGATATATCGCATCAAACTTCGAAAATGGCAAATTTTATATTCAAAAAATTTAACCTATCGGATCGAAATTTTTAATGAGAAAAAGCTTCCCTTCCATGTGACCTTTTTTAGGAAAAAAAAAACCTCACTTAAATCTCGCTTGAAAACTTAGTTTACCTAACACGTCAATCAACCTTATCATCATATGATGTCTCTTAAAAAACTTATAAAACATTTTCTAGATTAAATCCTTCCAAATTTTCAATTATAATTTTATGGGTGAAAGATCAGTTTTAAGAAACGGTGGGTAGTGGGGAGGGGGAAAGGGGTCTCAGAAAAAACGTTAACTAGGACACCATTTAGAATCTATTGGCATACCCCTCTGGAACCTCTGAACTATCCCACACATAACTATGGTACCCTACGCTACGTGGTGGTGGTGGTGGTTACACAATAAGCATAAAAAATGGCCTTTCTAGGCGATTAAACGAACCTAACCAAACATAATCTAGGTTTTAGGTTTAGGTTATTGTGGCTGCCCAAGAAAGTTACCAAAATAGGCCAAAATTTGGTCTATTGTGTTACCACGTAGCGCCCAAGCGATCATGATTATTCGTGGGATTTGAACTTACAGAGGATGGGACGATAGTCTAGTGCGCTAACAAACTGAACAACCATAGTCCCCTAACTTAGCCTAACTTAGGTAAATTTTATTATTATTTACACCAAATTCTATGAATACTTCTTACTGTGTAAACCTTAAAAGAATTTCATGGATTTTTATTATTTATTAAATATTATAAAATGAGAAAATAAAAATTTTGTTTAACACGTTCTTTGCCATGTGTACCGAAAATGGTACACAAATTAAAGATCTCTTCCTCTCTTACCTTGATACCTCTTAGCTTTGTTAAAAATTCTCATCACTTGAACAATTTAAAAAGAGTTTAAAGAAATAGAAATAATAGAAATAAATTCGATAGGTATGAGAAAAATACATAGCAACAATCGGTACCACTTTTTAAATTAATTTTTAAAAACTAAAAATTTATCATACCCCATTAAAGGGATATAAAAGTATGCGAAATTCTTTAAAATGATAAAAGGTAAAGGTTAATCCTTTTATTATTATTATTTCTATTTATTTTTGTTTATATATGATGAATTCACGCGCGCCAAAGTCATCATCATTATCATTAAAATTTATTGAAGAGAATGGTACCACGATAGGAGGGGTACCTTAACCGTCATCACCGTAATATCTTTCCTGATGGTGTGACAAAGGGATTCGCGCACAGAATCTTTCCTTCAGCATCTTTAACAATTATGTTTACTGGAGGAGAATGAAGGGAATACCGGGAGGGATACCTATAGAACTGGACCATTGGATTTATTTTTAATTTTCAATGAATGCACGAGATGTTGTAATGGAATTTTGTTTGGAGGATCAATAATGATTTTGTCTTGTTGTATTAGAGAGCAACATTACTAACCACGCTCTATATACAGAGCAAAAAATAATAATAATAATAATAATAAATAAATATCCAAAATGATAATGATGATGGCACACGAAGAAGATGTAAAATAAGAAGAGATAGTCATAAAAATAGGTCTACAATGTTCAGACCCCATCGAAAATGTTTGTACATTTTTTTTTACATACATTTACCATATATACACCGATCGCGATTTATAATAAACAAAATATGTGTATATTTTTAAAAAATAAAAATTCTACACTATCGCGAAAGCCGCCGCATCCCGCAATTGTATGATGAGATTGAACCAAAAGGTTTTTTACAGTGCGGTGAGGTGTGGTATGATGGGGTCCGATTGTATTGAATAGTTTTCTTTTTTTTTTTTTTTTTGAAAAGAAAGAAAGATATACAGAACGTGCCAAGTATTTGCCCTCTTTAACCCTTCATCAATTTCAATTGAAATCTTCTTCTGTCCACTGTTCGTTTATCATTTTGCCTTGGAGGTGCTTACTCTCGATATGTCAGGATTGACTACCCACACGTTAACTTGGCCAATTTTCTTTTCGTTCTAACCATCCTGTTTTTGTTTTTTTTTTGAGGTCTTAAAATTTTTGATTTATTTTTTAATAACTTAAGGGTATAGTCCATTTAAAACTTATAAAGGTACTTTGTAAAAATTTTAGGTATATCTTTATAACAAACTTCTTAATTGAGATGTTATGATAGTAAAAATTATCAAATTATAAAACAAACTTGATAAATTTAAACATTTACTTGTACTTTTAATAATGCTTAATTTTAAGAAAGTAGTTAGCATTTAACGATATCAAAAAGATAAAGGTCTAGATAACTAGAAAGATTTTAAGATTTTATTGAATTACCACAAAAATTCTGTTTTGCAATAGACACAACCGAACACATATTCGCAAAATTCGTATTTTCAACTTATAAATCGTTACGTTACTAATTATTTTCGAAATATACTTAACACACAAGGATACCCCCATAGGTTATCGATAGTATTCAGGTCGGGAAAATGTACTGTCCAGCCAAGAACATGATGATTTTTACCCGTCTTGATTTGAATGTAAAATTTCAGGGAACAAAAGAAAATCTATTTTCACAAAACATTTTTTTCCTGGCCGTAAAAATAACTACAGAATTCTTAACTTTTGCCCAGACTACCAAAACATATCCTAATTTCTAATAAAAATAAAAACAGGGTACCTCTTAAGGAAATATTTTGCAGTATAGGGTGTAGAAGTTGATTTTTCAGATTTTGCAACTAAAAAAATTCTATTTTCACGGGAAATACTTTTCCGGTCCTAAAACTTGTCGGTAATTTATAAAATTTTGCTCAAACCAAGGAAACATGTTTTGACTTCAGAAAAAATTAAAAACAGGATATCACCGGAAGGAATATTTTGAGCTGTAGCGCTTAGAACCATACAAAAAAATTTACCCTTTTCCGTTTCTACTTTGGTAACTGATTTTATCATTTTCAAACTCCAGAGACCAGGACTTATTCTCGGAATAAGGCATAGGATTAAAAATATTGAAATAATATTTTTTTTTAAAAAAAAAACCCCTAATCCACTCAATCTCAGCCTAGTAGATAATTTTAATAAAGTAAAGTAAATTTGATTTGTTCCAAAAAGCAGAAAAACAAAAAAACAAATCATTTTATCGTAATCTTTTAATAAAAATGTGTTATGCCACCTTCTCTCGTTTGCGGGAGCATCCTCCACACCTCTGTCGGAGGCCCTAATGGTTTTTATTTATTATTACTTTTTTTTTATATTTTTTTGTTTTACCTGTTTGTAAAGTTGTTGATGATGCTTTCGACGGTTACGGTGGCAGGCGGGGACACCAGACGTAAAGGCGTTCATACGGTTGGATGGGTTACCTGATTGAATGGCTTGTGATGTTTTCACTCATTACCCCGACCTCGGGGCTTATTAAAAACGACAGGGGGAGTGAAATAAATCAATCATTTGTGCCTCGTTTGGAACACACAAAGTACCCCACCGAAATGAGCAGCGTGCTGCGGTACACACCGTTGCATACAAAAAAAAAAAAAAAATAAACAAGCACCACCTTAAGAAGAGAGGCCACTCTACTGATGATGCTGATGCTGATGCTGTTCCTGCTGGTGCTGCTGATTCTTCTGATGGTGCTCTTGATGGTGATGCTGAAGTCGCTGATGCCGACACCGGCTACGGCGCAACCGTCGCACTAACATCCAAATGGATCCCAACATCTGATACCCCTCTTACGCTTTACCTAGAGGGAACATTAACAGAAGCCGCCGTACCATCCGTTTATAACACACAGGCCGTTGGACCTGGAAGTCTTAAGATCTTTTTCGTTGAGGACGAGCTCGCGCGCGCACGCGCGCACGCCTTAACTTAAGCTTGCGCTTGCGCTTGCGCTTGCGCTTGCGCTTGCGCTTGCGCTTGCGCTCACAATCGAATATCTTTTGCGTTTTAAAAAGAAATTGATCTCTGGTGTAAGACGATTGGGTGTGTTAGAACCTAAAAAAAACTTATCATTCGCTAAATTCATTCGTATTAAGGGCACGGGGGATGGGCTGTACCAACGGCCAAGGATGAGACGTACCATGGCAAAATAAAAAAAAAAAAAAAAGATACGTACACGGGGGTATGGGGGAAGGTAGGGGGGCCCAGGAATAGATATAAAGTGTGGCATCGCTTTTAAATGAGCCGTCCGTTTTTAAGCATCACACCCATAAAATATCTTTTCTCAAAACAAAATTCCAAAATGGAATTCATGTGTAAGAAATTCCCATTCAAGTTTAGACCCTCGATGTTTGTTCTCTTTATCGTCGCCCTAAAGTATAAAACAAAATAAAAATACAAAAAAATAAAAACTACTGATCTGCAACCGAGAAGCGCGCCGATCTTGTTAGTTTAACAAATAAAAAATAAATCTCACTTAAACAAGGAATATGACCGCCCCCATGGTTAATTAATTTTTCTCTTTGCCACATTTATAAGACAAAAAAAAAATAAAACAAAAATTTTTATATATATAAATAAAAAAAAACAAAAAACAAGGGACGAAAAAGGGTTGGGCTGAAACCGCGAGAGAAATACACGATGGGTGCCCCCTTGAGAAAAGATGACGACAACGTAGATGATGATGATGATGATGATGATGATGACGGTTTTACTTGATTAAGTTGAATCTTTTGAATGATTAGAAAAATACATAAAAATAGCCTAGCTACTGGTCTAGGTGTTTTAATAATTTTACGATTTTTAACTTACGTATCCAAGGTCTAAAGGAGTTTTATTAATTAATTTAATACCTCTTTATTAAGTACATACCGTAAATTCAGACTATACCTTTTATGGGGAATATACCCTCTTTTGGGGTAGTGTGTATTTTTGTTTTTTTTTATAGGTAGAGGATAAACTAAGAAATTTTATAAATCTGTTTTAATTACGTGATTGAATTAAATCGATCTGTTACGAAAAACCATCCCTACGTTTTAATTTAATCAAGAAATTCAACCCCATTCAGGCATCCTTCCATTTCCCCAATATTTTGTTTTTTTTTTTTTAACCCATACCTTAAGATAAAGTCGTGGGTGGACTTTTATCCTATTCAATCGATGCAACTCTCTCTCTCTCTCTCTTTCTAGCCTTTCTAGCCTTTCTAGCCTTCTGTTACCGCAAAAAAAAAAAAACAAGAAATCTTTCGATTAATGCAAATAGACGATAACTTTTATTTTAGCAGCCCCATCATACCCTTAAAGGTTCGTTCATTCAATTCCCTCCCTCCCTACCTTACATCATCATCTTTTAGACCGATAGAAGACAATTTCACTGGATGATGGTCGTCGTTTTCCGGCGGGGCATCAACGGCACCGGCACCGGCATCGGCGTCATTGGCGGTGGCGGTGGCGTCGTCAGACGATTACTAACCTACCACCCACCCTCCTCCACCCTCCCCCCCCCTCCATATCCCCTGCGTTTAATATCGGAAATTGAAAAGCTTTCGTCTCCTTGAAACTGAAGGGATGGTTAAGTGTTTTCTAATTTTGTAAGTACTCTCCTTAAAACATCCCCGCAACACACACCCCCGTAAGCACACATTAGCGGATAACATTGTGAGGGATATCTAACATTTTTTTTTTTATACTTCTCTATCCCCACCATACCCCCTCTTTCTAACCCTTTGAACGGATGTATCTTTTTAACAATCTACCCTATAAAAAATTTACGTACATTATAAAATTTTACTTAACATTTTATCCGACTATATCTAGTGTTTTTATGTAGGATTTAAGTATAGAAAACTAAATAAGATTTTTAGAACACTAATCCAGTAGATGATGATGATGATGATGATGATACATTTTGTTATGTTCCTCATTTAACACTCTCCAAAGAAAAATTCTTTAGAAGTCAGTGAACTTAAAGTATGACGAGCCCACTTTCTAATAAATCAAAGATACATAGAGAGAGCATACAGTTGCATAATTCATCATCATTGCATCCTCTAATCTGAACTAATAGAAGTAAAAAAATAATAATAATAATAATAATATTTTCAAACCTCCCCCGCCCCTTTACCCCTCCCCTTTCCCCTCCCCCCTTCCCCTACCCATCAGTCTCTTACTCTAAACTAATTGAAAATGGTTTTTTATTGTTTTTTCAATCGTGTGGCATACAAAAATGTTATTATTGCACCAGTCTGAAAATTTAGTTAATACTAGCTAAATTCACGATTATACCAGCAATACCACATAGCATCATATAGAGAAGTTCTTTCATTCTCCCCCCCCCCCCCCCCCTCTTATACCTTCCTTTGATGATGAGCTGATAGATTACCCTGGAAATAAGCTAATTCAAAATGTTCGAAATCATCATCAATTCAAAAAATTTATTACTGATGGGATGTGCGGTCGCACGAGTCTAAAATGGGATTATATTCCATGAGTACCCTTTTCGCGGTTCCCCATCACCCCTCATTTATTTCCCCCTTATCTGACCTATTCTTTCCTTCTGGAGTTATTTTTATTTTTTTATTTTTTTACAAAACAATTGCCTTAACTCCTTCTCATCTTGAGGCAAAGAATTTGATGCAAATATAGATGATGCCCCCGTATACACGAACTATGACTATTTTTATTGGTTTGCTTACATTGACCAGAAGAAGAACTCCTTTAACCGTGTCCCTCTTACCATCTTCCCTAACTCGTCCCCCCCACCTACCGCCCACCTCTCCTCCTCTAGTATATAAAATTTCTTTGATCCTCAATTCAAAGTCATCTTAGATGTTATCTTACCGTATCTTTTGTAAAATAATCGATAAACCGCAAGCGCCATTAACTTTAGATTCAATTCACATTTTCCAGCCGACCAGTGTAACTAGAAAATTTGTATAACCGGAAGGAGGGGGAGGGAGAGGCGGAGGAATGAGAATTGTTATAAAATAAAAATAATAAATAAAAATAAAAATTAATATTGAACTTTCTTGCGGTGTACTTTATACACAGAGTTTTCTAAGAATTGTAACAATTGAAATTTTATGCATTGATTGACCGACAGTATTTGTTTAATTAATTTTAGTATACTTTAGTCTTACTATATAGGGGGTGTCTGGTAGTTCAATTTTTTAGCGCACTAGACTACCACCGTCCCAGAGGCTGTGTAGTTTTAAATACCACAGATAACCAATAGTCCCTTGCGTTACGTGGTAACAACAATGGGCCGGCCAAAAATTTGCCCCTAAGTGAGGAGTGTATCTTTCTGGGCACCTACAATAGCCTAAACGTAAACCTAAACTTAAACCTTTACCTTTACTCAGTAGATGAGGGGTATCGACTATTTCACTATATGAGCCGTTTATATTTTAAAAGTGGCGTAAGTCCATAATGTCATAAGGTCGATTTTACTTGAAAATAATATAGTAAAATCGACCTTATGACATTGTGGAGTTACGCCACTTTCAAAATATAAACGGCTTATATTTTTGTTTATAGCGATATTGCAATATTAAAATAGAATCAACTACGATAACTTCACGTATTGGGTATGTTGTCATAATACTTTTACAATAAAGTTGTTATCTTCGTCAAAAATCGCAGTATATAAACCAAAAAAAAACTATTACCATCTTTAAATCTGTTAAAAATTTAAATTTGGCGCCAATATTTCGAAAATACAAAATGGCTAGTTAAATATGCTTAAAATTTTACTAAAATTTTTTTAGGACATAATCTGCTTTCTAGGAAAAATAAAAACAGGGTACCTCTCAAGGGAATATTTTAAGCCACAGGGTGTAAAAGTTGATTTTTTGGATTTCAAAATTAAAAAAATTTCATTTTTACGAGAAATACTCTCCCGGCCCTAAAATTAATCGGAAATTTATAAAACTTTGCTTAAACTAAGAAAACATTTCCTGCTTTCTGAAAAAATTAAAATGTAGGGTACCTCCCGAAGGAATATTCTGAGCAACAGCGTTTAGAACTATGGTGAAAATTATCACTTTTCTTTAGGATCGTAGGCAATTTCTAGGGCTTGATTTAGGGCTCTTATGAGCCTCACCTGTCCAAAACAAAACAAGTTCAGTGAAATCGGAGTTAAATTCATTGGAAGTATCAACTCTTACCTGATGAAAGGCGAATTCTACCCTTTTAACAGAAAAAATTCTTCCCTAACAATTTCTCATCGTGAAAGACCTGATCACAACTACTATAAGGAATCGATTGACGAATGTTGGAAAGGTTTTTAATTATTTCGAATGTTGTACGTTCGAAAACTATACATCATTAGATATATTTTTACATCATCCCATGTATAGTGGAAACAAAATTTTGTCCTTGTAATTATTTTCGAAAAACTAATTAAAATGATAAGCACTTGAGAGAGTTTCTTTGGATAAATAATTAACACCTCTAAGCATTACTGAAAAAGCAAAATCATTGAATAATTAAATAGGGTTCATGTGCTTTTCATTTTGCTTACTTTTCTAGTTTTTAGAGACCCCTCACAAGTGAAAAATTAACGAGATGCCTCAACTATGATTTAAATAAAAAAAACAACAAAAAACGGAAAAATACGACAAAAGGTAAAGTAAAATCTACAAACACCAGTAGTTTTTAACCCATTCAGTGTGATCTTAAACGATCTGTAGAAATTGGAAAGGCGGTTAAACTCAAACCAGTGTGACTCTTTCCACTGTAATAATTTTTAAGTTGAGTGCGCGCAAAGAGACACAATTGTGATGGGTATATAACCCAAAAACATGTTACAAGGCAACTTATAACCGTAGCAAAAATAGGAAAAATTAACAAACAAACAAAACAAAATCACTCTACCCTCTAAGGTGTCTTCTAGGTGTCTTGGCACTACCAAAGGCAAAATATAAAATAAGAAACGAAACTCCTTAAGCAAATATAAGGCCAAGACATCTTTGGAGGTAAAAGAAAAAGATGCATAGTCTCATAAATCTTTGATGGATGAGATGACAACAGACCAGTCCAGGTATGCGACGACACAGATATGAATTTGAATTTAACACAACTCATTAGAGCCTCATTAAATAATTAGGCAGAGTACTCGAAATGCGTAGCTCGTTTAATGTCGACTTCTTCACATTTGTCGATTTTTCCCATCTTCAGGGGAGAGAAAGAGGAGGGGACATACACCTGAGTTTTGAAAGGCAAATTTCGTTGTCTTCTACTTGTTTTTTTTTTTTTATTTCATTTTTCCACTGAATTTCTCCAGTTAATTCATTTGTTCTTCATTTTAGTGAGGTAGTGTGAAAATTTATGTGATTTCACTACCTGGTTTTGTCCAAAGTCATCTTTTACCTTATTTCGTTGTTTTTCACTTTAACTTAAATTTTATAATGTGTTACTTTTATTTAATTATATTTTGGTAGATGAAGACAAGTGGTTTATTTTATTTATAAATATAAAAATAAATAAACAAAATCACATATAATTAAGAATATTTTGAAATTTACATTTAGTTAGTTTGTTAATTTGAATCTCCAAAACTATTTATTCGATTTTAAAAATTCCTTCATTTATATTTAGAATAGACCCTCAGGATAGATATAGACTTTATATTATCCCGTTAAAATAAAGGAAATTTTCGTAGAGATGAATTTTCCAACGCAAGTCAACGAGAATTTTGTTAGTAAATTCTAAAATCGAAAATTCTTTTGTTTATTCCTCAATTACACCTGAATGCTTGGTCCGGATAGTTTTTTTATATTTTGAACGAAGACACTACATATTCTGGCCCCACAACATTTAGGCTATTTTTTATTTTGGAAATTTGAAAATTGTTGGACCATAGATGGCTGGTAAAATTTTTAAATATCAAGAGATTAGGGCCTCGGGTGGCATAGTTGGCTGAACGGTTTGACTGTGATGCCATTCCGAGGTGTTGTGGGTTCGATTCCCATGCGCCCGAGTGGACTTTCGTCTAAGAAAATTTCTACTATGGGTACTCTGAGGCTACTAATTGCCGAAATCGACTACACAATTTAAAATTAAGAAATTTAAAATAGCGTTGAACAAAATGTTTAAAATTTAATTAAGGGGACATTGAGCAATTTTAATGAAAATTAAAAAACTATAGAAGTCTTCTTTTTTGGGTTAGTGACTACTCGACCACTAGACAGACCCCTGACCGTAACAGGTCGGTGTCGAGATTATTTCATTTGGAAGGAAAACCATCAGTTAAGTAGTAGCGCTAATCACCGGGACACTATCTAAATAGGGAAGCATACCGAAATGCTCGGTGTACCTTTTTGAACAATTTCTGTAGAAGTTGCCATAATGAGGAGGATGAAGAGAGTGTTAAGTGTTAAGTGTTAAGGACAATTCTCTGGGATTGTACAGCACTTGCAGTTTGAAGAATAAACTGCCTGAACTCTAAGCGGGGCGACTATCCGAGTCTTAAGCCTGTTCATCAGAGAGACACTAAGTGTGGTACTATCGGTTAGACTCTAGGATCGCTCCGTCTTGGTATCACAATGGACGTAAGCTGTGGCCTAGGTGTGCTCGCTCTATGGGGCAGCTATCACAACCTTAATCTAAACTTTTAGGCTATAGATTTTAAATATACCACAAATTCAAAGAAGACAAACCCAAAATGGGTAAAAAATAAGTTAAACTTTAAGGGATTACCATGAAATTCAATACTACGGGGTTTTTTGGTAGATGCTACCATCGAATCGAAAGGAAAAATAATATCAGGATAATTTCAGGGGTACGAAATTTAAAACTACAATTCGTAGTGGGTATAGAGAAGAAATTAGCTAGACTGCATTACATTGCATTATTCCTTAAAATAAGGGGATATTTGAATAAAAACAACATTAATAAGAAAAATTTCGTTATTTTAATTGCACCCTAAAATAATAAACGAAATTAAAATAAATTTTAAAACTTTATCCTCCAGCATAAAACCGTCTGCTGCGAAATAATTTAAATGTTTTTCTCTTTGAATTATTTTTTTTCCTCTATCTATTGAATTTATTTTCTGCATGAAAGGTTTTTTTCCCTGTTGTATATCAAAATAAAAAGAGCGCGCCCATAACCAAACCGAAAATGCGAACCTATTGAAAACCTCATTAGCGTACGGCAATAAATTGTCTCATCCACCCAGCAAATAAAGAAAAAAAAAAAACCAAACGACTTACCTCATCCAAATGGCGTTAAAAAAAAAAAAAAAAATTATATCGTCACCATCGATCGTTGCATTCCTTGTGCCTACAAATTGCATCTCATTCAGTCGAACAAAACGAGGGTCATTTAATGTGAGGTGATCCGCATCAGGTGTAACTTTTATGCTACCGTGTCCTTTTCGGTACTTCTTTCCTATAAAGAACAAAAAAAAAAGGGAATGATACAAAAAACAAAAACGAAAAAAACTGCCATCATATGGCGACGAAAAATTATGCATACCCCCATCACTCTAGAAAAATAAAAATCAACAGCCGGACATTTTTTTTTTTTTTTTATATATTTACATTTCACCTTATCGCGCCCTTACAATCTTCGATTATATCTAAAGTCTAACGAGGAACTTCTGTATCCGCACATATTTTTAATATCCATTTACTTTTTTGAATATACCACCCCCAAAAATATAAATTTGCATTAATCATAATCGTGATGGTCTTGATCTTAAATAGAAGGTCCAGATAGTCTGCAATCCTTTAAACCATCACACCTTACATACCTTTCACCCTTTTTTTTTTTTAAATGTTACTTTGATAAAAACGATGAACAGAAAACGTTAAAATCAAAAATCAACAACAGCAAGTCATTAAGGAAAGTCACCCTTTTTTTTAAAAAGAAAATTAATTAAATAAAAAGTAAAAATAAATTACGGACAATATCTGGTGGTGTAATGAGTTTTAAATGAATACAAGAAAAACCGCCTGGTACCTGGTAAAAGCCGTTGACGGGATTGATGTCCTTTTAAAGTTAATTTAAAAGCTCAAGAAAAAACGAACCAAACACCATCAACAAAATCAACCCTTTAATTATCCGTAGTCCATTTACATTCACTTTATATTTAGGGGATGCTTTCCTATATTTCAGGTTTAAAACGTTTTATTAATCCCCCACCCCCCATTTCCGAAGGAGTCTCATACATCTTTGAAAAATAAAATAAAAATAAAAATAAAAATAGAAAAAGCGAACCCTTTTATTAAAATTAAAAATTCTACTTTTTGTGGTTTCAAAATATTTCGTAAAAGCCAAGAGAGCATTTTCTGCTATCTCTTTATAAAATTTCAATTTCTATCATTAGATAAAAGTTGATAACTTGAATTTAACTACGATTTCATTGTGGTTTTATGTTTTGGACAACTGAAGGATAGTGTGCCCTTTTATTTGACCTATAAATCGAGCAAGGTGCACGAAAATTCATTTTCTGACCTAGAAATTTTTACGAAAATAGGAAAATTATTATTTTGTTTCTTTCTTAGTCTTTCTCCGGCTGAGTTACTTAGTAGAATTAAAGGGCTTTTCAGAAGTGTAACCCTTTTAGCGCGACAATATCTAAAAATTTAAAAATTGGCTTAAAATCAGAAGGAAAAATGCCAATTTTTACCATAGTTCTAAACGGTGTAGCTCAAAATATTCCCTCGGGAAGTACACTTTTTTTAATTTTTTCGGAAAGCAGAACATGTTTTCTTAGTTTGAGCAAATTTTTATAATAATAGCGATAAGATTTAGGGCCAGAAGAGTATTTCCCGTGAAAACAGAATTATGACCTAAAAAATCTGAAAAATCAACTTCTACACCCTGTAGTTTAAAATATTCCTTTGAGAGGTACCCTGTTTTTATTTTTCCTGGAAAGCAAAACATGTTCTTATAGTCTGAGCAAAATTTTAGAATTCTGTAATTATTTTTACGATCAGGTGAGGATATTTTGTGAAATGAAAATCATTGCCCTTTTTTTTCGAAAATCTTTCTCCGTCACAGTTGTTTAGTAGAACTAAATGGCCCTTCAGAACTAATGCCATTTTCGCTTAGAACCCTAAGAATTGCTTAAAACGTTTTGTAAACTCACTCGGGAGATAAATCTGTCGTAATTAAATAAATCTGGGTATCTTTGCTAACACCACATTACCTTAAAATAGCAAAAAAAAACAAAACCCACCCATAGGTGCCCTAGGAAAAAAAAATTTAAGGTGTGTGAACATTTGGATTAGATTTTAATTTTGTTGATTTCTGTCTTATTTTTCTCTATTTTGTATTTTGCACCTTTTACCTTTCTGTGCCCCCATCTTTCTTTTCTCAATTAATTTTCATTTAAGTCAATGAGGAGTTTCATGGGGCGGAAAGAGATCAATCAGTGCGCGCTTAAACACGGCCTAGATTTTCTTAAGACGTTAAAATTCAACCGTTGTACAATGAAAATGAAAAAAAAAAAAATGTAATCTTCTCTTGTTTGCTGGCAAAAGGGGCGGCATGAAGAAAGAGGGGGAAGGGGGGAGGCATCAAAAATTGTAAAGGTAATAAAATCTTCAGACTAGAGAGTGTGGCAACTCTTTTCTCTTCTTCAACCGATTTTTATAGCCGATCTAGCCGATCTAGCACGATCCCCTACCCTAAGTACATAAAATGAATTCATAATTAACAACTCACGGTCAATTAGCGTTTCGACACACTATGCCCTGGAATTGTGGGAAGGGGGAGGGTGGGGGTAAGGAGGGGAAATACATCGACAAAGGGATCTTCTTAAGTCGATAATGAGAATGAGATGAGAAAAGATTTTCTACCTCTGTGTGGATGCCTGTTTTGGATGGATCAGATGGATGGGATGGATGGGATCCATCGTGTATTATGGAAATTCAAGTGTGTCGGGGGGGGGGGGGGGGGTATGTAAGCGGTGGCAGCGGACTTTTGGGGAAGATATAGGGAACCATTGACAAGACGAACAGACAAGTGAAATCGTTTTAATTCGAATTTTGTTTGTTTGTTTGTTTGTTTGTTTTTGTTTTTTCATTTTTTCGTAATCTCCTCTAAAATCGAAAATTTCTAGGGCATAAAAATCGAGAATAAGTTAGAAAAATCGATGTATTCCCCTCCCTCTCCTACCCCTCCACCTTCCCCTTCTGTCATTTAATCTTTTTAAAAATTTTACCTAGGCTATGATCTATCCCTACCTTTTGATCGATTAAGAGGGGAACAGAGGGGTAAGGAGGGGGTGAAGAGGGGATGATGAGGGGGCAGGGAGGGGTCCAAAATGTATGAAAGATTCGATTGAACTGATTTCACTTGGGGTCTCAACCTGGGAACTTTTATTGATAGTCCCCCCTTGTGGCGGCGGCAATGATCTAGCCGAACTTTTGACTGATTCGATCATAAATAAATCTGCCATGAAAATTCCACAAAATGATTGCGGCCAACAGTAAAAGAAAGATGAATTTATTTTTTTTTCTCTTGGACGCTCCATCGGTCCACACTTGAAGAGGGGTCAAGGGTATTGAGAAAAGTTTTGATTTAATTTTTGTTTACCTTTTGAAAAAAAAAAAAAAAAAAGAACACACCTCATCGCCTTATATATGGGAAAAGAAGAAAAATTCTAATGAAAGCACGAACAGAGGCGTGAAGAAAAGATTTCATCGTCGGGGTGGGGTGCACAAAAGGTAGGCTGGCAAAGGTATAACAGGTTACAAAAAAGAAAAGCATAGATCTATGGTCTGTTGCATAAATGGTCAAGTTAAAAATGAATTTAATGATGGCCTTTATGAGACCACATCTAGGGCTAGGAGATATAAAAAAAAATTGAACGAATAGATTTTATGGGGGAGGGGATGGGCTACCTTTTTACCAATTGATCTTTTACCTACCGCGTTTTGAAGCTCTTGCATCAATCCGTGTGGCACTTAATGGATTTCTTCGTTTTTCTGTTTTATTTATTTATTTTTTTTTTATTTTTTACATTGACTTTCTTTCCGGTCTGGGAATGGATGAGGTAGAGGAGAGAAAGGTGCATACGAAATTCTCGAGTTAGTTAACTGTTAATTTAATCCATGGAACATCCCAAAATTAAGAAGATCCCCCCCCCCCCCTTTGCACAGTAGCAATGGACCCCATGCTGGCGGGTGGTAAATTCTCTCTTTGATGGGTCCGCGCGAAAAATCAGACAATTTTGTTTTCTTTTTCTTTTTCTTAATATTTTTTATTTATTTATTGTTTTTTTTTCATATTTTTCTTTAACCAGACGATGAATTGAAAGATGGTCTCTCAGGGTATTTTAGATTTGGGTGGGTCTTATTGGGTCTTATTGGGTCTTATTGGGTCTCTTGGCAATTAGATTTCTTTCGTAATATTTTTATACAATTTTTCTTTTTTGTGAGACCCGATTATTGGGCAGCATTCGTAAAGATTGGCGCAATCGAATTAAACGAACGATTCATCATAAAATTGAGATTGAGGAAGGTGAAAAGAAAATTATCATTTTACCTGGGGATTAGTGGGGAGATTTTGATTAGGTCCATGGGAAAATTTTTGAGTAATGAAATTTTTAAACGCAAAATAATTTTCTCATTTAATCCCTACCAATTTTGTAGGAAAATATTTTTAAATTAACAATTAAAAGAGAAAACAAGAGGAAAAGTAAATTAAAGCTAAAAAAAAAAAAAAAACAAAAAAAGAAGCACCCCCCAAAATAAATTATGCAGTTCCTAAACCAGAAAATCACAGATTAATTTCACCTAATTAATTTTTTTATTAAGCACGTCCATCAGAAAGGCTCCATTAAGCCAAAGTCATCTCATCAAAAAAATCCTCCAGCTCCTCTAACTCCTCCCTTTTTTTTTGTCCTTCTTAAGTAAACGGCCAAGACATTAATTAGATTTCTGTACACAGAAAAGGCAAAAAAAAAAAATTATAATTTTCCTATAGCAAGGGGTGCCGCAGAATATTTTCCATTTTCCTTTTATCCTTTCAAAAGGATGACAACTTTCCCCTCGTTTTGCTTCCGTAATAAATAAAAATTCATTTTCACCTCTATGACTCGAAGAGTTATCCTCCTCTCCTGGCCATAAAAAAATAATCCCAGAATTCCAAAATTTTGCCTAAACTAAGAGGATATGTTCTAATTTCGAAAAAAAATAATAACAGGGTATCTCTCAAGGGAATATTTTAAACTACAGGGTGTAGAAGTTGATTTTTCAGATTTTTGAGATCAAAATTCTGTTTTCACGGGAAATACTTTTCTGGCCCTAAATTTTATCGCTATTATCATAAAAATTTGCTCAAACTAATAAAACATGTTCTACTTTCCGAAAAAATTAAAAAACGTGTACCTCCCGAGGGAATATTTTGAGCTACACCGTTTAGAACTATGGTAAAAATTGGCATTTTTCCTTCTTTCCCATAAAGATTTTAGTCAGGAAAAATTGAGTTTTCGTATACCTTACCGGATCTGATCTCATCTGATCTGATCTAATCTGATCTTAAATAAAACGGCTAGGCCTCAGCTGTCCAAAATACAAAGCCGCAATCAAATCGGAGTTAAATTCGTTGAGTTATCAACCTTTACCTGATTAGAGACGAATTTTATACAGGAAAATAATAAAAGCCCCTTTTCCGGAAAAAAAACTCTGATCTAGCCCTAAAATAAATTTATAATTTCTAAAATTTTTCTCAAACTAAGGTAACATGATGCCCTTTCATAAAAAAATAAAATAAAAATATATCCCAGAGGAAAAATTCTTAGCCACAGAGAGTAGAAATTGATTTTTCTAACAAAATTTTCGTATACCCCAGAGAAAACGAATCCCCGTAACCTAAAATTTTTACTAGACTAAAGGGGACATATCACTTATTCCAAAAAAATTAAATATAGGGTACCTCTAAAGGAAATATATTTTAAATTACAGGGTGTAGAAATTGATTATTACTGTATGGCTATGACCTTAATTTACTTAGAAATGTTAATGTTCGCTATAGTGGATAAATTCAAGTAAAATTATTCACTATTTGATGTTCCTATTCCCCCAATAAGATTAAAAATATACTGCAACCGTAAAAATGGTTCAGTTCGAAATTCGACCAAATCATTCGATTCTACGCTACGTTTTACAGGTATTTAGGGGGAAAATCTTATCTTACACCCTTACAAAATTAAATTCAACTCAAGAATTGAAACCCTCTTTAATTCATTTCGAAGCGGTAGCCATATGAACGAGATCCAGTTCCATAGTTTGTTGTTTTTTTGGTTTTCTTGTCGTATGTCCCTCTTATCGAAAAACGTGTGGGGTGTGTGTGATGGAGCATTATCTTTAACAAAATTAATGAATTTTGAAAATATATCGATATTTTTAAATTTAGTACACAATTCCGTGATTTTCCATTTTTCCCTCAAACAATTTTTTTTTTATTTTTTTAATTAATTACGACATCCTGAGGCGTCTATAAAAATTTCATATGTATGGTTCCTAGGGTATATTCAATAAAATTTTCTTTTGGGCAGTTACTTAAAATGGGGGATATAGGTAGATGGGTAGGGGTAGGGATGGGGTGGGGGGAGTATAAGGGGTGAGTAAATGATTCGAGCAGGAAAAAGGAAACGGCTGAAGAAAGTAACATACCGAAAAAAAAATAAAAAAAAGAGAAAAGCCTACATACAGAAATGCCATCATATTTTTTTTATGAATTGATGAAAAAAAAAAATAAAAAATCAGACGAGGGGTTGCTGCTCTGCTCGATGTAAAATTGGTTTCGGTTGCCCTTTTCGTTGCTCAGAGGGTTCCTTACTTTCCCCCTTGTTGTATGCTATAGAGGTGTATTGCCACTTTTCGTTTGTTTTCCCATTTCTATATATATATTTTTTTTAAATATGTGCAAGCAGGACTAACGATGTTGTCCTTTTGCTACAAAAGCATTATTAACAATTATGAAATATTTCTCTTATATCGTGTTTTTCTTAAACACTTTCTTACAAGTGTTAATTATAGAAAAATGGGAAATTTATAAGAAATTTAATAAAAATTTGTCGGGTGCTTTCTTATTTGGGTATCACAAGTGATGAGAGGTTGAGAGTTAAAATGAAAAATGTTGGATAAATGTAAGAAGGATGAAGAGGAGGGAGGGGGGAGGGGGGTAGAAGAGGATAGGGGGTTACGGGGGCTGGGTTTTGAACGTTTGAACAACAAAAAGATTATCAATAACTCTTGACACGGCGGTTTTTCATGCGCAAACTCTCTAATTTTTCTTCAAGAGTGCAAAAGACGCGGCAAAAGAAAATTTCCAGCCCCCTTCTGCCCTCGCACCCTCCACCCCCTTCCCCCCCCAACCCCTCTGGTATACCCCTTACAAAGAGGAGATTTTCTCATTTCGCCTAAGCACAACCCGCCCCACCCATCCCCCGTCCACAACCAAAATAATGCTATATCGCGCCGCGGGTACCCGTCCCGTCTGTTTTGCTGCCCTCGACGACTCTAACTCTCCGTACAAAAAAACACCTACCCCTACACCCCCACCCCCACCGCAACCCCTCTTCCTTCTTAGAGTTTGGATTGTCCCCCAATTGGGAACCGGGTCCCAGCCAGCACCACAGCGCGGCGTTTGGTTTTTTTTTTTTTTAGATATTTTCATGGATCCCGGAATCAAATCGAATCTCCTTTTTTTCATCATCATCATCATCGTCGTCGTCGTCGTCAGTCAGTTGACTTTCGTCGTTGTCGTCCTGGTCGTCGCCGAAGAAGAATGTTGTCGTCGTCGTCATCGTCATCGTCGTCGTCGTCGTCGTCGTCGTCGTCGTCGTCGTCTTCTTTCTCATTGTCGTTGTCGTCATCGTCTTAGTCCCCCCCGCCCCCATTCCCTCCTAACCACCCTTATATTTGGCTTCTTCTCCTCGATGGAATGAAATTAAGGTGCTCGGGGGAGGGGGGGGGGGAGGATATAACAGGGAAGGATATATTTTCTTTCGAAGAAAAATCCTTCGCGCGCGTCAAGAAAAATTTTCATTTCTTGAAAATTAAATACCCGCCCCTTGCTCCACATGACCCTCCCCACCACCCTCTACACACACTCTTCTTCTTTATCATAAGGATCAGAATAACGCGCGCTTGTACACCCCACCCCTTAAACCCTTACCTTACCCCACCCTCTAATCCCTCTACACAAAATCTACACCCACACCCCATCCCCACTGAGATCCTGAATTCATTCTCCTCGTAGTTTTTTTTTTTTTTTTTTTTTCCACCCTCTCATGGTAAAAGAGGAGGACCAACAACCGATAGTGACAAACGGGGGGCGATAAAAAAAAATGAGAAGAAAATAACCGGGAAGAGCGCACGCAAAAATAAGCGAAAAAAAAAAAAGGAAAAAAATTATTTATACATATATAAAAAATATTGGAAAAAAATGAAAAATTTTCTTGTATGTTAGTTAGTTTCACCCTCACTATATTATCCTGTGGTAGGGGGGTGTAGAGGGGGTGGAGGGGGTTAAAGGGTGGGGGGAGGGGAGGGTTTTTTGGTGAAGGACACACCATCAGGAGCCCAAAACACAAAATTGAGACTGGAAGGCATAGCCAGGACACATATAAAAATACAAAAAAAAAAAAAAAAAGAACACCTAGAAAATATAAAAGGAATTCAGAAATCGGAGAGAGTTTTGATGGAATTTTAAATTTTTTTCCTTTTTAGCTGTCGTGCGCTCATGTGTGCGCGCGGTTTGGTGATATGAAGGGCCGTTTTTTGGGTTTTGGTGGAATGGGAAAGGGGTATGCCGGGGGAGGGGAGCGGGGGGGGGAGAAGGGTGGGTAAGTAGGGTGACTTGACTAGGGATGATTTTAGAGAGGGTGATGGGTAAGAAAAAGAGCGTAAGGGGGGTTGGGTAGAGGAGGGGGGGGGGGGGGTTAGGGTGTTCAAGGGACGGTTATAAGAATCGTAAAGTTGATATTAAATTGCTTTATAGCTTCATAAGCACGTACTGCGTGTTAAGGAATCTTTTAAGGATTTCTTACCCCCCCAATCCGTATGTAATGCACAATCAACGAAAGAGGGACATGAAGAAGAAGAAGAAGAATATAATGAAGGGCAAAAAAAATTAAAAAAAATTTAAATATACAAAACACCTTCTAAAATTGGCAACTTAATGTCTATCCTATGGACGGCTCCAAAGTACATTTAAAACTATCCAATTTCTTGTCTTGGGTTAAAGGAAATCCCTAACTAATTCGATTGGATTTAAATTATGCCTAAAAGATGAAATCCCTTATTTGACTAAGCCAATCTATGGTTAAATCGAGCTGTGTGCGTCGGATCGTAATCTTGTTGAAAAATTACATTAACCACATAATTTCCCCTACTGTTGTATGCTATCGTTAGTATCGTTTAACTCATTTAACTCATCATACATCCCAAAAACGTGATGTTACCTCCACCATATCTTACCGGACTGGTTAATGTAACGATCCTAAAGAGATTTATTGAACATTTTTCATATCAATTTACCGCCATTAGGGGACAATTCGGTTAATTTTTGGTCTCATCGGAATAAATTTTGCTTTTCCCCAATCCTTGATCGTAACTTGACAATGATATTTTCTTAGAAGAGGTTTTCTTACCTTTGCCTGAAGACATATAAGTCATCCTCTAGTAATAAAACACTTTTGTCTGTCCTACTCATTAAACAAAGGTCTAGGGCTTATAGTTAAATTTGGTCTAGTTATTTTAGTTAAATTTTTATTGATTAATAACAGCTTTTTTCGTATTTTGAACTTAAACGTTTCTGTTTTCAGTACTATCAGAAGACAGAGTTATTTTCTCCACGGAATCATATTTAAAACTAAAAATAAGGAATTCCTTTTAACTGGGCATATAAAAAATAAACGGATTACGTGTATTTCTCTATTAAAAAATTTAAATTTAATTCAAAAAGGAGGGTATTCACCTATTTCTGTTTTTTTGTTTTTAACAGTGAGACTATAACAAAGGAATAGGAAGTACTAAAGGTTGTTTAAAATGTACCAAAATAAAAGGAATTTTAATTAAAAAATTTTAAATTCGAATTGGTCGAATCAATGATGCTTGATTGAGATCACGTAAAAAATTGAATTTCCTTTTTTGTTTTATTTTTATACAGAAAAATAACCAATCTTATGGGTGTTTAGTAAAATAAAATGAAAATAAATTAAATAAGGGGATCATTACCCTTACTAAAAAAACATCCCCTTCGAAAGGAAAGATTTATAAGATTTGGGGTCACATATTTTTTGGTGCAGTTCTCTAACTTGCAGATTTTGTTGAAATTTTCAAATCGTTTACAATTAAAACAATTGACCCGGGGATGGCGTAAAAATTAGAAAAGAAGAAACAAAACAAAACAAAACAAAAATTAATGCATAATTCCACCCTACCCATTTTCCTAGTCACGTGCATTTCCAATTAAAACAAAAATAATTGTTCCATCGAACAATACAAGGGAAATTGAAAATGTTCGCTTCGTTGAGAATTTTTAAACAGGGGGGGGATAGTAAAGAATTTGTTTTTTTTGTTTCTTTATCGTCCTACTTTAATCTTTCTTTCGATTGTCTTTTGTTTTTCTATTTAAAAAACAACAAAAAATAGAAATTTTCCTAATTTACCAAAATCCCCAAAAAAACAAAACACTAAAAGAGCATTTTTTTTACCTTTTCTTTACGTCCCTTTCAAAATGCCGATATACCAAAAATGTTGTGGATTTAAAAAAAGAAATTTCCTAATCTAGTAAGAGGTACACAGGTAGAAAAATGTCCTAATCTAGTAAGAGGTATACAGGTAGAAAAATTTCCCTTTGTTTTTGTTTAAAGAATATTTTGAATAGGCAGATTTTTGTAAGGTGTATTTAGAACAAAACGTTATATATAAACGAATTATATACATAATATACCCATATATATATATATTTTTGGTCATTTTAAATAATTTTACTCGCAACAGGTGTACCTTTTGCGTACGGGGTATGTTTTCTCTTACCCCTAAGATACCTCTAGACTTGGTTCATACTAAAAAGATGTTACCTTAAGTAAGAAGATGGTAAAATATAAAAAAAAATAAAATGAAATGATTTTGCACACCCGTGGGATTTATGACTTTGCGTGTGTTCTTCAAAGACGCACCAGGGTGTCTTGCTTTTTACCTTTAATCTCTTCCTCAAGGGCTTCTCCTCTGATCTCAGACTATAACGTTAAGAATGACGACAACGTTTTAGACTGTCGCATGGAGTCGCACTGTCTAACAGAGAAACCTTCGCAAAAAATTTACCAGAAATCCATTTATGAAGTGATTCATTTGAATTTTTTTGTATTTTAACTTTAATTTTGGATAGTATGAAGGGATTCTATCGCGAGAATACAGACTATAGGGGTAATCATACCTGAGAATAGCAACCAGATGATTTGTACTATCAGAATTTTGTTTTTTTTTATTAGAAACGAGGGCAATTTGATAAGTCAGTAAATTTTTGAATATAACACTGCTCCTGTTCGGTATCAATCTATAAAATTTTGAAGAAAATATCCTCATTTAGTTTGTCTTTAACAGGCATTTAAAAAAACAGACAATCTCATGAATTTTAACACAAATAGAAAGAAATGCATTACGTGTAGCTAGCCATAAATTCGACTATGAACTGCTAACCCCATACAGCATTAGATCTCTAGATTTAGTTCCTTGCGAGACTAACTCCTGTTTCTAAACGTAAAGGTGATAAAAGATTTTTGGATTGAATCGAAGAGATCATCTAATCATCAGATCTAAAAGAAAAAACGCGCCTATTTTATGAGCATCGAAAAAACGCTGAACTAAATTTGTATAGTGCTTAAACAAGAGGACTATGTTGATAAAAATAAAACCTGTCTTATCAAATTGCCCTCATCATTTTTCAGGGATAGTTTTTTTCTTCTACTATTGCAGAATTTTATTCAGTCTGTTTTACCAAAATCACCATGAACGGATATAGCGGATCAACAATACGTGCCTATGATCAAAAATTGTTTTATAAAAAATCGGTGCGTTCTGCGCACTTTGCCCAGGCCAACAATGTTAATGGCGATCGCTATAGGTCAATGATAATCAACTTCTTTTAGCCTGAATTAGATAATGAGGATACCCATAAAATGTGGTTTCAACAGGACAGTGCTACATGCCACACAGCTCATGCCACATTGGAGACATTCTGTACGATCGATTTGAAGGCATGGTGATGTGAACTGGATTTACTTTTTTGTTGTAGGGTTTTCATAAGTTGCAGGTCTATGCGAACAAGCCACAAGAAACCAGAGGGGTCCTTAAAGCCAACATAACCCATTTACCCATTGGTCAAATTCAAGCCTGATTTATGCGCCAGAATTATGGAAAATTGGACATTTCGGTTTTAATATTTCCAGCACCTTAATAGATAGAACTTTCAAACTAAACTAAAACTAAAAAATTTCGATCATATCTCCCACACACACTTTGTTTTATTTAAATTTTGAAAAAATAGGAAGGTCTCTTTACAACAAACAAATAGAAAACTTATTTTATATTACTGGACTGTTAGTAAAATTTTTCAACTTATACTTTTATCAATATCTTGGATATAATTGAAAATTATTATGGGGATATATTTTAAAATTGTTAAGATCCCACAAACAGTTTTTATAACCAATTACCCTAGAGGTAATTTCTTTACCTTCTACCTCCTACCATCGATCTTAGGCTATAATTTTTGTTTTAACAGATAGATGCAGTCTAACTCAGAGAAAGAGAAAGATACAAAAGGAGTGGTAAGGAATAACAAATCGATCTATGGAAGTAAAGACTGAAATTATTTCACGTAAAATAGTCAGAAGCTAATGGGCAGTTTTCAGATACATAGAGAAATTTTTGCAAATAATATTAAAATTGAATCAATTTATTCAGGGAGGTGGATAACTTTCTAGTTAGCTCATCTTTTATACCGGTCCTATACTTTTGAGAATATTTAAAATTTAAGATATTTTTGTAGTTTTTACTTTTCCTTACTTTTAAGACTAGTTTTTGTATTATTTACATATTAACCCTAGAGGAAGGTATAAAACAATCCTAAAAGGGTTTCAGAGTAGTTATTTTTTTACTTTCTTTTCTGTTTTATAAGACACAGTCAGAGTCAGTCAATCTCAAGTCCCCGCAATTACCTACGACTCTTTTACTCCTCTCTCTACGTGTTATGTTTTATCATCGCCTTTGGTATATATGAACGATTGGAATTTTATCTTTATATTCTTCATGAAGTTTAAAATCATCCAAATCACTGGGGCCAACAAACCGCCAAGAAATATTGAGAAAATTTTAAAACCCCTAAAGGTAAACCGTGCAATATGGAAACATATTGATGGGCAATTACCCAATTTTAAAAGTGCCGGAGAAACTGTTTTTATATCACAACCATCCAAAGATGTAAAAGATAATCGATCTTGATCCTCACATTTTCGATTAGAATAAAACAAAACGAATGGATAGGAATGGGAATGAAAGATAATCGAAGAAAAATATAAGAAATAAAAATTAATGGAAGAAAAATGGAAATAGATTTTACACTATTTTTAGATATTTAAATAATAGACCTTCATACTTATCCAAAATTTAAAATAAATGCAAAATAATAGGTCTACCGGTAAGTTCTGTCCGTTTTTAGAAAGAGGAAACAAAATTATATAATTTCCATAGTTCCTTTATGACTTCTTTCCAGCAATGATGGCAATTTATAAAACCTAGCAACACTACTTTAAACTCAATTTTTCTCAACAAATTAAATTTGTAAAGAAAGGAATTAGGTAAAAATCTGATGGTTAAGATCTGGGGAGTATGATCGATGCGAAAGAATTTCCCATATCCTAACTCTAGAGATTTTCTACTGAGTCACCAAAGCAGCATGTGGTCTAGCATTATCGTGATGCAGTATGATTTCCTTCCTATTGAATATTATCACCCTTTTTTCTTGAAGTACTTTGTTAACTCTCATCCATTTGTTGATTGTATTTCACCGATATTTAGCTATTTCTTGAGTTCCAAAAGCATATCCCACCAGTATACCCAGAGTATTCTCTTTTTAAGGCTCAACCTCGGTGTAGAGGTGAAAAAGGCATGTTTTCCGGGTACCATTTTTCATCATTTGATCTAATCATGGTCTTAAAAATATCTCGTCATCAACCACAAATGACCGTACAGATCGTGGCTTATCACTAAAGCCGAAATCGTCTGCTTTAAATTTTTCGAACCATCTCCTAAACGTTCTGTCCGCAACAAGAGAATCTCTACCAAAAAACTTTTAACATAATTTCTATGAGTTATTTTTATTGTAGTTAATTTCGAAGGGTACATATTAAATGCAAAATTATAAAAATAGCTCAAAAGTTAACATATCCAAATATATTCAAAGTTGAAATGAAATTATCGGACAGAACTTTCCGGTAGACCTAAGATTTCTGATAGATATAAAGGGCAAAATTTTGATAAGTCAGTAACTTTTTGAAAAACCTTTTTAAGCTCTATTTCCATTCCATCGTTTTTTTCTATTCCACAATTCTATGACCACAAATTAGGGGCATTTTTCTTTCAGTGATGACCTCTTCGATTCAATCCAAAAATCGTTTACCACTTTTAGGTTTAAAAACAGGAGTTAGTCTCGCAAGGAAGTAAATCTAGATAATAATGCTAGATGGGGCGAGCAGGTCGTAGACCATTTTATAGATTTTTTACCCTAGTAACTAATTTTGTTAAAATTCACGCAATTGTCTACTTTCAATGGCTGGTAAAACTAAACTAAATTAGGTAAATTTACCACATAAAATTTGATAGTAGTCTATGTATGCAAGAAATTTATAAACTTACTGATTTATAAAATTGTCCTAGTTATTCGGAGTTATGTAGCATTTCTCAGCATATTGCTAGAAACAAAATCACCTAACTCTAGACTATCTAGTCATTCTAGAATTTAAATTCTGACAAAGTCTGGTATAGGGGTCTACGGTCATCATAATTCACTATATCCCCTCTATCTTATATAGGGTAGGATGGGGGTATATTTTTTTAGAAGTTTATAAAAAATAAACCCTCGCTAACATAAATTGAAGGTATCATTTAATTTTCTTAAAAGATTTCATCGATTAGACTTGATATAAAAGTTAAATCTACATTCAAATTAAAAGAGTCTCATTAAATTGAGGTGACACACTCAATCGTTACACACGATCATTAAAACTAAAAGAAAATATAAAAAAAAATATAAAACGTACACTATGAGCAAAAATGACCAACAGTAACACGCTCAATGATGATGATGATGATGATAACGATAGAGAAAAATAAAATGGATAAATACCCCGAACAAACATCGATGACAAAAGACGAGAGGTAATCAACCTGACCAGGATTTTACCTACTTTAGCTCCCGATGAATTGCTAATTTATGTCGCCTCATACCACGGAATTAGTTTTAACGCTTGACACACAAAAACTAGCCGCAAAGCATTACCTGTGGGTATATCACCTCCTCCCCTTCCCCTTCCCCTCCCCATTCCCCTCCCCCTTTCCTCTTTACCACGTCTCCTGTCTTTTACGGCTACCACCCGCACTTTATCCATTTCTCCACATACATCCCCTACCCCACCCCACCCCCCACCCTACCCCCCGCCTACCCCTCTACCCACTATCTTTGTTGCAAAGTGTAAAGGTACACTCAACGGTGCCAGGTATGATGAGAGGATGGATATCGCTAAACTAAAATTCGAACTAAACCATGCGTCGTCGTCGTTGTCGTCGTTGCCATTGCCATTGCCGGTTGCCATCGTCGTTGTCGTCATTTTTTCACTTAAAGTGGTCAATTTGTAATCAACGAGGTTGACAGGTACTTAAGGTGTTAATTTTAATTCGTTGCGCATTAAAACAGCTTGATCATCTAGACCTCCAGTCCCCCCCATACCCCCCCCCCCCTTCCCCTCCTCCCCTCCCTTCTACGTATTCGTTCTCTTTAAACCCCATCATCCCTACTTTACTTTTCTATTCGTTGAAAGATATTTTTAAATTGTACTTGGAATAATTTTAAAGAAGTTTTTGTTTCTTAATCAAAATTGTCTTATGCCAAAAACCCCCTGTGACCCTTCCCCTCCTCCGCCATCGTCCGTCACCCCCTCCTATCCCCGTTTCTCTTCTCCTTCTTTATAACATGGAGAAATTCTTTTTCTGACCACCTGACTGATATTTCTTGGCCTATAGATAGGCCCAATTGAGTCATAAAATAGAAGAAACAGTAGAGAACCTTTTTGTTTATTTTTTTTTTTTTTTTTGTATTTCTTAAAGAATTTCTTGAGTAGGCGCTGCACATAGAAATTGTTCGCTTATTGTGAAGCTCTTTAACACTTATCATGCTGGGAAAGTGTCAACCTACTTTTTCGGTTACTGTTTATAGAAATTTTTGCATAATTATTCCTAAAAAAAACAATTAAATGGAAAAATAACAAAATTATCACATAACTCAATAAATTTTTTTGGTCTAATGCTCCTTCAGGGAGAGGTAATTTCATTCATTTCTAACGCTTTTATAAAATTTTGTGTTTTATAGAACAATTTGTCTTTGCTCACAAAATAAGGCTTAAGTTTTGTTACTTTAGCAAAAATTTCTTTACCTAGAGCATCTTGTTTTTTTTGAGTTCTGTAAAAAGCCAGGGTATAGATCTGTAGATCTGGAGAGTACAGAGTGGATGAGGAGGCAATTCGATGGATAATTCATTAATTTTTAACGATCGTTTCTTATTCACCTTGTAACACGCGGTGCATTATCTTGGTGAAATAGAATTTGAGGGTGTTTTTTTCTTTTGATTTCTCTATTAACTCTGAATCGATTCAATAATGCCATAATTTTCACTATTTACACACGTTTTACATTTCTCAAGATAGTCTCGATGAACCAGCCGAAACCGAAGCGGAATTTTTCCCATTTTTCCTTATCCCTTCGAACAACAAACTTCGAACCGGCTGTTGTCCACTAAACTGATGAATTAGGGGTCTAGTTACGTTTGAAACAACTCCAAATAGCCCTCTGAATCCTACCCTTACCCTCTTCTGATATTTCTTTAAGATGTCACCTTATCTCATGCAACTTTTATCATTTTTTTTGGGGGGCGATCATCAGAACACGTTCACAGTAAATGATCGTGTTGAATTTCCCTGGTATTGAATGTTTTCCCTATTTTTTAAAATCAAAACACACATGAAATTCCTTTTTTAACGATTGTTTTGAAAAATGTTTGCTTCACTAAAACGACTGTAAATTGTAAACGAATTGTTGGAGGGACATACAATTTTTACACACAACCTTTAAAGTTTAGTACTATCCAAAAATCATAATAGGTCTATCAAAAGTGGTGCCATCTATGCATGAAATCAGAATTATTTATTAGGAAATAATTTTCGAATGTGAATGTGTGTTAACTTGAATAAATTTTTATTTTTGTTCAAATTTTATTAAGTAACACAATTTTGAAATTTTTATTATTTTTCTTTGCAGAGAATAACGTAATGGGTAAGTTGAATTTAATTGTTTTCTTAATTATGCTTTAATTTTTAATTAGTCCTAAACCAATTTCTCTGTATGAAATTGAAATACACTGAAATGGGTATTTTATAAAAATTTCCTACTATGATTTTATATTTTGGTTTCTATCAAAAATATTTACGACCCTAACATACCTGTGACACCCTATGGTGTATGCGAATCTCCCTTTCGTCCCCCTTTCTACTATACACCTCATCATCCCACTTTCGCAAGTTTTTCGGGTAAAAGAGCCACAACCCTTTATTATTTTACTTTTTCACCTTACCTTTCAATCACCCACGCGAAAAAAAAAGGGGCACACACAGGACCCACTGTGTGTATTTATTTTTATGCTAAAATTTTTACATACCCTATATACCCCATATTTACATATATAATAATAAATTGTATATAAAAGAAATTGTAAGGCTGAGAACAGTGAAAGGGCTGGAGAAGGTCGCCGTCAGGGCTAAGGTACGTGAATTTCGTTTTTTTTATTTTTTTCTTATTCTTTTCATGGATAAATATTGCCTTTCATTATTTTTCTCATCTTTACGCAAGTGGAAAGAAAAATGAAGGAAGAATTTTCCCATAGTGTGTTGCGATATTTACCAAAATAAAATAAAACAATCGCGAAAACGATAGCAAAAAGATTTTCTAATATTTTGATACAAAAATTTTTCAAAAGTAGAAAGTGATAAAAGTCTTTAATCTTTTAAATGATTTCAATTTTTGAATGGGGGTATGTTAGACCAACCCCCTGTTTTATGTTGTGTGGGATATCTTTGTAAAAGTTCTATATTCAGGGTAAACATTATTTTTTTTTTTTTCTTTTTCAAACATTTTTAGTGGCTTTTCATTATAAAGTATGACCTAATCTAGCTTATCTAGCTAACCTTCCAGTTATGGGTTTCAGCTCATTCATTAGACCTCTAAAACAAGCCCTGGAAAATGGTTAAAATCAAAAAGAAACTTGAGAATTTTTACCAAAAGTTCTAAACACTTTGGGCTCAAAATATTCCTTCGAGAGACACCCTGTGTTTTAATTTTTTTTTCGAATATCAGAACGGCCTAGACAGAGAAACTTTATCCAATAAAAAAGGGCTTTTTTATTTTCTGTATAAAATTCGACTGTTATCAGGTAAAAGTTAAATAACTCAGCAAATTTATCTCCGATTTTACTGCGATTTTATATTTTGGTTAGCTGAGAAATACCGCTTTTATTTAAGCCCTAAATCTAAATCTAAGCTGATCCGCCAAGGTATACGAAAACTCATTCTTTCGGCTTCAAAAAAAAACACAAAATCATGGGCTAACAACTAACCCTTGGAATTTTTGCGAAAATCTTTTTAAATTATTCTCTGGCGCAATTCCTTAGTAGAATTAAAGGGCTTTTTAGAAACTGTACCCCTTACGTTGCATCGTAACGCCAGGCACCCTAAAATTTTAGCTTAAAATCAGAAAGAAAAGAATTTTTAGTATTTCTTCTAAACGCTGTACCTCAAAATATTTCCTCAAGAGACACCCTGTTTTTCTTAATTTTTCCAGAGAACAAGACATGCTTTCTTAGTCTCAGTAAAATTTCATTAAATTATCGACCAATTTTAGAGCCAAAACAGCATTTCTCGTGAAAATAGAATTTTTTCGTGGTACAACTTCATAAAGTCAACTTCTACACCCTGTAGCTCAAAATATTCCTACCAGAGGTACCCTGTTATTATTTTTTTTTTAAAAATTAGAACTTATCCTCTTAGTCTGGGAAAAATTTTACAATTCTGGAATTCATTTTACGGCCAGGAGAGCATATTTTGTGAGGACAATCCATCCATACCCTAACATCATAGCACCCTTGATATTGGGCCCACGATTCAACTTATTGCGGGGGTTACAAGGGCAACAAATACAATTTTCCTCAGATAACACATGACAAATGTCGAGAATTTTAAATTTCTCGAATTTTTCGCGTGCGAATGTGATAAAAGATGTAAAAAAAAAAAAAAAAAAAAGGAAGAAAACACGTATTCAGGGGTGTATTTTTAAGGGATAGGTGCTATGTGGGTGGCACCCCAAGAACCCACCCTGATAAGCATTTTTTTTTTATACCCATCGTCTTAGTTCCCCCGCAATCTATCGTCACATGTTCGAACGGAATTTATCGTATTTTTCCCCGATTTTCCTTTACAACAAAAAAATAAAATAAAATAAAATAAAATAGGACATTTTTTTTTTGTTTTGTCTCTTCTAACACTAGGGGTGACACGAGAAATATAACAAAACAAAAAAAAAAAGGGGTGATAGCTACTTAAGCTATGTAAATTTCTTTTCTCTTTTTTATTTTTATTCAGGGTATAAAATTCACACTTGGAGTTATTTAAGGAAGATAAGAGCGAGACAGGTGACTTTTTATGTACAGCGTAACTTCTATGGTTTGTTTAAAGTGAAAAACACCCTTTTTTGAATTTAACTAATTAATAAATTCCGAAATAAACCACACAGGTGGCTTTTATAACTTCTAAAATAAAATAAAAAAAATAAATAAATAAAAATGAGATATGGAAATTCTTTTAAAAAAAATAAAAATTTATATCCCTTTTGGGTTTTGCTCGAATAAGTGTGTGATTAGAGGCGAAAATCGTTTTTACGGTTTGGAAGGGGTTGAACGGGTGATTGGCTTTCAAGCCGGGCAAGATCAACTGATTGCTACTTCTTAGCAGGTCTGAATAGATTGAGTGGGTGGTGGTTGTATGGGGTATGGGGGTGGGTGTATATGATGAAAACTGAGATACTCTTCCCGGTGCTGGTGGTGGTCCTAGTCTCAATGGTCGTTGGCTACGGTAGCAGTCCTTGTCGTCGTCGTCGTCGTCGTTGTCCTCGCTACCACTGCGCTACTTCTGTGTTTCCTTTTTAAAGGACAAACACACCGTATAACGGTGGTGTACAGTTGGTGGATTCGAGGGGTGTGAGACTGATGGCGATAACGACGTCTCTCAAGAGAGGACCACCCGCGCCCCACACAAGGATGAGGAGAACGAGAGGACGACAAAAAAAAAAAGAAAAAAAAAGGGAAAAATTTAAATATATGTGAAAAAGTAGACTCGCCCCGAGATCTCGGGCTTCTCGCCCCGTATAGATAAATTGGATTTCTTTCGTTTTCATACTTTCAAGGAATAAAGACTTGGGTTTTTTTTATTTTTTTTTATTTTTTATTTTTCTCCAATTTTATTTATTTTTTTTTTTTTTTATTTTCACCCCCTTCAAACCGGGTTCAGAGTATGTGGAGAAGGTGTTTTCTTTTTGGGCCTTGGCTTCCTTTTGTACACGACTAACCCCAGCCACTCCTATGGGAGCTCCTTAGAAGGATTCGTTGGCTTGGTGTGATGGAAGTAAAGCTAAGAAGAAGAAGAAGAAGAAGTAGAAAAAAAAAAATAAAATAAAAAGGAGTAAAGTGTGGTTCAGGGAAGATAGCTTGATATGTGAAACGATTAGGGGGTTGGGAGCATGAGAAACTAAAGATTGTGATGGAGGGAAAAATTTACATTCGTTTCCAATTTATTTTTCTTACATAAGAAAGAAGAAAAAAAGGAAAATCGTTCATTTCGTCGTCATTCGTTTTCTTCGTCTTATTTTATGGGCTCATGTGTTTTTTTTTTTTTTTTTTTTTTTTAACTTTGTATATAGTTAAAATCCGTTATATCCGTACATACATAGCGAATTTTAATGAACATTTTCACCAATTAATGAGTAATTCACTCATCTAATCAAAATTGTTTCATATTTTTAAAACAAAAACAAACTGAACAAGAATTCAAATTTTCCAGTCGAAAATTTTATCATATAAGGAAAATGGGATTCGATTTTAAAATTTAACAACTCTGTTCCCTATACAAAAAAAATCGCTTTTTATCCAAATCTTAAGAACATCAGAGTTTTAAATTGAAATCGAACAGGCAAAGGAAAAATCACATCTTACCGTAAAGCAAAAGAAAAAAGGAGAATTATATTTTCCAACAGGACAAAGCTTCGTGCCACACAGCAAGTTCCACAATATCTTGGATCAGGGTTTATGACATTCCTTTACTGGAATGGCCGTCTAATAGTCCTGATCTCTCTCTCTCTCTCTCTCTCCCCAGTAGAGAATCTCTTTTGGGGAAAAAATGAAGAAAATACTTAAAAAAATATCCGGTCAGAAACCTTGAAGAACTTCATTCATTAAATCACTACTGTTTGGGAATCGATAACAGAAGAGGAATGTGAAAATTTAGTGGCAACTATGCCTCGAAGGATAAAGAACAAAAGGTAATATTACTAAATTTCTGACCTGAATTTTATATGTTTTGAAATAATTAAAGAGGATGACTTCCAGAGATTATAAAACAAGAATAAATAGTTGCTTAGTTATGAAATAGACAGCTAAAATTTGTTACTATAGACCAAACTATTTTGCATTTTGGGTAGTCCAATTTAAATTGAACTCCTTCAATCAAAAGTCTTGGTTTGGTTTTTTTTTTTTTTTTAAATTGGCAATACTGTTACACATTAAATGTTAATTTAACAGTAATCAGTACGTTATGCGATTTCATCATGAATAGACAACGTAGTTTAGAAGAACAACGATTACGCTTCATTCTATTGAACTTTGGATGCCTATTATCATTAATGGCATTAAAATAAACCCAACACTATCGCTATTAACATTATTTTTACGTATTTTTATTTCATTTTAAATTTGTATACCTCTAAACAACACAAACCGAAAATGTTAAACCCGCTTTCTGGGGGGGAGGGGGGGGGACTGGATAGATATTGAGGCTTTTGTCGCCTTCTTCATGGTTTTACCCCATAATCCCTCAGTCCCATTAACTATTATACCACATATATCTATATATATTATTTTTTATATATGTTCTATCGTCGTTAGAGAGTGTCGGTTGCTATATTTTGTTTTTGTTGGTTTTTTTTTTATCCAATATCACTTCATTCCGGCTGTTGCCACCCTTAATCATCGCCTGCAGGAGCTGCGGCACTTAAAAAAGAAAAAAAAAAAAAAACCAAAAAACAACAAAAACAGCAACAACAGCAACAAAAAACAAACAGAAAGTAGAAGGAAAAGCTCCTTAAGACAATTTCTCATATTGTCAACTCCTCTGCGGTACACATATCCCCATTATCCACCCCTATTTTATTCCATATACAATTTTATACCCTTCCGCAGATTTGTAGCCGTTTTCAAGAAATCTTTTATATTAGAAAAATTTCAGAAAGGAATCATTTGATAAATTCACACGTATTTTTTATTCTTATCAATGAAATGCGATTGTAGTTTTTGGTTATTAATAAAAAATTTATACATTTAATCGATTTAATAAGGTTTTGCGATAATTTAGGATTGATGTCCCATAAAGGAGCTTGTGGATGTGCCCAAAATTTTGGCTCTAACACGATGCAATCTCAGAGTCTAATCGTACTTAGTATCTCTAAGGGGCCTCTGATAGTTCAGTTGTTAGCGTGCTGTCCTACCGTCCCAGAGGCTGTGGCTTCGAATCCCACGAATAACCATGGCCTAAATTGGCCTAAGTGTGCCTTTCTAGGCAGCCACAGCAACCTAACCTAACCTAACCTAGTGTCTGGCCTAATGAACAGGCCTAAAATCCGATTAGTTATCGTAGTCAGATTCATTAGAATTATTAATCAAAGAAATGAGTACCCAAGTGTCCAGTACCTGTGTACTGTACGGGCTGAACAATAACAGAAGAAGTGATTAACACTCTTAACCATTAATTCTATCGTTATACCTACAAAACAAAAAAAAAAACAAATTAGGAATTAATTATTTTTCAACAGGATAACGCTCTAAAACACACGGTTACAAAAACATAATTTTAGTTACTTTCTAAATGAAAATACAACTGGAATTTGTGATCAATTGGGCCATATACCTATAATCCGTAATCTACCCATAGTAGAATATGGTCTAAGGCTCTGATTGGATTACTTTCAGCATACCTCTGCCATTAGTTTTGACTAATGAAAATTACATTTTTACTCTAACAACTCTAACAACTCTTTACTCTAAACAAACACTTTTACTTTTCATTTTTCTAGGTATAGATTTTGATTTGTTAAATCCAATCAGATTGATATAATTTTAGGATAATAAGTCTAGGAAAATAAATTAAATATAAAATTCTATTCAATAGTTAACTACTTGAAGTAGAAGAAACTAGAGATCTATAAGCAGTAGCCACCAATCGGAAATAGTAAATATAGTAAAAATGAAAGACCTCGTTACTGATTGCTCAGTTATTAGTTACGATTTGCTAATTGTTAGTTTGATGATTGCTGATTACTAATTGCCTGCTTGTTAGGCATTGGTATAACAAAAATTAATCCCTTTCGAAATTATCACTCGATAGTAACAGCATCAAACGAATCACAGCTAATAAAATGGCATAATCAGATCAATATAAAATTTTAAAATAGGTATACAATTAAAATATAAAGGGCAATCTGATAAGTCAGTGAATTTTTAAATTTTTTTTTTTTTTTATTTGTGTGAAAGGGGCCTATCGATGCCATTTAAGGTACCGTGGCGTGAATCCGAAATGTCCAATTTTCCATAATTCTGGCGCATAAATCAGGCTTGAATTTGACCGATGGGTAAATGGGTTATGTTGGCTTTAAGGACCCCTCTGGTTTCTGTGGCTTATTCGCATAGACCGGCAACTTATGAAAACCCTACAACAACAAAATAAGTCAAATCGCAATCGATCTCGGTGGTCAGTTCACATCACCATGCCTTCAAATCGATCGTACAGAATGTCTCCAATGTGGCATGAGCTGTGTGACATGTAGCACTGTCCTGTTGAAACCACATTTTGTGGGTATCCTCATCATTCAATTCAGGCTAAAAGAAGTTGATTATCATTGACCTATAGCGATCGCCATTAACGTTGTTGGCCTAGGCAAAGCGCGCAGAACGCACCGATTTTGATAAAACAATTTTTAATCATATGCACGTGTTATTGATCCGCTATATCCGTCCATGGTGATTTGGCAAAACAGACTGAATAAATGACAGCCAATTTGACAGATGTAGCTTCAACAATATGGCCGCTATTAACTGTCAAAGTTCGGAAGTTCCTATTGGAAGACCCCTCTATTTTCCTATGGTAAATTCTAATTAAATTAACCTTAAAATTTAACTAACCAGACTATCAATTTATAGCTTATTTTTATACTATAAGTACCTTAAATAATGATAAAATGAAATTTATTAAAATAAAGCCCCTCTAGCAATGATAGTAAGGATTAGAAAAGTTCGATGGGATGGAAAAATAACATAAAATTCCTTCAATTACCGCTTTTATTTGCGTACCTATGCGGAAAAGAAATGAGCCGATATTTTTGAAATCTGTTTTGTCACACACCCATCCCAGGTAACCTCTAAGGTACCTTTAAAATATTTTAGGCTAGGTATCGGTACAATCGGGCAGGTGAGAAACATTTCTTTTTTTTTTTTTTTTTTTTTGTTTTCATCATCGTATTTCACTTCGACTGTTTATTGTGTTTTACGATAAAAGAAACAACAAAAAAGACAAAAAAAAAAAAGAAAAAATGTAAACTCTTGGGTGAGATTGGATTTTCTGCAGATCAGACCCAGACCCAGACCGAGACACCAAAGCAACAGAGGCTAAAACAGCATAAACCAGAATTACACTTTTGTGAAAAATTCTCAAGACTTAAGCAAAACCATAAAAAAAACAGACCTTTTATAAAATTCTCTTTTAAAAAATTTTCAATTTCTCTTCAGAGCATAGAAAATAAATGTAAAAGCGCATGTGCCTCCCCTTAAGGTGGTGATATTTCAATTTTTGTGTGTTATACTTAAATTTATTACAGATGTATGAACGAGACGGATTGATAATTTCCCCGCTTTTTTCTATGTATTTTTAATGTTTCCTATACACACACACATTCGGTTTTATGCTCTCAACCTAACCACCCCCCCCTCCCTTTTCCCCACCTGGTATCATTGTACCCGGTTTTATCTCTTAAATCCGATGATGGAGATTTTTAACTTAGCTGGGGAGCATTTGACATTTTCTGAACTGGGCCCAATTTGGCACGTTAAAACATACACGTGACCGAGTAGTGTACGATGATATTTTACCTGAAATTTTTACCTTTACCAAAAACCATGGTATTTTCGTTATATTTTGAAAAAGTCTTAAGGGTTTTAAACATGTTAAAGGGATTCTCTTCCGTTACGTGTTTACCATTCATTTTTATAGGGGCACCATCCCTGATTTTGTTTTAATAAATGAAACATTTTAAAATGCGAACAAAATTTTTAATAAAATTTATAAAAAGAGAAAACCTTTACCGTGGTAAAGGTGGTCATCGAGAGAGTTAAACTGTCTCGTATTTTTGGGTATCTCATTCACAGAAAAATAGAAAAAAAAGAACAAGAACAATGGGTCTCTGTTTGGGCGGTATATTACCATTCTGGGGCCTAACACAACATGAGAATGATGGTAAAGTTCCCACAGGAAGAGAGACAATTTTGTATCATCATCACCACATCTAGTTAAAAATTTTCTATAGTGTGAAACAAAAGAAGAAGGGACACTACCCGAACAACTAGCAACAAAATATTCAAAAATTTTTATAGTAAAATAGAATTTTATTTGGGGGATATAGAGAAATAGAAAATTAATTAATTAAATCGATTAAATAAAAGTTATAATAAATGAAATAAAAAATGCTTGGAGTATTTTAGGATATTTCGAAATTTCAAATTTTCTAATCATCGAACCGAATTTTTGAATTTTATGATCGACTTAGCTAAGTAACTAGCTATAACTCTTCGAATTGTAGTTTTAAATTTCGTACCCCTGAAATTATCTTGATATTATTTTTCCTTTCGATTCGATGGTAGCATCTACCAAAAAACCCCGTAGTATTGAATTTCATGGTAATCCCTTAAAGTTTAAGTCTTTGAATTTGTGGTATATTTAAAATCTATAGCCTAAAAGTTTAGATTAAGGTTGTGATAGCTGCCCCATAGAGCGAGCACACCTAGGCCACAGCTTGCGTCCATTGTGATACCAAGACGGAGCGATCCTAGAGTCTAACCGATAGTACCACACTTAGTGTCTCTCTGATGAACAGGCTTAAGACCCGGATAGTCGCCCAGGTTAGAGTTCAGGCAGTTTATTCTTCAAACTGCAAGTGCTATACAATCCCAGAGAATTGTCCTTAACACTTAACACTTAACACTCTCTTCATCCTCCTCATTATGGCAACTTCTACAGAAATTGTTCAAAAAGGTACACCGAGCATTTCGGTATGCTTCCCTATTTAGATAGTGTCCCGGTGATTAGCGCTACTACTTAACTGATGGTTTTCCTTCCAAGTGAAATAATCTCGACACCGACCTGTTACGGTCAGGGGTCTGTCTAGTGGTCGAGTAGTCACTAACCCAAAAAATTTTCATTAAAATTGCTCAATGTCCCCTTAATTAAATTTCAAACATTTTGTTCAACGCTATTTTAAATTTCTTAATTTTAAATTGTGTAGTCGATTTCGGCAATTAGTGGCCTCAGAGTACCCATAGTAGAAATTTTCTTAGACGAAAGTCCACTCGGGCGCATGGGAATCGAACCCACAACACCTCGGAATGGCATCACAGTCAAACCGTTCAGCCAACTATGCCACCCGAGGCCCTAATCTCTTGATGGTTTAAAAATTTTACCGGCCATCTATGGTCCAACAATTTTCAAATTTCAAAAATAAAAAATAGCCTAAATGTTGTGGGGCCAGAACCGGACCAAGCATTCAGGTGTAATTGAGGAATAAACAAAAGAATTTTCGATTTTAGAATTTACTAACAAAATTCTCGTTGACTTGCGTTGGAAAATTCATCTCTACGAAAATTTCCTTTATTTTAACGGGATAATATAAAGTCTATACCTATCCTGAGGGTCTATTCTAAATATAAATGAAGGAATTTATAAATTCTGATGAATAATTTCTGAAATTTAAATTTACAAACTAACTAAACTTAATTTCTCTTCTTAAAAATTCAATGGAGATAGGTTAAAAAATGTTCAAATGTCATACTCAACATTTTTGTTCGTTGTACTCTCTCTCTTCCTTCTCCAATATCTCCTCGTTGTCCTCCAGTCCCTGTCCCCCCCTCGCCTAATATTTGAATTTTTAAAGTAATTAAAAAAGCAAAAAAAAACAAAGTTAAGGAAATCTTTGGAATTTTTTTTTTTGAAAAACAAAACACCAATTTCACCATGTAAAGAAATTTTGTGTCCCTTATTTTGGGGCGGAGGGGTGGTGGAACATTTTCGACGTTTACATTTTCGGATTTTGTCTTGTGACGTAAGAAAAAAACAATTAGCCGAACATAAAGCAGCAGACGAACTTCGCACAAAACAGCGGCAGCACCAACAGCACCAACAGCAACAACAGCAAGAACAGCAACAGCAGTAGCAGTAGCATGCCGCAGCAGCAGCAGCAGCACCACCAGCAACCAGCAATGGAAGCAGCAGCAACAGCAGCAGCAGCAGCAGTACCACCACCACGAGCACGAATAGCACCGGCATGAGCAGCAGAAGCGCAGACAGCCGTCGTCTGCACAGCATAAAATCGGAGCAGCCAGCCAGAAGGTAGCGGTACAGGCAAAATAAAGAAAAAAAAAAAACAACAGCATTATGGGGGACGGGTATATCCCTCCTCCAAAAAATCACATGTTAACATGAACCAGTCTTCGGTGATCGCTCGGCAGGAGCGCATGTATATTTCATTTTTTCTCCTCTCTATTTTTATTACAAAAAAAAAAAAAATAAAAATAAAACAAAAAAACGAAAAAGCGAAAAGAAAAGAAAAATGTTTTTTTTTTTACTTGATAAACAAAAATTTAAAAAAAATTTGTTTTATAATAAAAATGGGATAATTACGAGAAACTTTTCATTTTTGCGCAAACAAAACAAACAAACAAAAATTAATTAATTAATTAATAAAACCGAAATCGAATAAAAATTAAAATAAATAATAATAAAAAAAATTGTTTTTAAAAAGGAGAAAAACCCCAAAAACTAAGAAAACGAATTTTTTGTTTTGATTTTCAAATTTCTCAGTTCAAAAAAAAAAAAAAAAAATGTTGTTTCATTGAAAAGTTAACCACCAAAAATTTCACCTTTTTGTAGTCCCTCCCCAAAAATTGTTTTCTTTTTTTTTTACATATGTACCTCGTATATGTCCGTTATGTAAACAAACAAAAACATAAGAAAAAGCGCGGGAAATTTCTTAATAAAGTTTTTTAAAACAAAACAAAATCCAGAATTAGAAAAACAAATTTTTTTTTTTAAAGTAACTAAAACCAAAAACTTTTCTAATTGCAACAAACAAAAAATAAATAAATAAATTGTTAACATGTGACTGGTAAAAATAGGAAAAAGCGAAAAACATAAAAAAGGTGATTTTCTTTAAAAATCTTGTTATAAATTTTTTTTTGTTTTTGTTCTTGTTGCTGTTGCTGTTGTTGTTGTTCTTGTTGTTGTGTGTCCGGGTGATTGTGGTGATTTTTGTCTCATCACAAAAAAAAACGTGCAAATTGTGACCGTTTTGATAAAGCAAAACGTAAAAAATCAAAGCTGAGTGTGATTTATTTCTAAAAAAAAAAAAAACAAAAAGAAGACATTTTTTTCCTTGTTTTGTAAATTTCTAATCGAAATTTTGTGACCCCCATTTGAATTGCCCTCAATTTTACTGGATTTTGTGATGTTTTTTTTTTTTTTTTAACGAATAAAACTGGATTTGTCCCTTGTTTTAAAAAAAAACAAAACAAACAAAAAAATCGGTTTAATACTTTTTGCAAGTTAATTTCCCATTTCCCATTTCCTATTGTTTTTTTTTTTTTTTAATTGAAGAGAGAAAAGACAACAAAAAACAAGAAAAGGGTTTTGTGTTTTTTTTTTTTTTTTTTTGTATTTAAATCACCCTCTGTACAAAAAAAAAAATTCAATAATTAAAAGGGAAATTTTTTTAAAACAAAAACTATCCCCCCCCCCCCTCCACCCAACCGATGTTTTTTTCCCGCCAAAAAGAAATTTCTTAACGTTTTTATTTCGTGATATTTTTAAAAAAAAAGTGAAAATTTCATAAAACATTTCTTTTTTTTTTCAGTTTTTTTGTTTGTTTTTCAACAACACCACGATTCTCTAGATTTTAAGGGTTTTCGTGTGAATTTAAAAAAACAAAAAAAAAAAAAACAAAACACAATTTTTACAACTAAAAGCAAATCAAATTTAAAAAATTCTCCTACCTCTCCCTTCCTAACCCCTAACCTATCTTCTTACCCCACCCTCCCTTCCTTCCCCCACCCACCCTTCCTACCCCCTCCTTCACCCCACATAGGACCCTATAAAAAAACAAAACAAAAAAAAAAAAAAACAACTTTTTCTTTTCGTACGTTTTTCGGGTTTTTTGATTTTTAAATTTTTTGTTTTTATATATAAAAAAAAAAAAGAATTTAATTAATTAAGTGAAAAATTTTACAGATCTTAGAAGGATATTGCAAAACGAAACAAACAAAAATACAAAAAAAAGAAAAAAAAATAAAATAAAAAATAAAGAAAGAAAAAAAAAAATTCAACTTGTGCATCCTACTTGAAATAAAAAGTTCCTTTTTTCGCAATTTTCTAAGTAAATAAAAAAAAATTTAAGAAATAAAAAGAAATCAAAAATTTGTTAATTAAAAAAAGTAAAATTAAAAATAAAATAAATAAAAAAAAAATAAAAAAATAAAAATAAAAAAAAAAAAAAGTAATGAGAGGCAGTTTCTAAATAAAAAAAAATTTTTGTGTGTGTGCGTGACGTTCTACTTGAGACCCTTGTTGCGGTTGTTGTTGTTGTTTTTTTTTTTTTTTTTATATATTGAAAAAATACGAAAGATAAAATTAAAAAAAAAAAAAATTTTAAAATTTAGTGAGGTGTGTACAAAAAAGAAAAAAATAATATAAAAAAATAAATGTTTTTTTTTCTGTTTTATTTCTAAAACCAAAAATTTAATTTTAAATTTTAAGTTTATTTTTTATTTTGTTTTTATTTCTCTTATTTCGGTTTTAATAAAAAAATTCCAAAAATGTGTTTTAGGGCAATTATATAAAAAAAAAAAAAAAATACTAAAAAAAAAAAGAAATTACAGTGCAAGTTTTTGTGTCGTATTTTTTTTTTTTGTTTTTCTAAAAATTAAAAAAAAAAATAAAATAAAATAATTTTTTTTTTTTATTAAATTCTCACAAAGTGGCTAAAAACCAAAAAAAAAAAAAAAAGGAAAAATAAAACAACGAAAAAAAAATATCTGTGTGTGTGTGTGTGTGTTTTTGTTTTTTTTTTTTTTTTTTTTTAATATACCCATCAGACATCAATTTGATCTTTTGGTCTTTTGATCTTCGTCCAGGGAGTCCAGCAGCAGCAGCAGTCACCACCAACCAAATTTGGTTTGCGACAAAAATCAGGCAAAGTGCCCAAATTATACACCTGTATTACAGGTTGGTTCTTTTTTCTTTTCTTTTTGTGTATTTTTAATGCATTTTTATTTTTTTTTTTATTTTTCTATATTACAAATTTAACTAAATTTTAATTTTTAAATTGTAACAAAATTTCTCTAAATAGCGTCATCTTGAGGTAAAAATTCCTTTAAACATTTTTGTTTAATTTTATTTAATTTGTTTTTTTTTTTTTAACTAATCCCGAGTTAACTGGGGGCTTCGTCCCACGTGGTATCACACACAATGGGCCTACCTTGGCTTAACTGTGCCTTCTTTTTGGCAGCCACTTGAACCTAGACCTAGACCTAGACCTAGACCTAGACCTAGACCTAACTAATCCCCAAAATCATTTTAAATTTTAAGTTAAAACTTAAAAGAAAAAAAAAAATAAAAGAAAACTCCCTCTGGTGGGGAATAGCAATTAACACACCAGGATAAGGTCCACTTTAGGACCTTAAAACTGTTTTTTGTTTTTTTGTTTTTTTTTTTGAAATTCACACATACAGAGACCCCTCCGTAGAAAGGCAAAATGAAAAAGTTACACAAGAAAATTATTTTGTTTTTGGTAGGGTAGGGTAGGGGAGGGGAGGGTAGGGGAGGGGAGGGGTTGGGGGTACTTTGAATTTGAGGTTTTAATTTCATCCCCCACCCCTACTCCCTCTCTCCATCAAAACCAGCGTACCCCCCATCTAAACAAAGAAAAATATACAAAAAAAAAATTTTTTATAAATATCTGTGAAGGGCGGTTATTTTTCGCCTGTATCTCGCCGGTATATATTTTTTTTTTGTTTTTTTCTATATATCGGGCAAGATAAAAAATTTCCTTGATAGTACGCAACTTTTATTTTAATTTTTTGATATCTCGTCTTCCTAATTCGTGGGAAAGTATGAGGAAGGGATACCCCCATTCCACCCCCAGCCCATGGTATGTGAAGTGGCAGGGAAGGGACAGTAATAAGAAAACAACAACAACAACAAGGGGGGGAGGGTAGTCCCTAGTTAGTAGTCCCTTAAATTGTAATAAAAAAAAAAATTTTTTGAATTTTATTTTATACCCCCAATCCCCGTACTGTGTGTAAAAATCACACAAAAAACATAAAAAGTGGACGAGAAATCTAGATGAACACAACAAGGTGACAAAAATTTAATTTAAAATTGCAATAAATCGTTGAAGGACGATCCCCTTAGCTAATTACGAAACGGAGATTCAAAAATTTCCACATCTATAAAGGGACATAGGGTCTAACAAAACCACCACCTTTTTTTTTGCAGCAGCAGAAGCAGCAGCAACAACAGCGGCAAGCATAAGCCGGCCGGTGTGTAAAAATTCATTTACCCCTCCTCCTTTAGTGAGAAGACACCTGGACTAAAATTTATACATATATAAAAAAAAAAACAAAAAAAAAGAAACCGGAGTATATGGGATTGTGCGTAAATCCCTCATTATGTGTTGAGGTATGCGACACACAACATCACTCAGTAAATGTCTTCTTGGTCTAATTAAGAAATACAAGAAATTTACCTTTTATCAGGGAGGAGCATTTACATCTCCTTCAGGTCTTTACTCTCAAAATAGGCGCTTTCTTTACCTAGAGCATCTTAGTTTTTGAGTTCTGTAAAAAGCCAGGGTATAGATCTGTAGATCTGGAGAGTACAGAGTGGATGAGGAGGCAATTCGATGGATAATTCATTCATTTTTAACGATCGTTTCTTATTCACCTTGTAACACGCGGTGCATTATCTTGGTGAAATAGAATTTGAGGGTGTTTTTTTCTTTTGATTTCTCTATATAACTCTGAATCGATTCAATAATGCCATAATTTTCACTATTTACATACGTTTTACATTTCTCAAGATAGTCAGTCGATGAACCAGCCGAAACCGAAGCTGAATTTTTCCTAGTTTTCCTTATCCCTTCGACCAAACAAACTTCGAACCGGCTGTTGTCCACTAAATTGATGAATTAGGGGTCTAGTTACGTTTGTCATATACCCGGATGTAAGAAAACAACTCCAAATAGCCCTCTGAATCCTACCCTTACCCTCTTCTGATATTTCTTTAAGATATCACCTTATCTCATGCAACTCTTATCGTTTTTTTGGGGGCGATCATCAGAACACGTTCACCGTAAATGATCTCGTGTTGAATTTCCTTGGTATTGAATGTTTTCCCTATTTTTTAAAATCAAAACACACATGAAATTCCTTTTTTTAACGATTGTTTTGAAAAATGTTTACTTCACTAAAACGATTGTAAAAAATTGTAAACGAATTTGTTGGAATGACACACATCCTTTAAGGGTTGGCACTTAACCATTAAATTTATAATGAGATTTATCAAATGTGGTGCCATCTATGTGGCAGATCGGACACTTTTTCATATGGTATTCGGATGATTATTAAAAACGATTCCTAAATAGAAAATAGAGACCCCCTAACAAAATTTGTGGTATCGTTAGAATGGGATTGGGACCTCTGATAGTCACAGTTGTTAGCGTACTGTCCTACCAGTCCCAGAGGCTGTGGGTTCGAATCCTGCGCTACGTGGTGGTAAACACAATGGGTCCGAAAAATTTGCCTAAGTGTGCCACAGCAAACCTAACCTAACCTAGAATGGGGTTCTTTAGTATTTTTCAATTAAAGACCACTAGATGTCCTGCGATACCCCCTATCAAGGATTAATAAAGACCTTAAATTAGTGTGGAACTCTTTAAAAATGTTAAAACATCAATTTTGGTGGATATGAAATGATTTTAAAGGATATATACAAATTTTTGGGGGTATGGATCGTGTGTTATCAATTTAAATTGAAAATTTGTGTTGATCTTCTTTTCTTTTATCATAAAATCGTTTTTTTCTTTTTCATATTCAAAAATATTCATCCTGAAATTGAAAGAATCTGACTGATGTCTTTTTACTCAGGTATTTTCTAGTTTTATTTTTTTTAAATTCTCTTTAATCTGTGCTTTATCAAAGTAGTTTTTTTTTTCTTCTTAAAACAGAACAAAGGTGATGTACACCGAAAGAACAAAAGAAACCTTTTTTTTCTGATAGGAGGGTACCTTCGCAAAAGGGATATAACGTTTGCATTATATCCTTTTTTTTGTAACCCTTTGCTTTCTAATAAAAGGAAAATTCAAAGGATGATCACCTCGTCTGCTCCTTTACACCGGTTAAATGAATTTAAAAAAAAAAAACTGCTGTCTTTGTTCTGTCCTTTCTGCATTGTGTTGCAAAAAATTAAAATAAGGTACCTTTGGGTGCCCTGTGTAAAATTGTTCCGAAATAATAATGATAATAATAAAAAAAAAAAATAAAAAAATAAAACGAGGATAAATAAAAAGAACCATTGGCCAGGTATTTTGCGATTAGAAGATGAACTAGAACCGGATGCTTTTTTACTTTACCCATTTACGCCTGTCCTTTTATTACAAATTTTGAAAATTTTTTTCCTTTTACCAATTTGCTTTTTGCTGCTTGTTTTGGTGTACTTTTCCACCATATGTGTGTGTGCAGTGGTGTGTTACCCTGCTGAAATATGAAAACAAAAAAGAAATCCCTTTTTGTAAGAGGAGTCCTTTTCAATAACTCGAATATCCTGAAGGGTGCAAAAATGTTTTTTTTTTGGTTCTATTTTGCAACTCTTCTTTTCTGGCTTTCTAAGGGCATTATACACACATACAGAAGATACCCATGATAGTTTTTAATACATTTTTACTTTTAGGTAAGTCACCCATTGTTTTGTTATCCCAGAAGGATTATGACGACGATAGACCAAAAATTCAAAATTATTTATAATGATGATGATGATCTTGATGATGATGATGAATCGCAACATCACAGGGGGTATGTGTGTTTAGGATCTTCCACCGGTTTGTTGCCATAGTGATAGTGGAAAGAATAATTTAAAAAAAATTTTAATTGAATGGCTCCCTGTATACATCCCCCTGATATTTTTATAGTGGGGCATATGATGTATGCGTAGGTCTTAGATTTTAAGCACCCCTTAAGGGGCTCAAGTTCTTGGTCTATAATCTTCTTTTTTTTTTTTTATTTTGATACAATAGGTCACATTGAAATATACCATACCGTTTTTCGGTGATAATGAAATTTTAAAAGAAGGGAACAACATTTTCTGGTTCTGTTGTTGTTTTTAAAAATTCTCCTCTTCTTTTTTTTTTTTTTTTTTCTAGCCGTTTTGTAGGTCTCATTTTATTTTATATATATATATATGTATATATATATTGTTTTGTTTGTCTAGAGAGTCTCGTCCATTTTTCCAGTTTCTTCTAAAGAAATTTACCTTCTTTTGTTTGGAACAAAATACTTTTGCCCATCATCTTGCCTTATATTCTGTTCTTATATTTGAACACCTGGTCAAAGATTAATTTTTATAAATGTATTATTTTCAGTATTTTGTCAATTATGCAGCTTTATATTTCTTTTTGTACATATATAGGATACATGGGTATTTTTTAAATTAAAATTATATTTAAGCAATAAAAATTGAAATTTTTATTCAATAAACATGCGGATCGGAAATTAAACTTTAGACTGAATACCGCTGTTTTATATGTTTAAAAATTATTTCTTTATAAAAATATATAAAAATTATATTAACAAAATTTAATTTGTATTACAGGTAAATACCCTCATATAATATGGTGTATGGAATTTCATTTTATTAAACAGTGTTTTATTTTGCTATTTTTTTTTTTAGTATTGTACTAACTTAAAATAAAACAGTGCTATAGGTTGCTATCTTATAAAGACAACCTCTTATATTTTCAGTAAGGACATAAAAATTTTGTATTTAAATAAAAACACAAAACAAATCCAGTCCAGTCCAGGTACTATGAAATTCGAATGATTCGTTATTTCTTCGATATTTTCTAATCAAATTTGGCAAATTTTCAAATTTCATATTCTTCCTGGTGTACCTTTTAATGGTTTAATGTAATCTAATAAAAATAAATTTAATTGAATCATTTCTCAAAATTACAAACACGCTTACCAAAACATTTCCCTTTAATAGATTAATTGTTTGATCAGCTGGATGGCATGTAGCATTATCTTGTTGAAATTACATATCACTGATTTCAAGTCCATTCAATTCTATTTAAAAATAGCCTTCCCACATGGCATTGATCGGCAATAAATTTATACTAAAATAAGGGTAAAAATTGCACCTTTTTCACCAAGATTTTCTTTAAACTTTAGGTGATCTAAAATCGAAGAAATTTTTAAATTAATTAAATGATTAAATTTTTACGTAAAATTCCATCAGAATGTGATTTAAGATTTCCCTGTGTAACGGCATAGAATCGATTGATTTTATCGAATTTCGAATTTGAAATCCATTTAACGAGTTTTACTTGAATTTCTCCATTCATATTCAGTCCACTTAAAATTGTAACCATTCTCAGGACTCAGGAATTGTTCTAGTAAATTTTTGTAATTTTGAAACGTTACTCATTCGTGAAATTTACCATAAATTTAAGGGTGCGTTCGATCATATACTAAAATAGAAAATTTTTATGTCCTTCTTATTGGAAATATTTTTTACAAGGGTTTTAAAGAAATTTTATGTTATTATCTAAAAGTGAAATTCCGTATTATAAGAGGTTTACTTGTATTAAAGTTTTTTTATTTTTATATTAAGTTTTTTTATATATATAAAAATTAACATATTTCTCAAGATAACGCTTTTTAGATGTTAAATTTAATTGGAATCAATAAAATTCGTTATATTCGAAAAAAAAATGTATGTAATTAAAAATGTAACACCTTTCGAACGCCTTAAAGGTAGAAAAACGTCGGACCCCCTTAAAGGAAGAAACATTTTTAAAAAAAAAAGAAAAAAAAGTGTAAATCATAAAAATTCTAAAGGGAATTAACAGAACAGCACAAAATAGGAACAAAATTAGGTAGGAAAAATACAAAATAAAAGGAACAGCCGAATTGAGAAGATCCTGTTCATTTATTTCTTCTTTTTTTTTTTTTTTCCACCTCCAACGATCACCAGGAGTGTAAAAAGATTTTTAAAAATTTTAAAGATACCTACGAAAGATCGTCGCATTGTTTTGTTTTCTATTCTTACCCCGGTGTGCAAGGATAAGACCAAAAGAAATCCATTTCCACCTTCAAAGGAAATTGTTTAGGACACCAAAAGCAAAAAAAAAAAAAAAAAAACACGTAAAGGACTCAATTTTTTTTTTGTTACCTTCCTCTGTTTTTGTCCTCCATTTGGAAACATTACTCAGATTCTGACAGGTATCCTTCAAAAAAATTCTTAAACACCTCTTCGCCGGGATTGTAGCTCAGATTTTCAGAGATTTGAAAATGCTGCTGCTGCTGCAAAGAGACGGATGGGCCTTTTAAAGGTTTTGTTGTTTTGTTGTTTTTATTTTATTTTCTATCTGGGGGATAGCCACACACCACCCTCATTTTCCCTAATTTCTTTACTTTCTGTACAATTTTTACCGTTTATCAATCTCCCACTCAGCTCCAGCGTAACGGTACCCAATGTCAAAATGTTCTCCAATTTTCTGGTACTTTAGGGGTCAGTTATTGGAGTGATGCTAACGTGAGCAGTTGTGTTTTTGTTTTCTTTTATCCTTTCTGTTCTTAACACCCCAAATTACTTACTTTAAAATTATTTTATTTTATATTTAACTATTTATTAAACGATTCAAATATTTTATAAAATACGACAATTACAATTTCGACTACAGCAGGTACGATGATCAGCTCACTTTGATATATTTTTTTTTTTTAATATTTCATTTCATTTCAATTTTAGGTAATTTTATCATTGTTTAAAAATAGACAGAAAATGTCTAAAGGGCAGCTATTCCTATTGGGTATAGTTTTTGATGTAAATCTTTTATTTCTTCTGCACCACACGCAGGATATTTTGAGTAAGAATTTTTATGAAGTAATTCTGTCTTTTATAAGTTAAAAATTTTTAAAATATACCAAACATTTTCTATATAATTTTGTGGTCAGGGCTTAATGGCTTAAGTTTTAGATTTTACAGATTTAGCTGTATGATACGGTGCCCCGGTGTCCTATAGGAAGGTGATAGCGATATGAGGGGTAATATGATATTCTTTAGGACCTTTATATACTACTGGTTCTAATGCATTGTACCGAGTATCATTGACTTTATAGAGGGGTCATGGATCTCACCACCAAAAACATAACTCCAGGGGAATGTTTTACCATTTTTTTTGTTTTTTACAATTCAGGAAAATTGAAAACTTCTCATCGGACATTGAGATAGTGACGACGTAAAGCACTTTCTTCTTTTTTTTGTATATTATAAATTCGATAAATATCCGCATAACATTTAATTGAAAATTTGATTATTACTTTAAAATTTCATATCAATTTTTTTTAAATACCGCTCTCTTTGGTATTTTTCTTTTTTTCTTTTTTCATTCTAACCTAAAAGATTTATTCTCTACGGACGGTCTAAGTAAACACAGGTGTGCAAATTAATAAACCTTCTCGGTCTTAACATTCCATCATTTCTGACTACAGGAAAGAAAAAAAAAAAAAACGAAAAAAGCGAAATAAATAAATAAAAACGAATCTTTCTTATTTTAGAAAAAAAAAAATAAATAAAAGAATAAAAAGGAGGGCGAAAAACTGTCGGTTTGGGTCTTCTTATCTTTAGTCTCATAGTTTAAATATTTGCTTTAAAGAAAGATAACGCAAAAATTATCTTAAAAAAAAAAAAAAATATATAAAAATGGAAATTAAAATCGATAAATTGTTGTTATGAAAAATTTCCAGGAATGTTTAAGTAAAAATCAATGAAATCCCTTAAGTGTTTTCTTTAAAAATAGAACCACTTTGAAGTAAATTAAAATAAAATTGAAATGAAATTAAATCAAGGGCATATTTGTCCCCCCTCCCCCCTTTTTTTCAGCGTTATTAATTTTAAACAAATTTTAATGTATTTTACTGTTATTCTGCGATAATATAAAAATTTTTATTTAGGATACAAAAAAAATAACAAAATCATTGTGGATTGATTTTAACAAAAACATTTTTATAGTCCTCCAGTCAACCGAATCAAAAGATAGACTAGAAATTCACTCAAACATAGAAATGAATTTATTTATTTTTTTTTTTTCTTTTCAAATTTGTATGCTAGAGACCCTCGGATCCTCTGACCACACTATCGGGAATAAAAGAGACAATAAAATTTTCTAAAGGGCAAGTTTAAATAAATCAATCAATCAAATCAAATCTCCGCTATCCCAAGACACCGGCTGTCGAACGAATCACTCACTCAATCGATCCGGTCAGATAGTTATTTATATTTTTTTTTTTATTTTTTTTTTTGAAATACAACCAGAATATTTGTCTATTCTTATAAAAATCTTTTTCTTATTTACCTTTTATTATTTATGTATGGCACCACAAATGCGTGTTGCATAGGTGGGATGACCCTTAAGAAGAATTTTTGTATAGGGGCACAATTTTAACTGAGTCTAGTCTTCCTTTTCACCAAACAGACGTGCATTAGAAAATGAATTGCATGAATAAAAACTTGACTATCATTGAGAATTTACTTTAAACCTTTTTGATTTAACTTTGATATTTATTAAATATATAAAAAAAATATATACGGATTATGTATAATCTAAAATTTTTGATTTATGTAAGGTTGCCCGCAGCTTTAACGTAATCTTTTAGACGATAATAACAAATGTTTGAATACGATTCGATATCGTCGTTAAATTTTATTAAAAAATACTCACGTATTTCCCTTTCAAAATTTTAATTTAGTTACTCTCGCTTAAAATGCTTTAAACTGCTGGTATAACCCTAAGCGAAAAACTCTAAGGATTCATTAGGACTACTACGACTTGAGAAAAAAACAATTTCAATAAATTTTGAACGTATCACACTTCTAAAACTGCATTTGCGATATGCGAAGTGGCCTAGTCTTGCTGAAAGGAGAAGTAGTCGTTTTCGAAAACAAATTCTTTTCTGCCTAAAAGCAACACGGCTTAAAGAATCTCCTTCTAGTAGAATTGAGAGTTAGCCTAGACGGCGTTTTCAGTACAAAACCAAAGGGAGCTTATCCCTTTTACAGAAACTCCCCAAAACCATCAAACTGATGAAGCATTTCAATACCTAGAAACATTGGCTCATATTTTAAAAAAGAATTAACTGAGCAAAAGCCCAAACTCATTTTCTGTACAGAAAATCAAATTTTAAATTGAGATCGGATTTGATTTTTTTCTATGGATAAATTTAGACTTAGCTTTGGCTTACTTTTTTTTAGCATATGACCCATAATTTTTTTTCAATTCTTAATGACCAGAAATGCGATTATTTTAAGAGCTGTGTGGCTTCGTCCCCAGTTCGTTCTTAGCAAGGATATTGCAAATCTTTGTAGCTCTTTTCTATTTGGCTTTTATCTAAAAACAAAATTCATATTTTGTTCTGTTTTTAATAAACTTTTTAAACCAAGATCTTGGGGGAGTATCAAATCAGCTGAAGACTTCCCAATTCCTCTAATTGTCCAGCAAATTTTTTTACCTAACGTCTGTTTTATTTTTGTTTTACTACAACGTTTGATGCATTTCTTGCGGTTTTCAACAGATTGAAATGTTTCCTTGAAACGTTTAATGGTTTTAATAGAGAAAAATCCTCCTTTATTCTTATTCCTGCCTCTTTACAGATCACGAAAAATCTCCGAAAAAAACCTCATCCCTCATCACTAGCCGCACGTGATGTTTCCCGTCCTACTCAACTCTCAAAAGAATTCTGATTAAAATTTCAATTTTTCACCACACCATGTGGACTAATAACGGTGATTTGTTTCTCAACAAATTAGCTAAAAAAAAAAAAAAAACGGTTATATTGGACTTACAAAAAAATGATTTAAAATTACAAGAAAAGAAATTTTTGTCTACCTTAAGAGAATTCCCCTTTTTTTTCAAATTATTCCGAAATGCGAAATGTTCTGAATTGTGTTTAACCTTTTCTTTGTTTTGTTTTGTTTTTATAAACTACAAGAGATTCTCTTTTTCTCATTTATTTGAATTCAAAAACAAAAGTAAATTTTTGAAAACCACAAAATCCACTCTCCAGTCCAGTGAACTGTTTGTTTCGGTGGGGCACTAAGGCAAAAATATTCGAAGCTGAATGTTAAAAGTTCCGATAGATGTCACTTTTGGGATTTTTACAACAATCGCAACGGGTAACACTATTTCCGTTTTTAGTTCGTTCAAAAGGAATCGGTAAATTCAAAAATTGTTGTTGTCTAGAAAATCATTTTAAAAACAAAATACCGACAATTAATAATTAAATAATGAACATTTTACTTATTAATGGAATACATTTAAAAGGTTTGTATTATTTTCGAGTTGATTTTCTCTTTAAAAGAATGATAAAACGTATTTTTAAAATTCAAATTAGAAAAATCACATTTCTCACGTGACCGTTTATATTTTGTAGGTCGGTTTTTATTTAAGGGATCCTCTAGAATAACCGGAAGAAGGGTAGAACCCTTCAGAGGATTTTCGTTGATTTTTTTACCGATTTTCACCCGTATTAAATAAAAATTGTTAAATTTGAATAAGAGGCCTAATTTTAGGTATTGGTCCAGTAATTAATAAGTGGAAAACAATTTAAAGTTACGCTAATATCGCAAGATAGCGTTTTAAATTAAAAAAGAGCATAATCCACAAACATTTTATGCATAACCTAAAAATTTTTGAATCGGTTGATAAACAGTTTTTTTTTTGGAATTTCCCTAATGATTAGGTAAATTTTTGTTAGATAGGTGGAGCCTAATTGTTTTTTTTTTTTTTTTTGTTTTTTTTTTGTTATTTTGTTTTTAGGGGTCGGTACCAAAAAAAAAAAAAAATTTTTTTTATTTTTTGAATTACGGCAGTTTGAGTTTAGGTTGCAATTCGTTTTTGGTTGGCTACTGATTCTGGTGACTCCTCTCTCTCTCTCACTCTCTCACTCTCTCTGTTAATGGTGTGGTGCGACCATCATCCCCATCATTTGTTCCCACCCATAGGATACCCCCATCACACATATGGGGGATTTTTTTGGGGTAGAAGGGTGGCCTCCTATGGGTGTTATAGAGGGGGATACACACATGATTTTCTATGTACCTCTTATTTTTCCCTATATCTTCTTCTTCCTTTCAGGGTCTCCCTGTTCATTTTCATTTTCATTTTCCACGACGTCGTCGTCGTCGTCGTCGTTGTCGTCGCTGCTGTTGCCCGCCTGCTTGCCTGCCAGCCAGCCAGCCAGCCATCGCCACCACCACCACCACCCACAGCACCCGTTGCGACGTCTTTTGGCGAGGTCGATGCCGACGACGACGACATCATTCGTATTTATTTTCTTTCTTTTCATTTATTTATTTATTTTTCTTAATTTTACCGTAAGTATAACGAATGTGACCCTTTCCACCTACACCGCAATACACAAAAATTGTGTCTATGTCCTGTCTATCTGTCCTCCTACACAATTTTATATTTTTCTTTTATTTGGTTTTTTTTTTTTTTTTTGTTTCTAAGAAAGGTTTGCGGGATAATGAAATAACGATTTACCTCCTTTTTGCTTTTTTTTTTGTCATAAAATAAAAATGAAAAATTAAAGAAAATCATTAACCTGACCCCTCAATTGACCTTACACAGAAAAATAATTTCTACCATCCTTTTTTCTTCCCAACTGATAGTAGTTGAGGATCATTCCTTGTCTATCTCTTTTTCTCTATCTTCTCTCGTTTTTTTCTGATTTTAATTTTAAAGAAAAACTGTTTCGCCCCATATGCATAAATTCTGAATTAGTAAAAAAAAAAGGATTGAAACTTTGAGAACTTTTAACGTTCATACCTGCCACATTTGCCAACGGATCGAGATAACTAAGGTTACTGTTGGGACCTCTGATAGTTCAGTTGTTACCGTCCCAGAGGCTGTGGGTTCGTATCCCACGAATAACCATGGGGTCTCCTGCGCTACGTGGTAAACACAATGGGCCAAAATTTGGCCTAAGTGTGCCTTTCTAGGCAGCCACAGCAACCTAATCTAACTAACCTCTAAGGTTACTGTTAAAAAGCCCATAATGCCTTAATTTTTTGTTTTTAAAGAAAACCCTTACTTTTCGTTCTACTCTCTTTTAAACAGAAATAAAATTACGTTTTATATGAGCACACCTTCTAGAGGACAAAGTAGCAAGGACTAGAAGAGATTAGACTTTCTGCAAGGCGATTTCCTAAGCTTGGCTAAAGTTCAAAACTCATCTGTGAAAGATCCTCTACCTCTTACCTTAGGGTAAAGGAGAAATTTTATGAAATAATTGCTCATCGTAAGCGGTAATCAAAATTGAATTGTCCAATATTCGAAACAGTCTTCCAATAGGGACTTCCGAACTTTAACAGTTAATAGCGGCCATATTGTTGAAGTTACATTTGCCAAATTGGCTGTCGTTTATTCAGTCTGTTTTACCAAATCACCATGAACGGTTATAGCGGATTAACAACACGTGCAAATCATCAAAAATTGTTTTATCAAAATCGGTGCGTTCTGCGCACTTTGCCCAGGCGAACATCGTTAATGGCGATCGCTATAGGTCAATGATAATCAACTTCTTTTAGCCTGAATTGAATGATGAGGATACCCACAAAATGTGGTTTCAACAGGACGGTGCTACATGCCACACAGCTCATGCCACTTTGGAGACATTCTGTACGATCGATTTGAAGGCATGGTGATGTGAACTGGCCACCGAGAACGTTCGATTTGAATTTTTCTTATGGGGATTTTCTTTAACTCGCAGGTCTATGCGAATAAGCCACAGAAACCAGAATGGCTCTCAAAGCCAACTTATTTTAGGACGTGTCACACGTAAAAATTATTTCATATCCCTGTTCCTGGGGGGGTATATCTAGGCTAGGATATAAAGTTAAAAGAAATGCTGTCTCTGATTTATGGCTCTTGGCGCAAGTAAAGCAAATTTGTTGTTGATTAAGAAAATATTTACCCATATATAACATAAAATCATCCACCTAAAGAATTCTGTCCTGTAGACTAAAGTAAATTTTTATCCTCCACAAAGTATTACCCTTAAAATCTTTCTAAATCACTAATTTACCTAATCATTAATAATTTTATTTATAAAAAGTGATAAGGTATTAAATTTTAATTTCTCTATTTTCTTATATATTTTATTTTTTTTATTTTATACGCTACGAAAGAAACATTTAGTTGTATTTTTTTGTAAGAGTGGTAAGAATAAGTCACATATAGGGGCACAGGATAAGGTAAAAGGATATGCAAATTTCTCTGTATAACACTCCTTTTTGGATGAAGAAGAAGAAGATGAAGGAGAAGAAGAAGTAGAAGAATAAGAAAAAGAATAAGGGACTGTGCTTGAGATAAGCAGTCTTCTTTCTTTAGCTGATGGTACCTGGCTCTTTTATATGGGGATGGGTGTGGACTATTTGCACTCCCCTTATTTAGTTATTATTTTTAACTAATTAAAATTGGGATAAATAAAGGATATTTATTATATAATTATAAAATATCCTTTTATGTATTATGCATATATAAAGGAAATATCCCTTTTAAAAGTTTACTCCTTTCGCGCCAGTCGTATCATGCAAGAGCAAAATATCTCTCCTCCCCTCCTAGCACCACCAGCAGCACCACCAGCATCATACACATTTGCAATTTTCCCATTATCCCTTTCATGCCCTTCTATCACCTTTCATGATTTTATTCTTCTTCTTCCTACTTTTATACATAGTCTGTGCGGTTGCCCTGTCCTTATGTTGTAATTTGCAGGACTAAAATATAATTTTTGCTGGCAATTGTAAAAAAAAAACAAAAAAAATATACTCGTAGGATAATGTGTGACAGCAGGCGGCAGCAAAATCGCCCCAATTCCCGGTACACAGGGGTATATGTGTGTCTGTGTGTGTATAAACCATTGAAAAAAGAAAGAGATGAAGAGGTGTCAGATAAGGGATGGCCGGGTAAAATCTCCTTCTTTTAAGGATATCGAATGATATGATGTGGCTCTGCTTCTCTATATCCCATATATGTGGATGGGAGATGATGGTGTTGGGCCACTAAATGAGTAAACAAGCCACCCCTCCCCCGCCCCTCCCTCCACCTCCCGCTGCTCCCGCAATCCGAACTCTGTCTCTCCCCCCCCCCCACCCCAACCATATCCTTGAAATATTTCTGGTACCGTATGGATTCTGATGGGATCTAGGGGGCGGTTAAAATATAGGGGGCATGGCTCGTCTCTCTGGATCCCTCTCTTATCCTTGATATTCTCCTGTGTGGGGTGTGTGTTTGCTCTCTCGTTCGTGTGTACCCCCGTCCATTGTCGGCATTAAAGTCGAATGTCGATGTCGACGTTTGTCGACGTTTGTCGTCGTCGTCGTCGTCGTTGTCGTCTCCGTCGTCTGGCACTGGCTGAATTTTCTTGGATGGATTCCCTCTGTATGGTGGAAATTATTTAGTATCCCTTCTCCTTTCAGTTTGTTGTTGTTTTTTTTTATTTTACCTAATTTGTTAGATGTCCAGCAGATGAAAAGGGATATGCTGCTACTGCTACTGCTGCTGCTACTGTTAAAACTCAAGATATTTTCCCTAGTGGTTTTTCTGTGTTTCTTGTCTCCTCTTAAATAATTACAAACCATTTCTGATTGGAAAATTTTCTCCTTTCATCTGTATGGTTTGTTTTTTTTTATTTATTTTCTTAGAAGTAGAGGGGTATGGATGGGGGGAGATGGGGGGGGGGTATATAATATACCAAAGTATTTAATAAAATAACAAAAATAATACCGAAACAAAAAAAAAAGAAAAACCAGGCTTAGAAAAGTTATTTTCATTTTACACGCCTATTCGAACTATTTCAACTATTTCAACTATTTCCAACTATTCGAACTAGCCCCTAGTATTATGTCTTTATCGTATCTAATCTCATTTTTGTGAAGTATATTAAAATGAGATAAATTCGTGATGCAGCATTATCATGGTGAAATTTACTCTTGTACTAAATGGAGTTTAAAGGAATTGCTTTTTTTTACAATTTTAGAATATGTAGTATGATTGAATAAAAACCGAGATATTGTAATAATTATAGTAGGATATTTAAAAATTGTACTATATGAAAAAATTATCTTGACATAAATGAATTGAATGAACTGGAATGGAATATGAGAAATTTTGTGATGAGAAGGTGATTTTTAGGGGAGGGTAGGAATAATTCTGAACCATCAACACCCGCCCACATTTCAACATATATTTTATTTTATATATACAGAGGGTATGTGTGTGTGTGTGTGTGTGTGTGTGTGGGTATATGGAAAATGGAGATGGCAATTTAGCAAAACTGCTTTTGGGTACTGCTTTCACCTTTCGTTTTAACGTATGGCCTCTGCTTGGCCTGATCCCATCCTACATCCTGTCACACTGCTGCTGCTGCTGCCAGTGCTACTGCTACTCTGTGCTACTGATACTTTGCCAGCATCATCAGCATCCCCCCCTCTCCCCTCTACCCCCTCCCCATAACTAAAAAAAAAAGGGAAATACTTGAAGTGTGTTGTACTCTTGTACATAAAAATTTTTGTCATCTGTTAGTTAGTTAGCTATAAAATTTTATATTTTATATTCTGGGGTTCCCTTTTCACAATTATGCTATTATTTATTATTTATTTATTTATTATTTTATTTTATTATCCCCCCCCCCCCCCGCATTCCCCTTTTCCCCCCTGACTCTTCCCCTCATACTCAAATATGATCTTTTTGTTTTTTCTGTGTATAGTTTCCATTTTCCAGCATCCCCTCTAAGAAAAGCCCACAGTGTCTGTACCATCCCACCAAAAATGGAATAAAAAGGAAAATGTTTATTTTTTTTTTTTTTTGTGGGTGTCTGTGTATTTTGTACGACAACAACGACACCAACGACGACGACGACGACGACGACGACGACGACGAATCCCCAAAAAGGAAAATCAGATAGATAGGAAAATTCGTGTGGAAAACATAATATGGTAAAACACTCTCCTGATTGGTTAATGGGGGATCCATACAAAAATTTTCCTCTCTCAGTGGATCCTTTTGATATTGTGATGATTTTAATGAAATAATTAACAAAATGTCGGACGTGGATTGGCTAAAACGAAATATTACACAACGTTTTCTTCCCACCTCTAAAAAGAGAAAATACTGAAAATCAGCTATCCATCCTTTACCTAATTTTCTTATATTCCGGAAACCCTAATTTTTGCTTTTATATAATTTTCTTAGTATTCTTTTTTGTTTTGTTTTTACAATAATCTCATTGGATGTGATTTATGATGAGCTAAAGCATTTTATTTATAAAATTTTATAAATTCTAAATGCAAAAATATGAAAAACAAAAAGCCATAATTTCTTTGTTAGAATTATTTGTTTTGAGGGTATAAAAATAGAGCCTATAATAATTTTCTACTTAAGCCAAACAATTGTTTAACTCAAAATTGGTATGTGAAAATTTACTTCATCAAACAACTACAAATGTGAGTGCGAGTACGAGTAAAGTTTTAAATCCTGGAATTGATGAAATAAATCCTCAGAACAACAAAACTGTACTAGAAGAAAAACCAATGGACGTTTCCATTATACAGCATTATAACTACCAGCAAAAGGAAACTATGCTAAAACTAAACAATGATCCAGAACCGGAGAGAACTCTTCATCCAGACTGCGTACCTTTTTTGAAAAAATATTTAGAAAATGTCCGTGATTTCACCAATAGACAACGGACCGAACCGGAAAAATGTCTAGGATGGTCATGGTTACATTCTAATTTGTCGGAAGGTATATTTTCGTACACACGGTAGATGAATTCAAACAGGATCACTTTCTAAATTTCTAATTAAATTCAAGTATTAGCTGTATAAGCTGAAGAGATATGTCGTTTACGTTAACGTTTTAAAACATAATTAAAAATGACTAAATATTAATCTTAGTTTTATTGGTAATTGAAGTATCAGTTATAAGAAAAAATGATACCTTCCAAATGGTCTCCTCTTGTAGCTCCACAAAAATTCATTCATTCTTTCTTTTCAAACTCTTATCTCACCAATGTTGCGAATAATTTGAATTTTTCAAAAGCAGTCATCAATTGTGGATTGTTTTTATAAATTCTGACTTTTTTTTTTTTTTTACATAACCCGAAAGGAATTAGTCTAACGATGTTAAATCACATGATCTTCGTGGCCAATTAACATCATCATCATCATCATCAATAAATTGTTTCTTGTGCAATGTGAGATGTAGCCCCATCCTGTTGAAATTTAAAAAACAAAATATATATCCTCTAGATCCAAACCTACAGAAATTCAATTATCATTAAAACAGTTTTACCAGTAGCATTTTTAAAAAATTCTAGATCCAATTACACCACCAAACCGTAGTTGAGCATACATTTCTCATGGAATTATATTCGTTGATTTTTCTCATCACAGATACGGGGTAATTTTGTTTATTTAACATTAAACCGACCATTTTCAAAATATCCCTTATCAGAACCCGGTTATTTGTATAACACACAAAAAATGGGAATTTTATAATGGAAAAAAAACTGATACTAGGGATGGATTGTAGAAATTGTAGAAAGGCCATTATATCTGTCTGTTTGTTTAATTTCTTTTTTAACATTTACCTAACATAGCCAACTGGTACCTCTAAACCCAAATTATAAAGTCGGATTATAACACGTTAAAATCGAAAATATGAGCCTATTAACCTCTCTCTATACGAGTGATTGGGACAGAAACGTAATTTACGTTATCACAATATTAATTTTAGCTAGTGTTATTCGAAAAGAAATTTAATCTTACCCTTGGTTGGTTGGTTGGTTGCTGTGGCTGCCTGGAAAGGCAGCACACTTAGGCCAATTTTGGCCCATTGTGTTTACCACATAGCGCAGGAGACCCCATGGTTATTCGTGGGATTCGAACCCACAGCCTCTGGGACTGGTAGGACAGCGCGCTAACAACTGAACTATCCAGAGGCCCCTAGTTCTTAATCTTACCCTTTAACTAACAAAAAAAACTCAACTCCTTCCAGGCCACACATCACACTAAAAACCTTTCATCCCTCGTAAAAATAAAAATAAAAATAAAAATAAGATGAAGACACCCCCCCATACTTAATTTAAATAAGAAGAAAACCAAGAAATTACATACCCTACAACGGAAAGATTGTAAAAACTAAGAGGGTGGTTGGGATAAGGGGGTTGCAAAAAATGATAAGGACGAATAAAAAGAACATTTTTTTTTACGAAGGCAGTTAGAGCAGGATAGTGAGTAAGAAAAACAAAAAAAAAAAATAAAATCTAATTTGCATTAGCGCAACTCCTTCATATTCACCGAGATGAAGAAAAAATTTTATCTCTCCTTTCTTCTTTTACATTTAAGTGCCATAGAAGGGAATATTTTTTTGTTAGCGCTATAAAAAATAAAAGGAGCAGAGAAGGTAACTAAACCCACCCACCCACCCACCCACCCATACACACATGTGAACAAAAAAATTTTCATGTTATCCCTTTTTTCCTCCCTCTAACACCCCCACCCACCCATCTGTAAGGGGATAATACAAAAATTAAACAAAAATCATTTTTTCATCTATTTCGCAAATTGTTTTCAGTTTAAATGCGATCAAATTTTAATTAATAAATTAACGTAATTTTCGTAATATTCGCCCCCTTTTTATATTTAAAAATCATAGGGTTTTATCTCCTAAAAAAGAGAAAAAACCAAAGCACCAAAAATATTCAAAATAACCTCACCGAAAAGAGCCTAACCTTAGCCTAAGCCTAGCCTAGCCTAGCCAGCGTTTCTTGTATCGTTGCACCCATAAGCACCAGAAAACAGCAAAAGCGCGCACCCATGATGAGCTGAGATTAGGAATAAAAAATAAAAAAAATAAATAAATAATAAAGAAGAAGAGCGAATATTTTTCGCTAATTTTTTTTAACCCCTCTTTTATCTTCTCTTCTTTTGAGAGAGAAAAAGAAACAACAACAACAGCAACAGCAACAAAATTTTTCCCCTTCTCTGAGTGTAGAGAGTGTGAAAAAAGAGGAGGGATTAAGGTTTTTTTTTTGTTGTTGTTGTATTTTTTCTCCAGTATTTCTGTAGTTCTCTTCAACTTTTAGAGTTGAGCCAAATAAAAGAGACAATATGAGAAAGAGAAAAAATTTTCATGAGCATAAAAATTGCAAAAAAAAAAAAAAACTTTACAGAGAGTAATTTTGTTGTTGTTGTTTTTGTTTTTTGGTGGTAATCAGAGCAGAGCGCATTTTGAATTTCTCTTTTGTTTTTTTCTACTCAATTTGGATTTTTGCACGCTCTCATTTAACATTTTGCGATTTACTCAATTTTAAAAAATTTTGTCGGTTTTTTTTTTTTGTCTGTTTTTTTTTTTTTATATAGGGGGTGTAAATTAAAATTTTCTCGAAAATAAATTAAAAAAAAATATTTTCCCATATATTTTTTTATTTTTTATTATTAAATCCCCAACCCCCTCCCCCCTATTTCAACCCCCCCCCCCCTTACCCTACCGCTAGACAACCCTCCACCCGGTAGAGAAAAAGATAAAAAAAAATAAAAAATTTTTAATAAGCCGGGAAAAGTACACAACAAGAAAACATCACACGCGGTTAAACCAGTTGTTTTTTGTGTAACGTTTTTAAAACTCCACTGGTGGTGCCTGAGACTTAAGAAAAACGAGATAAACGGCATTTTTCGTTTAAATGTAAAAATTTCTCCACACACACACACACACACACACACCCCAACAGTTGATGATGCGCAATTTTATTTTAGAGAGGGGGGAGGGGGGGGTATTTAAATAAAAAATTTGATTAAAAAGTAAAAAAAAAAAAATCGCAAATTTGTACCCCCATTTCACCACCTTTTTCCATCGGATACCCTCCACCAACGCGGTGTGTGTGTGTGTGTGCGTGCATATTGTTTCCGTTGTCGGCTGTTCGTAAATTGTGGTGGCGCTCGCATCGAATTTTTATTCTCTTAACATTTTTCCTGTGGGTTCGCTTAAAATGTTCTCTCCACAACCACAAGATTCTGCTCTCTGTTCTCTGTTCTCTGGTCTCTCTTGTTCTGCTCTAATACTGCTGCTCACGGAGGAGGGGATATTTAAGAAAAATTTGTTGTTGTTTTTTTTTTTTAGTTTTTTTGTTGTTTTCTCTTGTACTCTGGTAACGATTTGCGGATTCGGTCGTCTCTGTAAAAACTTTTCTGTCGTCTCTGTCATCTCTGTCGTCTCTGTCGTGTTGTAGTCGTCGTCGTCCATCGTCGTCGTCGTTGTCGTCCTCATCGTCGACATTTTTCAACAAATTTTCTCGTTAGTTAGTCCGTTCGTTCGGTTTTTGTTCGCTCGTTCGTTCGTTCGCCGCTCGTTCGCCTGTCGTTCGTTGGTTCGATGAGCCCTCCTCAATTATACACAACTCATTCGCGTGTTTATTACTTAACGGACTTGAACGTTGCGCGGCGCGTGTTTCACCGGGGGATTTGTGTCTCTATAAAAAAACCTTCCTATTTTATTTTTTTTTTTTTGGTGCCCTTAATTTTTAATAAATAAAACAAAATAAAAAAAAAAAAAAAACCGTAAAAGGCAACTACAGCAACAGCAACAACAACAACAAACAAAAAAAAAAATTATATATAATTTTTTTTTTTACGAATAAAAATCATCATGATTTAAAATAACAGTTAAAACTATTTATTTATTTTATTTTTATTTTGATATATTTTTTTTTAAATGTGGAACAAAACACGATGAGAAGTAAATTTTTTTTTGGTATTTTTTTTTCCTTTGTGGTGTGTTTGTTTTTTTTTTGTTTTAAACGAAAAAATTGAAAACCGTTTTTCCACCCAAAATACAAAATACAAAAAAACAACAAAAAAAAACATTTGTTTATCGCGAATTTTTACTTGGAAAAGTGGATTTTTAATTCAAATTGAAAATAAAATTTTGCTAAAACAAAAAAAAGAAGAAAAACTTTACATTTTGTAGGAGTAAAAATTATAAAAAATAAAAAAAGTGTTAAAAATAAATCGTGTGATATTTAAAAAAAAAAACAACAACAAATAAAAAGAGAAAAAATAGTTGTGATCATTTTTCGTTTTAAATAAAAAAAAAATTTCTGTGAAAATATAAAAAAAAAAATCATTTTGTGTGAAAAAATTTCTTTTTAGTGTGACCAAAAAAAAAAAAATAAATTATTGCGGATTATAAAAAACGAAAAATAATAAAAAACAAAAAAAAATCAAATCTTTATCCCAATTTTAATTTGATTTTCTGTTAAATAAATAAAAAGCATAAAAAAAAAAATTATTATTAAAAAATTTCAAAAATTTCAAATTATTCCTTTAGAAAATCAAAAGAATATTTCTCGATTTTGTTCACAGAATGATAGAAAAAAACAAACAAAACAGCAACATTTATTTCTTCCTCCACTTCTTAAATATGTCCCCCGGGTTAAGTTAGACAAAAAATTTTTTTACCGTTTCTAGAATTGCAAAAAAAAAAAAAACGTGTAAAGACAGAAAAGGATTTTTATTTTAAATCTTCTAAACCAAACTAACAAAAAACAAAAAACGACAAGACATTTTTCTACGCTTATTTTAAAAAGCAAAAATAAAATAAAATAAAATTGTAGCAGTTTTTAATTTTTAAATTTCCTCCAAAAAATATAAAAAAACTTTTAAGGGGATAGACAAAACACGGTTTCAAAAAAATTCTGGTGGATATCCACCCTTTTTTTTTTAATTTAAATGAATTCCTCCTCTTTTCTTTTATTTTTCTTAATAAAGGAAATCTTTTTTTAAAAATTGAAAATTCTATCGAATTTCAGCGGAGCTAAATGGAATTCAACTTTGCAACATATTTTCCCCCCCCACCCCCCGCCTTCCGGACGAGAAATGCATTTTCTTTTTTATTTTATTTATTTTTTAATCTTAAAAACACTTAGCAAATTTTTATTTCTTATTTCTTTTGCTTTTCCAAGTTTTCAAAAAAACAAAAAACGCACGTATTCCAAAATTTCAGCTGTGCACCCCCCACTTAAAAATTGTGTGTTTGTCTTTTTTTCTTTTATTACAATTTAAAAAATAAAAAAAAAAAAAAAACCGTCCACAAAAAAATAAAACAAAAACAAAACAAAAAAAAACAACACAAAACGGTTCAAAGAAAAAATTTTAAAAAAAATTGTGATGTGCTTTTTTTTTTTTTTAAAACAAGCCAAAAAAAAAAAAAAAACAGTGGTGCATTGTGTGCTTGAAAAAAATAAATAAAAAAAAAAAAATTCATTTTGTGAAAAATTAAAGCAAAATTTTAAATAAATAAAACAACAACAACAACAAAAAAAAATAACCTGTGGTCTGTTTAGTGTTTTTGCTGTTTTTTTTTTTGTAACCTTTTTTAAAAAATGTTTAAACACGAAAAAAAAATAAAAAAATAAATCCAGAGTGATAAAAACGAATTTTGTGTGAATGAAAAAATTCTAAAAAGTGTAATAAAACCCCACAATAAGTGTGTAAAAATTTTATAAGACCTTAAAAGTTTTTATAAAACCAACACAAAAATTTTCTTACATTAAAAAATAACAAAAATAAAAATAAAAACCAAAAAAAACCACTAAATTCTCACACGACACAAAAATTATTAACAAAAAATAATAAAAAAACGAAAAAATGTTAAAGTTAAAACGAATGAAAAGAAACAAACCGGGTCCTAAAACTGACCCTTGTGGAATACCGCAAAATTACTGCAGACGTATGTAATTAATGAAATTAACAAAAAACAAAAATAAACACCAAATAAACATAACAAATTCAAATTTATTAAAATAAATAAAAATATAAAAGAAAAAAAAAAGAAAACAACACATTTTTCGTGTCAACTATGAAAAGAATTAAGCAGAAAACGTTTTCTCATTTGTCTGTCCTCTTCTAGTTGACGCACTTTTTTAGTATAAGTTTTTTTTATATATATATTATTTAAAATATATATATATATACATATATATATATATTATATATTATTTACTTTTACTTTTCTTATTTTTAGAATACACCGCGCTCTTACCGCAAAATATTTGGACTTATCCAATTATCCAATTTTTGAATGAGTGCTTGTCTTTCTCTGGATTAAAAATGAAGAAACGGAAATGTTTTTATACACACACTCCTCAGCTTGTACTTTTTTTAATTAAGAATCAAAAGTACACTCATTAACTGTAATTGGAAAATAATTCAACAATTTCAATAATAGGAAAAAATGAATTAAAAGAAAAAAATATCACACGCTTACTGTGTACCCGAATTTCATTAGTTAAACTCATCTAATAACTCAAAATTTTTATTTTTGTATTTAGAAACGTTTGTTAAATTAAAACAAGACTTAAAAAAAAAAAGAAAATCCTACTGTCTCATATATTTGTAAACTTTTCCACAACAAAAATTTACTAACCCACCAGGAGGGTAAAATGAAAATGTTGCATATGCACAGTAGCCGTACGCGAACGTATTTAAATTAAAATCACACCTTTTATGGCTAGCTAAACTCTCCAGTGAAGAGACATTAGAAAAAATTATAAAAACTTAAAAAAAAATCTTTCATTTCACATATCTATAAAAGTTAAGGCATTATTCGCATATTGTGTGATTCGAATTATAATAAAACCGGGGTTTATCAAAAGAAATTGTACAGAATCAATGTCAGTTTAAAATAGCAAACAGAAATTATCGCAAAATTTAATTTAAACGACTTTCTATTTTATTTTTAGTATACTAAATAAAAAAATAAGGTAAAGGAAAATAAGACAAGGGCATTTATAAAAAAAATCGAATATGATAAAATCGGATAGACTTATTACTTAAGAGATGTATCGTCGGTAAAAGATGAACATCTCTTTTTCTCTCTTACCATTAGCGCTGGATAGTAACAAAAGGGCAATTACCTACGATTATTTCGTTAAAATCACCTAAATAGTCACAATATAATTTTTTGCAACAAGACATCGCATCCTGCTATACGGGCAAAATAACTAAGCTCCAAATAATTGTTCATTTTCATCAAAATTATCACTTGCAATTAGTCTGGGACGTATCACTCCTATTGAGTCCTTATGAGGGAAAATAATAAAAAGATTTACATACCAAGGGATTCGATAAATCTAGTAAATTACTAACAGTTAGTAAATTAGGTGTAATACAAAATAAAATTATTCAATTTTCAATATTAACGAACTATTCTATTCCGTTTATATGTTTTTTAGTTTTTAACAAGTTATTTCTTTTTTACTGTAGAGAAAATAAGCTTTAAAACTGAGAGTATAAAAAAAAAATATTTACGTTTTTCATTAAACCAGAAAAGACAAGCCACACTCATTTAAAAAATAATTGAATGAGGTAAACTATTTTGTGTTCGAGAGTAGTAAAGGGTCTTTCATTAAGCACTTCCTATTTTTTTTTAAATTTAAATAAAACAAACTGTGTGTAATGTTGTGAGAAATTTTCTAGCCATTAATGTAACCCCGTCCGCTTTCGGTTTATCTGGGTGGTGGCGGCGGCGTGTGAATCTGAAATGTTAAAAATGTTCCATATGATTCTATAGCGCATAAATCATAGGCTTGAATTTAACCGATAGACAAAATGGGGTGGATGGTTTTTATATGTTGAGACTTTAAGGGGCCGCTCTAGTTTCTGTGGCTTATTAACTTAAGAAATACCCCTGAAGAAAATGTTTAACAAGATTTTTTAAATTGCAACGATCTCACGTTGGTTCAGTTCACATCATCAATGTCCTTGAATTACTAGGTGTGTTTTCGTGCAGAATGTCCAATGTGGCGATGTAGCGTCGTCCTGTTGAAATTCCACCAATTCAGGAGAAAATAAAGTTGATTATCATTGATCTACCTAGTCGTACCATAAATTCTGTCACAACTTTAAAGAAGCAATAAAAGATTTACTCGAAATGACCTCCTTTAGCTTTTAAACGTTGCGGCCACTGGCCTAGAGCGGCACGCACGGTATTCAACGACATTTCATTTGTTCCTTTCACCAACGATCTTTTCAGACTGTCCCAAATTGCGGTGGTCCTTGTTCTCTAACTCTGTCCATAAATGCATAATCCAGCGGCTCTAGGATGGCCTTGGATCTTCTTGTGCAATAAAATTCAGGAATGTTGTGCTTTTTGCTTTTGTGAGCAGGAGCAGTGTCTTGCTGGAAGACCCACCGAAGAGAGTTTGCGATTACAAAAAGGTTTCACAACACCTTCCAGCACGTTGGTTTTTGATAAATCGCCTTTTTCGCTAAAAATTGAGTGTTGTGACACCTTTTTTATGGGATACACCCCACCAAATCATTACACAGAAGTTGGATGATGACCTCGTTGCAACCTGGGAACCATAAACCTTATCATTTTGTTTATTAAAAACTTGCTCCACAGTAAAAATTTTTTGTTTTTTCGTCGGTAAAGAGGATGTTCTCATGACCATTGGTTTGCGTGCCAAAGCAAAGAGACTCTTCCACCTTTCCAGTCTTATTTCCTTTAACCGTGGAGTCAACATGTGTGGGCTGTTGACCGACGATAAGCCTTCATATGAAGGATCATCTCGAATGAGAGTCTTGTCTTCTCGATCTTGTGGAAATTTTTGTTTTTGCGCAGTGGATGGCACTGACTGTGTTCGAACGGTACGTGAACGACCGATCCTTGCTCTCTCATTCTATGCCTAAGGTTTCATTAAATCGTTTCTATGGTTTCAATAAATTCAACAAAATTTCAGAAGCAATTTTTTCCACACTTATTATAGCGATACGATTTTCTTTTACTCCCCCACACGCCATGATTACGAGAGTCGAAAGACTGTCACCAAAACCAAAAGATCGGAATATTAGCGCCGTAGTACAGTTCCATTTGTTACAAAGTCCAACATAACACGGTATAACAATTCTAGGATAATTTCTGAGAAAGCGCACATTTGAAATTGTGTGACAGGATTTATGGCAAGACTACAGGTACAGTGCTCGCCTGGGCGAAGCCGCATACGGGGAAACGTTGTCCGTTGTCCGTTGTCCGTTACCCAATTTGACAGATGTAGCTTCAACAGTAATGGCCGCTATTAACTGTCAAAGTTCGGAAGTCCCTATTGGAAGACCCTTTATAACATTTTTATATATATATATATTTTTTTTTTGTTTGTTTTGCTGTTATCTCTCTCTTAATGCGAATGTTTCTGCGTCGTTTAACAAAACATTTTAGATAACGTCTTTTAAATCAACTTTACTCTATCATTTTGTGAACAAAATACTTTGATTAATAATTCCGGGATAAAATAGAAAACAAAATATAAAAAATTAAAAAAAAATATAAAGGAAAAAACAGAGAACAGTCCAACGAAGTCCAAGTTAACGAAATTCACACTTTTGAAATATTTTGTGGTTTTTAAATGTTTTATTTAAATTTTGTTATATACACATATATAAGCTGTATATACAAGTTATATATATATGTGTATAACAAAATTGTTTTTATTTATCTCCAGGACAATGAAACATGTTCCTACAAAACAAGAAACAATTTAAAAGTTCAAATGAAAATTTTAAAAAGAAACTAATTCGCCATCATCAACAACAACACGAAAAACATTTAAAAAACAGAAATTAGAAGAAAAACAACAAGAAATAATGTTTTGTGAATACACCCTGTAAATATTATAAACAAAAAACAAAAAAATGCACTATGTAGAAAATATTTAAAAAATTAAAATATAAGAAAAAAATTATTAAACGAAAAAAACAGCAAAGATGTAAAAATAATTTTTGCTCAAAAAAATATTTAAAAAATGCAAAAAATGGTTTGAGAGTTCCTATCACGCAAAAAAAAAAGAAACAAAAAAAAAAAAAAGCAAAAAAAAAAAGAAAAACGAAAAACAACAACAACAAACATCGCAACAAGTAAAAAAATTTATTTAATAAAAAGCAACAACAACAACAACAACAACAACACTAAAATAAGAGAGACTAAAAATTATAAACAAAAGAAAAACAAAATTGAGAGATAATGAGACGAAAGTAATTGAGAAAATTTAAAAAACAAAACCCCCCTTTTGTTTTTTTCTGTTGTTGTGTGTGAAGAAAGAGAGAGATATAGAAATAGAGGGAGAGAGATAGAGAGAGAGGGAGAGAGTACAACGTTTTCTTTTGGTTCATTAAATGCCAAATTTGCTCTGGAAAGTGAAGAAAGGTAAAAAAATACATCAAAATTGTTTTTTTAAAATTTCATTTCATATTCTTTTAAAAAAAATCATTTAAAATAAAAATGTTTTTCCTGTTTTTCCCCACAAATTCCACCCAAAAATAAATGAAAAGAATCTCAAAATTCTCCTCATTTCGAACTGAACCCAATTTTTAATTTTACTAAACCCCAAAAACAATTTTTAATCGAATTTCTCCACTATACACACGGGGTAGCCTACCGTAGCCTACCGTAGCCCTAATTAAAATCATTCCCAGAGGCTGTGGGTTCGAATCCCACGAATAACCATGGAGTCTCCTGCGCTACGTGGTAAAATTGGCCTAAGTGTGCCCTTTCTAGGCAGCCACAGCAACCTAACCTAACCTACCACACCACGGGCCCATTCGGTCCATCCAATTTTTGAGTAACATTTTCAATTATTTCGGGTCTCTTATGACAACAGCAATAGCAAAGCTTGAAAATCTCTTAGTTGAGGTCTTGCCGGTCAAATCACATCACCATTTTTACTGATTATGCAATTTCCGATTGATAGATCGCTTGTGATTGTTCGCTGTATGGCACGTAGCGTTGTCCTGTTGAAACCAAAAATATTCGTCCCCAAGTCCCGAAGGCTTCAATTTCCCCCGAAAAAAACCAAAACCAATCGGCCAAACATTGCGCCGTAGTAGCAGTGTCCTCGCCATTGACGAGTTACGGCGGCTCCATCTTCATTTTCAAAGAAAAATATACCGCCGGATCACAAAATTCACACCAAACAGTCACTGGTTGTGGGTGCATTGGTTTTTCCGGTGTTTTCTGTGCCCCACAAACAGACAGTTTTGCGCTTATTACGATAACCACCGAGGTTGGAAATGAGTCTCGTCCGAAAGGATGATTTGTTTTTTGTTTGGGGTAAAATCCATCGCCATCTTTGACCAATTTGCAAAACCGTAGACTGGCTTTTTTAGCTGTCTGTACCAATTGAACTTTATATGGGACTTCATGGCGCAAGATCTTTACGCACAAAAATTTCGGATCAAAGAAGAGAGTTGCAATTGTTCCCAATTGTTGAGAACGATAACGAAATTGTTGTTGTTGATGTTTTTGATTCGAGCGCACTCCGGATACACACCGGACGTACACGAGAGTTGTTGTGATCAAAAAAGGGTGGAGGGGATTTTGTTGTATTATAGCGGAATACCCCCTCAATCCGATAAGAAAACGATTCCCCAAACAAAACAAAAACATTATTCGCATATTTCCACTAGACTTTCTATCCCCAGTATTATTTCCATTTTTTTTTTATTATTATATTTTATTTATGTATTTCCTCCTGTATAAAAAAAACCCATATACTCGTGGAAAAAATAAATAAATAAATAAATAAAAAAATATAATCCCAGGCAAAAAGAATCCTCCACCAAGATATAACCAGATGATGTGGTAGCGTAAAATATTTTTGGTCTGGTGGTCATATAGTGTTGGATTAGTTTGCTCTGTGGCCCTTTTCCTAACCAAATTGAGAAGGAATTATATTTTTTCTCAATTTCTAGTTTCTCTAGATTTCTACCACTATAAGGAGATACCCACCTAAACCCACTAAAAGTAAAACAAATAAACAAAACAGAAAGAAACGAAAATCCAACATCTTACTGGATATTGTTTTTTGTTCAGGATAAAAGAGAAAAGTGTACATAGTAAATGAACGGGGGATGGGGGGAGGGGGGGGAGGAGAAGGGCGCGGATAGGGCGAGAACATTTCCTACTAAGAAAATTAAGTGGTGTGTATTCCACAACAGTAGTGTTAAAATAAAAACGCAGCAGCAGCAGCAGCAACAAAAGTCATCCCGGACAAAAAAAAATTCATCTAGACTAGAAAACAGAATGGTCCTCTCATTTACCCCTCCTCCCCTTCCCCCAACCCCCCCCCACAAAACCCTCTTATATACATAAAATAGCTCATAGGGCCATTGGACGACAGATAGAGAGAGAGAGAGAGAGAGTAGACCTTTTATGCTTAATGTAACCCCCGGTATTTACCTCTATAGAGAGAGAGAGTATGGGTGGTCCATGGCCATCACCTAAAAACAAAAACACTATGGGGTGTGGTGATTGGACAAAAAATTAACGGGGGATGAGAGATATACACATATAAACACACACGGTGGGGCTGCTGCTCATTCGTTGTTGCCTCTTGTTGTTGTGCCCCTGCCCCTGGTTATAAATTTTGTGTGAATTTTGTTGACTTTGTTATAAAAAAAAAAAAATTTCACATCTATGGCTATTTCAATGTTTTCAGGATTTATAATTGATTCATTACCCATAACTCTTACCCCTATCCGTATATCTGGATGATTTCTTCTTTCTTTCTTTTCCATTTTTATATATTAAAAAAAAAATTGATTGATTCAATGAATCTTTTAAATTACGAACATACCCAGGTATTCTTTTTATCGAAAGTATTTAATTTAAAATGGTTAAATAGGTTAGATTAGGTTAGGTTGCTGTGGCTGCCTAGAAAGGGCACACTTAGGCCAATTTTTTGGCCCATTGTGTTTACCACGTAGCGCAGGATTCGAACCCACAGCCTCTGGGACTGGTAGGATAGCGCGCTAACAACTGAACTATCAGAGGCCCCAATGGTTAAATAAATTAAAACAAAACAAACAAAAAATATCCAGAGAATTTTATATCCTTTGATCAAAAAGTATCCGAGCACACACTACAAAAGTAGTAAACTCAACTAAAAAAAAAAAAAAAAGATAGTATGCCTAATTTTACCGTTATATCCTCCCCTTCTCCTTCCCCTTCCCCTTCCCCCAACCACTGTGTATATCCCCAAATCCTCAAATAAAAGTTGTACGCCTGTGTTCCTCTTAAATCTTCTGAATAATTTTTTACAACAAGGACCCTGTGGTGTTTTTCTTCTTGTTATCCTTATTTATTTTTTTTTTATGTATATAGCTACTAACAAAAAGAAAAACAAAATAAACCCATAGAATTAATTAGAGACCTCAGGATTGTGTGTAATTTTTTTGAGTATAAGAAAAAATCAACGAATACACCCAATTTTTGTTTTCTGTTGTTTTTTGTTTCCCATCCGTGTTGTGCGTCAAGTCACACATGACACAACGTTTAAAATGCGCGAGGGAAAAAGGAGTGGTCATCTCTCATTGTAACAAGAACAACAACAACAACAACACAAAAATGGCAACAGCAAAAGCAATGTGAACGCGAAATGAGAACGACAAAAGCGATGTCGATGATGACGATAGAGGGGAAGGAGGAGGAGGAGGAGGGGTGGTATTATATAAAAGGTCCAGATCCAGATCCTTGCGGTGGAGGGGAGGGGGGGGGGATATATTTTTATATCATCAACGCAACCACCAACAGCTAAAACCTTCCCTTTTTTTTTTTTTTTTTTTTTGTATTAAAAGTTACCACCCATACCTCATATAATCCCCGCCCCGCCCCCCATCTACCCCCTTATATTTGTTACATTTTCACTTGTATCCCCCCGCCCCCTCCATGTATCATTTTCATTAGTTCCCTTCTCCTTACACAGTAAACAGTGTTTTCGGTCCAATAAAATGAGAGAATCCTCTCATTTTAATTAGAAAGCCAACCACAGAGCTGAAAATAGGAAAATAGGCGCGCTTAAAGGGGTGTTTTTATCATCATCATCATCATCATTACATTTTCTATATATAAATGAAATAGATTCGTACTCCTCTATCCTTTATATATCAAAGTATGTATATAAAAAGTAAATAAATCTTATGTCTCACAATATTCTCTATATAAATACATAATAAATTATTTTTATATATAAAAATACAATCCCCACCACACATTTTCGCATCTCTAATTATATAATTTTCTCCTGAATATAGGCAAATCAAATAAATGCAATCCTTGTAATTAAGCGCGCGTCAAGTAGGAAATTTTGTAACTACAGACAAATTTTCTGATTGGGCCACCCACATTTTTGTTCGTTTGTTTGTTTGTTTCTTTTGTAATTGGTTGAAATTTTTAGTGCGAACAGGGAACGATGATTAGAAGAAGAAACCAAAAATTTAATTGTGTTGGTCTTTTATACGTTGGGAATTTAGCATGATTTTTATTGGATAATTTGGGGGGGGGGGGGGGAAGTATTGAAATTTGATTGGAACCGAAGGATTGGAATATAAAATGGCGTTGGTACAACAACGAAGAAAATTCTCTTGTTTTTGGGGGGTAATTTTAGATATAAAATGGAAAAATACTTTTTGCTACTATGGTTAGTTATTTAAATTTAATTCGTAATTTGTTTAATTCATTTTTATATTACAAAAGAAATTGAATTCAATTGTGGGATTTACCACAAAATATTTCTTTTTAAATTAAAACGATTCAAAATGAAATTAAACGAACAAATCGTTAGTAATTATGGATTAAAAATAAAGTAAGGGGGTATGCTTAAATCAAAAGTTCGGTTAGGTTACTGTGGCTGCCTAGAAAGGCCCATTGTGTTTACCACGTAGCGCAGGAGACCCCATGGTTATTCGTGGGATTCGAACCCACAGCCTCTGGGACGGTAACAATTGAACTATCAGAGGCCCCAATGATGATACAATTTTTAAATATTTTGTTTAACCACCCTTACCTGGAAGGACACAGGCTGTAAAGCCTTCTTTTAGAATTGTAAGGATTAAATTTTGTGTAACATTGACCGGGATATTCTTCTAGAAAGTCTTCTGCTTCTTTCAGAGTTTCTTCTGTGATTTTTTTTTTCCCGATTTCTCCAATTCTTTTACAATGTAAGCTGTGTGCTTAGGAGCATTGTCTTGTTGAAAAATCTTGTCTAGTCTTAAACAACTCCAGTTGAATTAATTTGTTGAGACGTTTATTTGGGACTGACTACCAACCGTACAAGCCATTGCCGATAGCCCTACTTTTTGAACTCCTGGCAAGGGAGCAAGAATCTCTCAATCATGAAACCTCAGCAATTTTAACGCCTACATTATGATGCGATTTTTAAATTGAAACTCTAAAAACAAGAAGATCAAAATTTTCCATAATCTTTTCCGATATTCAATTAATTCGGCTATTCTGGACATACCAAAATTTTTGACTAGGCTGACTCGGTTATAACAAAAGTTCAATTGTTTGCCTTCGAGATGGACGTAAACGTAAAAATGATTTAACATTACCCATCCCCACTTTCCTATAAAAACTAATCAAGCGATGTTAAAACAAGGAACATCGTAAAGTACAAAAAATTTTCAAAAAATCAAAAATGAATTCACGAGATGTGTGAGCAGTGGCGTTATCATGTTCAGAATAACAGAAATTCCCCACATCGAGATATCTTTTGTGGCTCAATAACCCACTCTCTCCATTCTAAAGAAGAAAGTAAAGGGCTCAAAGATACCCCCAAGAAAAATAATAATAAAATAAAACAACGGCATGGTAACAGGGTGACCCCCTAGATAGAAAATTTTCAATTAATGAAAGTTGTACAGTTTTTGTTTTTACAAAATTACTCTGTGTATTTTTCACTGGGTAAAAAATAAAAGTAATCGAAATAGTCCAACTTCTTTTATGGGATCTTACCGAGAAAATAAAAAAACAAAGATTAAGAACCAAAAACTGTGGGTAAAGTCACAACAGAAAGATGGCACAGAATTCATTAATCTTTTTCTACGAAAGTGAATTAATTAATAACGCAAATAAATTCCATTAATTTTAAACTTAAAGATATGGGGCCTACCTCACTAATGCCCCCCCCTCCCCCTCCCCTCCCTTCCGTGTAATTCGAGCTGATCACTTTAATGCGTTTTATCAAAACAATTTTTTTTCAATTTTAATGGCATTTAAAGTGGAATGATAAAAAAAAATGATTAATTTTTTCTGTATTGATTTAAATTTTGTTTTTGTTTTTGTTTTATTATTTAACCCCTCCCTGGGGCCTCTGAGATAGTTCAGTTGTTAGCGCGCTATCCTCTACCGTCCCAGAAGCTGTGGGTTCGAATCCCACGAATAACCATGGGGTCTCCTGCGCTACCGTGGTAAAAACAAACAATGGGCCAAAAAATTGGCCTAAGTGTGCCCTTTCTAGGCAGCCACAGCGATCTAACCTAACCCCTCCCTTTCCGGCCCTTCTCCTACCACTGGAAATATTTAAAAATTAAATTTTTCTATTTTGGATGTAGAAAAATTACAATAAAATAGAAATAAAAAAATAATTCGATGAAAAATTATTTTCGTGATCCAAAAAAAAAACAACAAAAAAGAAAGAAGAAATGTTTTTAAGGTGTGTTCACAGTCACATTAAAATATTTTGTCAGATTTAAAATTTTTGCTTAAATGCCAATCTATCACCGAATTTTTGAGGTCGATTTTTATTAGGGAAAAAGTGTTTTTTTTTCTTTTTTGTTTTTTGTCTTCTTTTCTTTTTCTTTTTTATTTTTTTGTAACGACGATGACTTTTTAATGATTGCCATCGTGGTGACGATCGGTTATGAGAAAAAGGAGTGGGTTTCTGTTCATCTTTTTGTTTTCTCTCTCTCTCTTTATAATTTTAATTGGAGTTTCACAACTGTAAACTCCAAGTCTATAAAAAAAACAAAATTTCAAATAATCCCACCTACGAAAAAATAATTTTAGTTTTAATTTCGTCAATCATTTAAGCCAAATTTCTTTACCTGGAGTAATGCGTTCTCTTTTTTGTTTTGTTTGTTCTTTCTGTTGAGGTTTTTTTTAAAAAACAAAAACAAAAAAGCAGCAGATCTGAAGAGTAGACTGGGTGAGTCCGGGCTTTAGCAAGGCTCTAATTTAATTAAATTCTCTTTAAACTACAACTCCGTTGGCTCCGTGTTAAACAGCTCTTGATTTCCATAGATTTCTTGAACAACGCCAGTATGTTCCTCTTTTCACCCAATTCGGGTGGGGGGGGGGGGTCCCACAGGGTAGACACTTAGGGCCATTACTTTTCATTCTGGCAATAATCAAAATGATGTCGAACTCGGAAATTATTTCAGAATTATACGCTGATAAAATGAAAATCGACCTGTTTCAGGATGATCTCGATAATTTTAGCATTTGATGTAAAAATAAAAACAAACAAAAAAAAACTCTCTAAAGCTTTAATGTCTCCAAATGCCAATCTATCACACTTACTACCGTAGGCGCCCCTCTTCTTTCCCCAGAGTTTATCGGCTATCTAATGAACCTATCCCCTTCGTATCCTTTCTTCGCTTGTGATAGCGAAGTTAACTTTCATTTGAACCCAACTAGAGCCAAATTCGGTGCTTGACTTTGTGAAGCGTTGGTCCAAGGAGTTCCTTGCCAAAATCCCCTCTTTGTTACCTTCGTTAGGCCTCTTCTTGAATATGCTTGCCTAGTGTGGTCACCATTTAAATCGAATCGAATCAATAGGATTGAGGCTGTTCAGTGTAGGTTCCTTCGGTTCGCTTTAAGTGATCTTACCCCCCTACGAAAGTCACCTTATGCTGATCAACTTGCAGCCTCTGTGGAAGCTGTAGGACCTTTTGCTGATATTACCGGTTTGAAATTTGAGCAGATCTCCATCTACATCCAATCCTGGTAACGTCCATTCGGACCCACTATTTTGTCCTGCTTATCACCGTACCAACTATGGATTTTCTCACCCGTATACTTCGGAAAGCCAACTCCCATCCTGAGTAAATCTTCTCGCAGGAATACCCTTAATTGTCCCTCCTAATGTTGCCTGTTATTTTATCTTTGTGTTTTCATTCATTCATTTTTTAACGATCGTTTCTTATTCACCTTGTAACACGCGGTGCATTATCTTGGTGAAATAGAATTTGAGGGGGTGTTTTTTCTTTTGATTTCTCTATATAACTCTGAATCGATTCAATAATGCCATAATTTTCACTATTTACATACGTTTTACATTTCTCAAGATAGTCAGTCGATGAACCAGCCGAAATCGAAGCTGAATTTTTCCCATTTTTCCTTATCCCTTCGACCAAACAAACTTCGAACCGGCTGTTGTCCACTAAACTGATGAATTAGGGGTCTAGTTACGTTTGTCATATACCCGGATGTAGGTTCTAGGTTCTAGGTTCAAGTGGCTGCCAAAAGAAGGCACATACTTAGGCCAAGTTAGGCCCATTGTGGTACACCACGTGGGACGAAGTCCCCAAAATAACTAGCCTTCGAACCATTTGGACTCTTTTTAATGAACTGCTCCAGGCTTCTGATCCTAACGGAGCTCAGTTCCGACGGATATCATTAAAGAAAGTGTAGCCCAGGCTCCGATTTCTCCGTCACCGCTAGTGCCTGGGCATTGACACAGGAAGTGAAGGATGTTCTCCTCCTCTTCCTCATTGAGGCAACTTCTGCCCGAAGTCATGTGTGGTCACCCCCATCCTATTGGCATGTTTACCGATTGAGACAGTGACCCGTAATGATAGCGGCTCTCTTGAGCGAGACCAAATTTCTAGACCTGTTGCGATCGTTGATGGGCCAGATAAATCTGGTCATTGCGCAGGTGGGCTCATTTCTTCACCTGCGATTAGCAGTTACCAGGAAGGACTCTTGTATGAACCCGGCTTAAGAGTGATATCCTCAACGGGTAAGCCTATGCCAAGCCTCGCCAGCTCATCCGCCCTGGTATTGCCCGGGATGTCGAGGTGGCCAGGCACCCAGACCAGACTGACTTCAGTTCTATCCGCTATACGGATGAGCTCCGAGCGACAGTCCGCAACGATCTTTTGGATGTCGTTTGAACACTTACTAGCGATCTGATCGCACAGGTTGACTATCGCTAAAGATACGTGTGTATATTGACCAGGGGCTTCGCTGTAGCCCTCAGCCGTGCGATTGCCTATGATATAGCCATGACCTCAGCTTAGAATATGCGCTGCAATGGTCTGGCAGTCGAAATGAAATTTTTACACACATCCTCTAAGGGTTGGTGCTATCAAAAAATTTATAATGGGTATATCAAAAGTGGTGCCATCTATGAGCCAGAACGGTGTAAATTTTTTGTTCAATCATTCAATTTTAATTAGAATTTTATTTAATTTTATTGTTTCAATTAAATCGAATTTAATTCAAAATAACACACGATCGATCAATCGGTAAATCGTGTGTGCTTTTAAAATTACTAAAGGAGGAGGAAATAAAACAAAAAAAGATGCAACTAAACAACTAAATTAATAAATAAAACCAAATTCAAATTAGCCTCCCCCCCCCCTTCCCCCCTCCCCTTGATCGCAACGACACAACACTCCTCAACGATCTCCGGTCTCTCCAGTTTTAAATCGACAATTGATCAAAAATAAAACACAAATTAAAATTGGAGGCCAAATCACTTTGTCGATGTGTGTGTGTGTGCAAAATTTTAATTTTCTTCGATCTCGCACAATTTTATTAATTTCTCCAACTAGACCCTTACCCCCTCCTCTTTCCCCTTCCCCTTCCCCTTCCCCTTCCCTTTCCCCTTATTAGATCTGCAATATGAAAATAAAAAAATTAAATAAGGGTCCATTGGTCTCCCACATTTTTATTATCCCAAAATACATTGGACCCATTCCGGTGTGAATACACCCGAACGGCGGACTGCTTTTGGTGGTTTTTGAGATGCTTTTTGTGGCACAATCAGAAAAACAAATTAAAAATTATTCACGAAATGAGCTACAAAAGAAACCAAACTACAATAGAATTCAGCTCACATTTCGATTGATTAGTGCGGTGCCCCATTATCATTTAATTTGAACGCTTCTCCTCCTCTGCCCTCGCGCTTCTTGTCTCGCATACACGACAAATTCAAAAACTAAAAAAATAAAACAACCAGACTATAAAATGCGCATATATCCAACATACATACAAACCATACATACATACCTACCTAGAAAATAAAATAAAAAAAAACGAAATAAACAACACAACTAAGGAGGGGCTCTGAAATTGTTTGAAATAACAACAACAACAACAACAAAAAAAGAAACGAAGAGGAAAAAAATCAAAAGACCAAATCACACCCAACATTCATTTGCTCGAACAATTAAAAAAATCAGAGAAAAGCGAAACAATGCCCCACCGAATCCGCGATCCGCGATGGGAACGGGTTAATTGTCCGGTTGGGGTTGGCTCTGAGCAAAAAAGCAAAGCGCACAACCATCAGCAGCGGATGCTGTTGCTGCTGATGCTGCTGTGATGCCGCCGCCGTTGCCAATGATACCGATGATGATGATCATCATCATCATCATCATCATCATCATCAGTTCAAAATATATGAAAAAATGCGGTGAGAGTGGACACGGGGTGATCACGATCATCATCACTGTGACTTTGTCACTCCTCTCTCTGTTGCTATCGCACACATTTTGAGGGAACGTTCTTTTCTTTTCACGTTTTTATTTCGAATTTTGATAACACGGATTCATTGGTTTTACTAATTAAACACTAAAAAGAGATGTAGACAATTTTCAAATTAAATTCAATTCATAAAGACTAGAGGCCATTTCAAAAATTTGGAAAAGAACAGACCGGCTCAATATTTTTCAACGGTTGAGAACATTTTCATTTGAAATGTTTTGTTTTATGTCTCATTTTATTTATGAAAAACAAAATTTCGGTCAACTACACCACACAACTCTTGGGGCCTCTGATAGTTCAGTTGTTACCGTCCCAGAGGCTGTGGGTTCGAATCCCACGAATAACCATGGGCTCTCCTGCGCTACGTGGTAAAATTGGCCTAAGTGTACCCTTTCTAGGCAGCCACAGCAACCTAACCTAACCTACCACACCACGGGCCCATTCGGTCCATCCAATTTTTGAGTAACATTTTCAATTATTTCGGGTCTCTTATGACAACAGCTTGAAAATCTCGTAGTTGAGGTCTTGCCGGTCAAATCACATCACCATTTTTACTGATTATGCAATTTCCGATTGATAGATCGCTTGTGATTGTTCGCTGTATGGCACGTAGCGTTGTCCTGTTGAAACCAAAAATATTCGTCCCCAAGTCCCAAGGCTTCAATTTCCCCCGAAAAAAACCAAAACCAATCGGCCAAACATTGCGCCGTAGTAGCAGTGTCCTCGCCATTGACTGGTTACGGCGGTTCCATCTTCATTTTCAAAGAAAAATGTACCGCCGGATCACAAAATCCGCACCAAACAGTCACTGGTTATGGGTGATGCATTGGCTTTTCCACGATAACCGTGCGAGTTTTCTGTACCCCAGATGCAGACAGTTTTGCTTATTTAAAACATACCCAACGAAATTGGAAAATGAGCCTGATCCGAAAAAGATGTTTGGACGTCCGGCACATACTCTCTTCGTAGTTCTCTCAAATCTTCTCATAATTTTGTATCACCGATAAAAAACGCTTGCTTTCGTCCAAGGTACCCCCCTTCACCATTTGTCACAGTCAACATTCGAAATGTGTCTGCGGATTTAATTTTGTTTTTTTTTTTTTGATCCATTTGTTGGAATAGGCAAAAATCGAAAACGATCCAAAACAACGTTCAAGTAAAATAGTTATAAAAAATTAACTGTATATTCAAAATGTCTGAACTTATCAGCATAAGTGAGGGACTTGTGTACCAACATAACACCATAAAACAAAATAAAAATCAAAAATTGGAAATACGTAACAAGCGGAAATTGATCTTTTGAAGAGATTTCGTAATTTCAACAAGACAATGCTGCAGTTCACACCGCAAAGCCCCAAAATATATAACGAATTTTTCAATAGTCTACAGTTATAGATGGGTACCCTCGATTGAAATTTTAAGAATCTTCACATTTTCTTTACTCAGACTCTTTTTATTATCGTTGTATCCTTTAAAAATTATTTTATAAGACGAAAAAAATACCCCCCCTACTAGATTACTGTTTAAATTTAAGTTTTAGATAATTTTTACGGTACGGTACGATACACGGACCATCAGTTTAAGTGTTAAAATAATCAAATTGAAAAAGGAGAAGAAATACAGGTGAATTTTAATTAAATTGAAGACCATAACACTTTAAGCCAATTGATTTTCTTTACCCAATTGTAGGTATGTTACGAACAAAAGTTATTTTCTTATTTTCAAGCCACATTCGTTACCCTTCTTTACTGTTTTCATATTTTTCTTTTAGGTTTCCTAAATCCTACACTTGTTTTGTTTTATTTATTTCATCTGGGTACCCTAAAAGAATTTTTATAATCTTTTAAATAGTTAAAAACAAAAACAAAACAATTTTTCCTTAACGTATAAAAAGAAATTTGAAAAATTCTTTCTTAAAGAAAGGGGATTAATTTGTTTTGTTTTGTTTTGTTTTTGTAACCGAATGCAGTCTAAGTTTGGAGATGTGGGATAAAACCTCTGTACCCCCATACCCATCTGAAAAAGTGCCAGTTAAAAAAAAAATAGAAAAAGAGGTGGGGGTATCCCCTTTTTATAAGTTAAAAGGAAAATTTTACAATTCCACCAATCGGGACAATTGTTCCAGGTACCCACCAGGTAAATTCATTGGCACTGTACAACTGGAAGGTAGTACCCAACCGTTTCGTTACCTACCATCGTAGGCATACCCCCCATCGGTTGGGGGCATCCATCGTTATCGTCATCGTCGTCGTCGTTGTCGTCGTCGTCGTCGTCGTCTTCGTCTAACTTGTCCAGCACCTCTTTGGAAGAAAACCGGTGTCTTGTCTTGCACCAAAGGTATAAAAAACAAAAATTATTATTTGTCTAGGCACTTAGGTCGATACTTTGTTAGTTTTGTAACAAAATAACCAAAAACCTTTTCATTTCACTCCCTGAGGGCGGTAAGGTGGGAGGAGGATTATGTGATCGTTCCCTAGGGCGTTTATGAAATTTTTGTTTTACTACTAATCAAGGCTTAAAATAAATAAATTAAGCTATTTTCAAATTTACCCTCTATCACTGTGTGTTTCCATCAACGGGATTTTGAGTTTGGATTTGAGTTTTCGTTGAGTTTTAAATCCCTGTTAAGTTAACCCTGCGCGTTTCCATATACCTGGATTAGTTTGTTAGTTAGTTTAACTAGCTCTTGGTTTGGTATATTCGCAGCACCTCATTCAAATTTATATAAATAATGTTGTTTTTAAAAATGGATTTACCAACAGTCGAAAAAACTCGGCTAGACGTAGACGCCATTTTTAACACAAGAAGCAAACAATCTACCAATACATTTGCATAACTCAACTAAATCCGACCTCTTTCGTTGAGTTTAGCTGGGTTTAACGAAACTTAACTCAATCCTGGTTTCCATAGGACTTTAACTCGGACTAACCCTGAATTAACTCTGCATGGAAACACAGTCCTATGTCTAACTGACCGGGGTATGATCAGTAAAAAGTGTACTTGCTGTGGCTGCCTAGAAAAAGGCACACTTAGGCCCATTGTGTTTACCACGTAGCGCAGGAGACCCCATGGTTATTCGTGGGATTCGAACCCACAGCCTCTGGGACGGTAGGATAGCGCGCTAACAACTGTGACTATCAGAGGCCCCAAAAAGTGTACTACTGTCTTTTGGTCAATTTTTTTGACTCTCGTTTCTTGATTTTTAACTTTGAACATATCCAAGAATTGTTCTCTCCGTAATTCATCGGTTTTAAATGTGGCTATCCTTTTCATTTCCTGTATATACCGCTGCAACAAAACTCCCGACAATCTATTGACGCTGGATTATTTCAATTTCCCCATAAGACCAATAGGATTTTCTCCTTCTTGTACAGTTTTTTAGTTTTCCTACGTTAAAATCGCTTTGTTCAAAATATCCTTTATGATTGGGGGGGAGAGGGGGTGTGCGGTGCTTGTTTACGTTTACCCCATATGTGAACCACCGGTGGTTCACACCAAAGATCATGATTTACTTGATGGGGACACTCGTGATGTATTCCCTTATCTTTTTTTCGACCTTGGTCCCCTTAATCCATCGACCTTGCAGATTTTGCTAAAAGTGGATAGTTAATAAAGGGCCCACCACACGTGTGAGAGAAAGATCCACCCACAGCACCGCACACACGTTCGAATACGTTTGGCTCGCCTTTAAAAATGCACAGTTCAAAAAATGTAAACAGCCCCCCCATCCCCGTATATAAAATGCTCTGAGTGTCTGAACCTGCCTGTTACCCATTCTCAATTCAGGAGGTGCCTAGGGATGGTACTTAACCACCACTATACATGCAGATGCACACACAGCGAGCCCAACAGGATTGGCCCGCCTTTAAAAATGCATGGTAAACAAAAAAAAAAAAAAAAACGCTGCATTTTATTGCCTACACTGTAAGTGGTGCTGTAGATGATGAATTTTTGGATGCTTATTCCTCTCTCTCTTTCGTTCTTATTGGAATTTAGATAAGGCATAGAAAAGCAGTAGTTCTTTGCTACTTTCTCTAATTTTCGAAAAATTTACCTCAGGCAGTTTTAGAAGTTGGCATATGGGTTAGAGCTTTAAGCTTTTTTTTTTGTATAGAGAGTGTCTCATCTTTGGTTCACGCCACCAAATGAAATACAACGACTGTGAACCACCGGTGGTTCACGCCACTAAATGAATATAACGCCTGTGAACCACCGGTGGTTCACGCCACCAAATGAATATAACGCCTGTGAACCACCGGTGGTTCACGCCACCAAATGAAATACAACGCCTGTGTACCACCGGTGGTTCACGCCATATTTTGAACGTGATATCACCCAAGACTGATTTTTATTAAGAACCTTAAATATAAAAAAATTTTTGTTTAAGGTCTACACCCTTTTTAAAAAATTGATCATAGTGGGTTTTTTGTTTGTTTGTTTGTTTGTTTGTTATTTTTCCATTAAATCAAAATTAAGAACAGTACAGAGAACAGGTAAAACAATAGATAAAAATAAAGAAAAAAAAAACAAAAACAAGACAGAGACAATCTTGAATAGGATAAAAAAAAAACAAGAAGAGAATTGGATTGTACGTCGTTCGGGGGTATTACACAGAGAAGACTTGCAGTGAATGCAAAAATTAATAAGGCATGAATTTATTTATTTGTTTTTTTTTTCAATGTAATTGAGACAAACGAATGCAAAATTATAATAAAAAAAAAATAAAGGAGAGGGGAAAGCAATTTTTTAAATTGAGAACAAAATTTCATATTTTTTTTGTGATTGCTATAAACACACCTATAAAAATGATTAAAGGTTTTTCTTTGCAATCACTGTAAATAATAGAAAACAAAAAAAAACATAATAGAAATCCAATAAAGGCAATTTTAACTGCTTTTATAATTCAATCATATAAAAAAATTTTTTCGATTGCCCAAAAGCTGTAAGAAGGGATTGAATAATTTCAAACCCTTGCACCAAACTGTCTCATCGCTCATCGCTGTTATCAATAAAAATAACCACAGTAACGAGAACAAACAAAACAGTTTGTGCCATTTAAGAAATTCAAGAGCAGTATTATAGCATTTAATTTTGTCTAACCAAAAACTTAGGGTACCCCCTTACAAACAAGCAAAATATGTTCTAATAAAAATCGATACTTCGAACACACTCAGAACGATTTACGATTGTAAAAAGTACTATTATTTACTAAACTATACTATAACATGTTTTAAACAATTTTTACCTATTGTAAGGGTTTGTTTTTTAGTATTATTAACTTTCTTTCTATTTTCCAAATTTATTTTCTATAGAGAGCCCTTTCTAAAAGGTACGTTTTTCGGGGTGGGGGGGTTGGGGGGGGGTGGAGAATTTTGTATGGTTATACAAAACTATCCCCAGTTGACTAGCCATCCACAGTCGCTTAACTCACCCCCTCCCCACTCCGAAAAAAAGCAATTTCTCATACATATTTAATTTTATTCCAGCCATCTAATATAAGTCCCAAGTAAATTGACTGAATTTTGTACATATGTGTGTATATGTTTTTTTTTTTTTTGGAATAGGGTGGTGAACATTTTCCGAATCATACAGCCCTTTCTCTTCTTTTCCACAGTTGTACTAAAATAAAAAAAAAAAAACCATATATACCCAACAACAAACAAACAAACAAACAAACAAACAACTCACCCGCCACTATCGTTGGCACTAGGCTAGGCTCCTTTTCCTATCCGATGGGGGGGGGGATGGGGGATAGCGGTGGAGGTCTATTTTTAATGGGTTGATGCGTTTTGTAGAACTAGCAATTTTTGTAAGAAAAATCGAAATGAAAGGGGTTCAACTTAATAGGCCAGTTCAGATATATTTTCCACATCAATTTCAATATTTCTTCGTATTCCTTTAAAGAAGTTTTTCTTTTTCATTTATTTTATTTATTTATTTTTTGCTACAGTCTGCAGAAAGGAGAGAGTGTAGAATTGTCGTGTGTTAACCCAGCCCTTTGTTTTTATTGTTTTTTTTTTTTTTTGTATTTTTTCTGGTCGTCGCGACGGACACGTAAATTTCCCTACTTTTAAACGACAACGCCCGCCCCGTTCTTCATCGCTCTCGTCAACGGTGTTATTGTCATCTTCATCGTTTTTGTATTTTGTTTCTTTTTTCATTATTATCGTCATTGACTCGTCACAGTCATTTTCCAATTGAGTGAAAATCTCAAGAAAGACATAAAAACAAAAAAAACGAGGCATGGCATTGTACAAACAAAAAATTATCGATCAAATAAGCATGAATTTCACTCGAAACGAAATAAAAACAACACCAAATAAAACAGCAACCAACGACTGTAGTCAGAGATAGTTTGGAAACCCCCCCTCCCCAAACCCAATAAAAACAAATGAAAAATGGGGTGTTTGGTGGGTTGTTGTGAAAGTAAGAAAAGAAAATTCAACGGAGAGTATGGTGTACTTTGGTGAAATTGAATTGGTCTACCTCTTCTAGACTAATTAGAAAAAATTTTAAAACTATTTTCTTTTTTTTATATCTCGTCCTAGTCGTACCATAAATTCTGTCACAACTTTAAAGAAGCATAAAATCTAAACAATAAAAGATTTACTCGAAATGACCTCCTTTAGCTTTTAAACGTTGCGGCCACTGGCCTAGAGCGGCACGCACGGTATTCAACGACATTTCATTTGTTCCTTTCACCAACGATCTTTTCAGACTGTCCCAAATTGCGGTGGTCCTTGTTCTCTAACTCTGTCCATAAATGCATAATCCAGCGGCTCTCGGATGGCCTTGGATCTTCTTGTGCAATAAAATTCAGGAATGTTGTGCTTTTTGCTTTTGTGAGCAGGAGCAGTGTCTTGCTGGAAGACCCACCGAAGAGAGTTTGCGATTACGAAAAGGTTTCACAACACCTTCCAGCACGTTGGTTTTTCATAAATCGCCTTTTTCGCTAAAATTGAGTGCTGTAACACCTTTTTATGGGATATACCCCACCAAATCATTACACAGAAGTTGGATGATGGCCTCGTTGCATCCTGGGAACCATAAACCTTATCATTTTGTTTATTAAAAACTTGCTCCACAGTAAAAATTTTTTGTTTTTTCGTCGGTAAAGAGGATGTTCTCATGACCATTGGTTTGCGTGCCAAAGCAAAGAGACTCTTCCATCTTTCCAGTCTTATTTCCTTTAACCGTGGAGTCAACATGTGTGGGCTGTTGACCGACGATAAGCCTTCATATGAAGGATCATCTCGAATGAGAGTCTTGTCTTGTCGATCTTCTTTTGGAAATTTTTGTTTTTGCGCAGTGGATGGCACTGACTGTGTTCGAACGGTACGTGAACGACCGATCCTTGCTCTCTCATTCTATGCCTAAGGTTTCATTAAATCGTTTCTATGGTTTTAACAAATTCAACAAAATTTCAGAAGCAGTTTTTTCCACACTTATTACAGCGATACGATTTTCTTTTACTCCCCCCACACGCCATGATTACGAGAGTCGAAAGACTGTCACCAAAACTGAAGATCGGAATATTAGCGACGTAGTACAGTTCCATTTGTTACAAAGTCCAACATAACACGGTACAATTCTAGGATAATTTCTGAGAAAGCGCACATTTGAAATTGTGTGACAGGATTTCTGGCAAGACTATAAAGACAACGTCTTTTTAATTTCAAATTTAAATTCCCTTTAGATCCGGAAATAAGTTACAAAAGTACCCCATTAATAAAACCAAAGTAATTTACGAAAATACCTTAAAACCAAAAATGTGTTATGAGACTAAATTTTAAGAATGTTAAATAAAAAAAATTAGGAATGGGAATAAAAAAGAAAATTTAATTAATTACTTTTAAAATTAGTCTCTTCCGCTGAAAGGTATGGTTTTATTTTATTTTTTTTTATTTTTTTATATACACCTTCAGTTTGCTCTGCCCTGCCCTGCCCTGCCCTGTTGGTTTCGCAGCCAAGAACCCAAAGAAAACAAAAAAGGTTTTTCTTATTATTGGATGGGCGCGGTGTCCCTTTATCGAAAAATTTTTTTGCCGGACACTTACTGTCGTTTTAAGGACCCAAAGTGGGACCTCTGGATAGTTCAGTTGTTAGCGCGCTGTCCTACCAGTCCCAGAGGCTGTGGGTTCGAATCCCACGAATAACCATGGGGTCTCCTGCGCTACGTGGTGGTAACACAATGGGCCAAAAAATTGGCCTAAGTGTACCCTTTCTAGGCAGCCACAGCAATCTAGCCTAACCTACTTTTTTTTTTTTGGGGGGATATTTCTTTCGAAAAAGAAAAACTTAAGTATTAAATCAGCCGTCTTAAGGATTTCCCTCATTGTAATTTGGATGGTCTCTTATCCCTTTGTACCTTTCATATACCGTTTTTTTTTTATTTATTTATTTATTTTTTAATTAGAAAACAAAAACTGATCAAAAATAAGAAGGAGATAACAAAAACAAAGAATCTAAAAGTCGACTCTACCAATCATTTGGACGTTGTGTAGTCCTTTTACCAATTTTCTCCCAAAAGAGGTCTATCTAACCAAAAAGGTTAAAATAGCAGAAATTGATTAAATTTCAAAAAAAAAAAAAAATGCTTAAACAATTTAAAATAAAAGGAAATACCGTGAAGAGGAACGTCAATCTTTCCTTTTGTCTCGCACATCCGATTCTTGACTATTTCAAAAAAACAAAAAAAACCCTTTTGATCAGTTAGTCCTCCCCGCCTTCTTCCCCTCCCCCCACCCCACCCTGGTATCATCACACGTTAGTCAACGGTCTGGCGGGGAGATCACTACCCCCCCCCCCGTATACCTCTTCATCTACTTAAAGATCTTAACCTAAAAAAGAAAAAAAAAAACGTATAAAAGTCACACAATTTTGGTTGACTCTTTTAGTTTTTAGCGTTTTATATTTCTGGCATTGTCCCGCATTTTGCAACATGAGCGCGCGCGATCCCTTTGTTATCCAAAACCTTCTTCTCTTCTTTTTTAATTTTTATTTTTAAGACCACAATATCTCCTTCTTTTTCTGGGCATCTCTTTTTTTTATATTTTTGCAGGCAATTAAATTTTTATTTTTAGTTACACGGGTAGACACAATGCCTGAAATATTAAAAACATAATTAGGAAAAATCGTGTCCCACTCAAAGTGGAATAATTACCAACCAAAAGAAAAAAAAAACGATTTATTCATATTTCGATATATCGAAATCCCTCCCCCTTTTAACAACAACAGAAAACATCGAGAGATATCCATCTTTATTTAATCGATCGATTGATCTCTGTTTGTCTACCATCAAAAATGTCTTGAACCAAAGCAGTAGCAATCGTCACACCCGTTTTTATCAGTCCAGTTTATTGGCAAAAGGAAGGTAAAAGGGTTTCACAAATTAATGAAAAAAAAAAGAGAAAAAAACGATTCTTGTTGGATGAGAACGAAAACAGACGACGATGGATCGATGGATCGATGGATGGATCCGAATGATCATGACAACGATGATCACCAGGATGACCGACGTGGTGAATGATCTTGAAAAATAAAAAGGGGGACACAGGGATCTCCCCCCCTCTCCCCACCTTATACCGGCCCCTCCTTTCAAACCCCTCCATATCCCCCCCCCTCCCCTTATCCTTGTATTTCTTTAACGTGAACGGCTTCTTTAAATTTTAAAAGATCATTTTTAATTTTTATTTTCATTTCTGATGCCCGGATAGTCCGGCAGAATGATAATTGATCAAAAGAGTGATGAAATTTAATTCTTTTTGTCAGGTTTTTCAATCGTTTCGCTCTTATGAAATTTTTGGGTAGAATTGCAAACGTTTACGTTTTTTGTTTTGTTGCTGAATCATTTTTTGATCATTTGAAATTTTAATGAATTTAACTCTGATCTTTTATTATTTTATGGATTTTATCTGCCGATTTGGTTTTTTTGTTTTTTGTCGGCACAAGACTTACAAAGATATAAAGGGGTAGGAGGGGGGTGAAATGAATGATTTTTATTTAAAAAGAATAAAATTATAACACAATTGAAAAAATTACAAATAACAATGCCACTCCCCTCCCCTCCCCCCCCCCCACCAATCCAGGGGAAATTCAATTAAATTTTTTGAGATCTGTAAGACTAGCACGCATTGAAATTTATTTATTTATTTATTTATTTCGCTTAATACAATAAAAACTGAATGAACTATAAATAAAATTTTTAATCTACTATGATTAGATCAGGGAGGGTGGGTTTAGGGGTATGGAGAATGAATGAAGTTTTATTGGAGGATTGAGTTGGGGGGCAAGCATAAGGGAGGTTTTGATAAGATGTGGAAATTTAAAGCGGCAGAGCTCTACTGATCATCTGCAGATAATTACAAAATATTTAAAAACTATAAGTTTTGCGTAACGCAAAAGGATTTTCCTGTTATTTAAATAAAACGAAATGAAATCGATTAAATCGCCTGAATGGTGTAAAATCAGAAAACACAAAATATTCTCCCCTTCTTCTCTGCAAAAAAAAAAAAAAACAAAAATAGCAAGCAAGGCATATAGCCCAACAATTTTGCGTAAGGCAAAAAAAAAATATTAATAAAATTCAAAATAAAGAAATAAAACTGAAAAGTTATTCTTCTCATAAAGCCGCAAACAAATTCATCAATAAATCGCTTTAGGGGTATATCGAGCACATAAAAACTTCTGATCCATCGGTTAATCAGAGAGGAAAGCAAACAAAAATCTGGGAATGAAAAAAAAAAATAAAAAAAAATTAATATTTTTGGTTTTTTTTTTCGTAATGGTAAAATTTTTGAGAAATAAAGGGTCCCTAATAAAATGGGTTAACATTTTTGAAAATAACGTCTCTTTCCTTTTTAATTGAAAAATTGAGAGTCGCCTGATAAGAATTTTACGCTTATAACCAAAGTAAGGTGTACGATTAAATAAAGAAAAAACAAAAACAAAAAAATACAGATGATGATAAAATTCCCTTCCATGAAAAACATCGCCTGTGGCAAGGGACATCAAAAATTAACAATACCCAAGACACACGTTCTTCCCTTCCTCTTCGCTTTTTTTTTTTATTTTTTTTTTAAAGATTTTAATACTTTGCCTTTTCTTTAGAGGTTTTCTTTTTAGCATTACGTTCAAGATGTGCCGTAATTGCGGCAATAAATTAATTTGTAAGATACGTTCGATATCAATTTTGAACGCCTTTTTATCGTCTTTAAAAAAGAAACCACAAAAGCATGTGTTACCAAACTATCTCAATTGAAAAAAACCTAAATAAATAATTTTTTTTGTTTTTTTAACAAATTCATTAATTCTTTCAATATTCCCCATTATGTTTATATATTTTTTTTTGTCTTTCTTAAATTTACAGAATGTGCCGCTGACTATCGCAGCCACGGAGTCGATACAGTTCGAAGGCCGAGCTATATCGCTCGGCTCGGGGTCAACAAAAACGATAAAAAGTGGCCCGCAAAATCCAATCCAACAACATCAAAAAAGTGGCGCACAAAATAAAATTTCATGTGGTGATGGACCAATTAGTGGTCTACATAATTCACCAGTAAAATCATCAATAAAATCAGTATCATCTGGAAATTATACAAAAAATATAATCGTAGGACATCAAAATAAGCAACATTATAAAAAATCAATTGATTCAACAACAACAACAACAACAACAACAGCAGCAGCAGCAACAACAACAACAACAACAACAGCAAAAAATTTATTTGTTGGTGGTGGTGGTGGTTGTGGTGTTGTTGGTGATTTAAATCAATTATCACCAATATTACAAAGGCCTAAATCGGCACAATCATCATCGTCGTCGTCGTCGTCGTCGTCATCATCATCATCATCATCATCATCATCAAGATCATCGTCGTCGTCGTTTTCATCAACATCATCATCGTCGTCTACTACCTCATCATTGAGAAATTCTCCATCATCAATAGTTGCATCATTGTTGCATTTGCAACATCATCATATATCACCAACAATCGATCAACGTTATCGAAATCAACAACAAAAATCGGAAATATTTCAAAATTCACAAAATTATCATTTATTTGGAAATTGTGGAAAGAGTGGTGGAGTAAAAAATTTAAATAATAAGATAACTGATACATTACAATCAACAACAGCCACCAGCGGTGGTATTGTTGTTGAAAATAAAAAACTTGTGAATATGCCACCGCCCCCAGATTCACCTCATACTGAACTAGCGCCGAGAAAACGTCGACGAAAACGTGATGATCCTCAAAGTTGCTTTACAAATTCTGAGGTAGGTGAATTCAATTTAATAAAACTTTATAAAATTACATAAATCATATTAAATCAATTAAAATCCAACAAAAACAAATTTAAGACTCTTTACGCATAATTTTCGATTGTAGAAAAACTTTTCAAACGTTTTTCTGAACCAAAACCTAATCCACAAAAATTGAAGGGGATTACACCTAACGTTAAAATTGTTTAAAGAAAATTATATCAATGACTTACCCACTGAATTCATTTTTTTACCATCTGAAAAATAAATAAATAAATAAAATTAATAAATGGCTGTGGCTAGTTAAAAAAGCCGAAAAACAAATCCCCGCATTACAAACGTCAATCGTAAAATGTATCCCAACTGTAATGCCCCCCACTGATCCGATTCTCTTCTGCAACTTATCCCCAGTCACATGTTGTTCGCAACAAATGAAATATTTTTCTTTTGTTTTTCTTCCAAACTTACCGGAGAAATATTTTCATGAAGAAAATCCACTTTCTGGATTATTTTTACACACAATTGTCACACACGCTACGGACTACGTAAAAACACAAGGAAACTCTCACAACCGTTAAGCGGATTTTAGTAATTTTTAATAATTTTAAATTATTTTTTGTTTTTTACCACCGAAACACGTGCACCGCTTGATAGAAAGGCACCGAACCAACTAGCCTCCCGTCGAAGAGTATCCGTTCCGTTCCGTTCCGTATAACACTTAGCTCTCTCTCTGTTTCTCGCTCTCTATTCTCACTGTTGGCTAAAGAAATTACGCAGATGAGTAGTTTTTTTGATCGTTAAATTGAAAATTTTGTCTCTCTCTCTTTTACATTTGGAATTTGAACGGTTTTGAGTTCACAACGGCCATAGTTTTATGGCAGAAAAGTTTTGATCCGCTAAAAAAATTTAATAAAAATTATTAAAATCCTTTGAATCGACCAAGAAATATAATAAATAAATTATTTAGTGGGTGTATTCCGTATTCTGGGTGGTTTTAAAACGCGAATATTTACAATTTTCGTGGACATTTCAAGGTAGGTGGATGCGTTTTTAAAAATTACCGAAAAATAACTCCATAACTTTTTTTTTGTTTTTTTTTTTTTATATATTTTTGCAACTTAAAATTCTTTAGTTATTTTTTATTTAGTGGAACATTTATTTAAAAATACCACCCCGAAAGGCAATTTTGTGTAAGGAAATCAATTTTTCTACCATCGAATAAAACCGATTTTCATTCAAAGCGTCAACTCGGAAAAATGTTCAACGGATCGAGGGAGCATTAACAAAAAAGAAAAGAAAAAGCAAAACGATTTAAATTTAACCAGTAACAAGCCTAACAGAGGGAAATAAGTATTTTCTTTTTATTTATTTCTTTTGTTACAGTCCCTTTTTTGTTTTTGTTTTTGTTATTTTTTTTCTAATCGCCAGCAGTAGCAAAAATAAACCAAAAGCGTAGCGGACCAATTAAGAAATTAAATTTATTTAATATTGTAAAATTTTATAGAGAAAAACAAAATTAAATAAAATAAAACGCAGTCACAATTTTTATAGGGTGTTATTTGAAAAGGTCTAGAAATCTTCTTCTAAAAAAATTTCCCATAATCACAAACGAGAACCTTTCACTGAGCGTAATTAAAAAAATTAACAAAAAAAAAAAAACAAGTACATCTGGTAAAAGCAAAAATTGAAAATAACAAATTCATCAATTTAAAACAAAAAAAAAAGTATTTTTTATACCTTTCGCATCTTCAAAGCAATTGAACTAATCGATCTCGTCACTCGACCGGTCCATTGGCTTAGTCTTTTGTCGTATAAAAAAAACCACAACAAGATATTAAAAAAAAAAAATATGATCTTGCTGCTGTTGCTGCTGTTGCTGCTGCTGCTGCTGTTGCTGCTGATGATGATGATGATTATGATCATCTTGAAGGTGGTCTATCACCTCAGCAGTCAGCATCTAGCGCGTACCATTCGCAATGTTTTTTTAGATTTTAGACGAACGGGACGAGAAGGTATTAAAAAAAAAATAAAAACATATTAAACAATTATCGGTTCCCCTCCCTCCCCCTTTAGTGGTAGGGCTAAAAGTATAAAAACTAAATTTCCACCTTGCGTGTATAACTAAAAATCTGGACAAGTGCGAGTTGAATTTGCATCGATAGGGTTTCGTAGATTTGCCATGTTATTTTAAAACCATAAGACCTCTGGTAGGTCAGTTGTTAGCGCATTAGTCTACTGTCTCAGAAGATGTGGGTTCGAATCCCACGTATACACTATGGTCTCCTGCGCTACGTTGTAAATAGAACGAGGCAAAAAAAAAATGTCCCAAGTGTGCCTTTGTAGGCAACCACACCAAACCTAAGGTAACCTTACCTATTTAAAGACCATAGACTTTTTATACGTTTTTCTGTAATGTAAAAGTAAAGAACAATTTTTTGTATTATTTTAGGGTCAATAATTTCGAAGAATAAAAAGGTTGTAAATTTTCATCTATTTTCTTAAATAACTTTAAAACTATTTATTTTAAAATTATAACAAAAAAACGCAGTTATATTTAAGACCCTCAGAAGGAGACCTTTTTTTTTGGTAGGTCACAAGGTACAGTTTGTTTTTAAATTTTCTAATTAGACCCCTCAAAAGAGACCCTCATATTCAAAATTACGTTACACGTCCGGGTTTAGGTCACAGAAATTCATATGTGTGCTAAATGTCAACTTAATCGGACCAGTCAATTCGGAGCAAATTTGCTGTAATCAACGAACAGACAGACAGACAGACACACAGGCCTTGTTATCATTTTCCGGATTATGCGACTCCTTGTGTTATCTGTTCAGAATTCGCTTATTTGTTGTTACTTCTGAGAAAGTTTTTCCCCCAAGTTTACGGGAACATGTTTTGTTTTAACGAAAAAATAAAAACAGGGTACCTCCGGAACGAATATTTTTAGCCACAGGGTGTAGAAGTTGATTGTTTTTTTGGATTTGTGGGCAATGAAAGCCTTTTATTACAAAAAAACTAGAAATTTTCTTAAAAATGCTGGAGAAGAAGGAACGTTAGACTAATCCGATAAATAGTTAAAATAGTCAAGGGGAACGGGTTCAGATCAATTGGCCTAATTTATCCCAATCAGAACGTAAAATGATCTGTGTTTAGTTCCCCTTCCACTGTGTCCAATCACATTTACCCCCTACCCCACCCCATTCTCTTTTGCATAAACATCTTCTTGAAGACCTTAAGGCATTTTAGACCCCTCCCCCACCCCTTAAATCCTTCTAATAATCCTCCACTCCATCATTCTGTTAATTCGCTATAAAGGTTCAATCACACAGAGATAAATAGACAAAATTGGTGGGGGTAGTGAGGATGGGAGCTTAAAGGGGGAAGAAAACATCACACAATCGTAAGACTGAGTCAAATCAAGAAACAAATTAATACAATTACGGTGTCATGTGTTAATTCAACCGACGACAACCGACGAGAAGACGTTTTCCTCAAGAGTGTTCCCTCTTTGGGGTCTCTCAAAGTGCCCCTCATTCCCTCCATTGTCCATTTACGTTTAAAAGTCCTCAGTCCCCTTTATCGTAGTCTTTACCTTTTCGTTTCTTAAAGTAATTTTAATTCACACAAATTGCAAATCCCTCTGATTGCACACGTAATCTGGTCTCCCTCATATAAAAGACTTAGGAGGGTGAGGAGTTCGGAGTGGGGTGGGGGGGGGGGGAGGCTAATTGTGGTGCTATTCTTTGGATTTAAACACCTTCTCCCTCCTCCGTACCCCCTCACTATTTTTCGTTACACTCCAATGAATTTTAATGCAACTTTAATAAATTGGTGGAATCAAAAACAATTTGAAGACGAAACATTTAAGACGATATTATTTTTTTCTAGTACTATAACTTTTTTTAGTTTATTCTATTCCCTAAATTTTCTACATATTCTGATCATAATTTATGCAATTTAACTGTTTGCGCTTTTGTAACACTTATGGAATTTTTAAGCGTTTGATTTTTAATTTTCAAAAACTGCTGTGGTATCATCTCACCGAAAAGAAACACGTCTGGTGTTGTCTTCTAGTGCTCGGAATCGATGCTGGGTTATCGGCATAAATCCCCCCCCTCCCCCAATCCCCCCTACAAAAAAAAAAGTAATCCAAAAGCAAAGGAATTACTTATCAAATTCATTTCGCAATAGGTCCATTGTTTTGCGGGCTGTGTGATATGTGGCAATCGTCTTGCTGAAATCACATCTCAACCAAATTCAGCTCGTGTATTTTGTACAATAAAAAGTTGGACCATTGGACGGGGGTAACGTTGTTCTCATCTTTCACCTTTAAAAAAGTACAGACCCCCATATGATTCCATCAGCCCATAAACCGCACCAAAAAGGATGCCATTGGCAGCTCTTTTACGAGAATTCCTTGTGGGCTGGCTCATCGTGCGGAAATATGGAAATACGGAAATGTGGTTCATTTAAAAACTGCAGATCTTCATCCAGCTTTTCCAAGGCCCACATTCTCTGTGGCCGCCTTTAGTTGTTGACCGAACTACGCCTTCAAAGCCAAAGATCCTTGGGAAAAATCTTTCAACGGCAACGACATGGCCACATGACACGATCTTCACCAGGACTGACTGTGGCGACAGTACGCACACACGGGTGGGGGTGGCTTGATCTCCAACAACGTGAAATTAGTTGCCAAATTTTTTGGTCACTTTGGCTTCAGCAGTTTTGTAAGCGTGTTGTTCGGGGATGGTAAATTCTTTCCATGATTCGATGAGATGAAATTGCAATGTGAACTTGGACCCCAAAAATTTGATTTTGTTTGATTTAACTCCCCTCAAACGTTAAAAGATGGCAGTGGATAAAAATTGCATTTAGTTATGAAGTTTAAAACAATTTTTACTAAAAGGAATTATTTCATCCAACATTTCGACTAACTGAGAAAGGAACGTTTCGTATTTTTTTTAAGTAAATTTTAAAAAATTGATTTTATTTAAAATTAAGCCACAATTACAAAAGAACCGCAAAATTACCGCTTAGGGTGCGTACACATTGGCACATTCTTCGGTTTATTTCCAATTATTCCAATTATTATGATTTTTACTTCTTTCGCATATTTTTTCAGATATTTCAAAGTTGCTGTTTTAGAAGGCGCATAGACACAAGACAATCCGGCTTAAGTTCTCCTCTGCAACTAATTGGATTTGCTGAGGTGTAAAATAATCAAGAGAAACAAAAACAAAAAAAGCAAATAGTTAATAAGTAGGAAAATATGAAAAGAATTAAAAAAAAAGAAAAAAGGAAATAGAAAATCCCTTCGAAAGTTCCATCTGGGAAAGGGGGAATGTAAATATGGAAAATTGAGGATAAATGAGTGAAGCAATTTAAGCTTGTTTCCTTTTTTTTTACTTATTTCGTCTTAGTGTCGTCTGCTCTCATTCTAGCAATTCTTACAATTTTCCTATTTTAACAGTAGAAAAAATAATTTCTTCGTACTCAATGAAGGGGTGGTTTTTTTTTCACTTGCTATTTTACTGTGTTTTCTCCACTGTATGCCCTTCATTTCATAATTATGCAATAATTTTTCTAAATACATTTGTGCGTTTATTTTTTTTGTCTGTTTCTAGTTTCTAGTTTTTTTCTTTTTTACATTTCCCAGGTGTAAAAGGGGTTGAGGTTTCACGTTCATTTTTAATGCGAACAATCGAGCAGTGGTTTTACGTTCTGAGTGACGTGAATATTTTTTTAATCAAATTTTTTCTACTATTGTGCCCCTTTTTTGTTTTCTTCAAAAATTTCTACTCTATAAGTAAAAATATATAAAATTGTTTTTAATTAAATATTTAATAAAAATTTCATTTTTTCAATAGGATTACGATTCCGATGGTGGTTCCCCAGTGTCTTGTTCGGATGTTGAAAGTTTTCAGGGGAAAATCGTTTATAATCCCGATGGTAGCGCATACATAATCGATTCAGAAAATGATTCCCTCTCAAATATTTCTGATAATTGCTTGAGTGGTAAGTAACCCTTTTTCGTTTACCTTTTTTACCTATAAGATAAAATAAAAGAAAAAAACAAAATATATCAGGTCATCCCATAAGTGTAATACGAAAATTTTCACGGGATACCCCTACGTAACTTTAATAGTTTTTTTATTTTCTTATATGAAGGCTATGGAAGCTATGCAGTCAACAATGCAGTTAGTTCGTTATAACTGCAAGTTTTAAAGTGGCTGAGTAAATTAAGAACAAATTTATAAAACCGTCGTCCAAGGAGCATATTCGGATTGTGCCTGGTGGAAATGTGTTCACAGTGCACCCTACCCTTAATTTGTCTCAATCTCTAGATTCTCCTAGACTCCATCCCCAGCAGGTGTTGTTCTCTGTTTTGGTGTAAGATATTCGTGGAATAATATTCACTTTGAACGTTTCCCCAGTTCAATCAAAAACAATACCGACAGGGATATGCGAGCGCGAGCGCTTAGAACAGGAGTTATAAAAAATAAACGGCCTATTTCAGCAAGATAATGCTCTGCGTAATTTGTTTTTGTTTTCATCGTATCCCTGGACTAAAAGAAAAAAATAACGAAGTTTAGCTGGCACCCTCTGTATTCATCGGACATATTACCCCATTTCGTAGTCTGTAAGCATTTTTTAAAAAGGATACAAATCTTATTAAATGTGCATGAGGTTGAAATATTCCTTTAAAAATTTTAGAAATGGGAATTTACTAAGCTTCCTGACCGATGTTGAACCATTTTTTAGAATATGAGGGAAAATGTATAGAGGTGGCTAAGTAAAAAGTTTTTCATATCTTGTTAGCCTATAGAAAATAATTTCAAAAATTTCGTATTACTTACGGGATGTCCTGATTTTTATTTAATTCTTTTATAAGTAAAAATTTCTAGTAATATTAAAATGAATTTATTTTGTTCTTTCCCAAAAACAAAAACTAAATAAATAAAAAAAACCATTTAAAAATGAATTAAAACGTTAAAGCTGGGGCATCAACAACAAATAATCCAAAAATTCATTCATTTCGTGTTGTAACTGCACGCGATGCAACAGTGAATATCTCAGAACCAAATAAAATACAAAAGCCAATTTTAATGTGTTTCATATGCAAATTAAGTTTTGGCAATACAAAATCATTCAGTTTACATGCAAACAGTGAACATACATTAAATTTACAAGAATCTGAAAAACTCTTATTAAATCGAGAATATTCGAGTGCCATTATACAGCGTAATGTTGATGAAAAGCCACAAATATCATTTTTAGAGCCGCTTGATATGCACAAACAGCAGCTAATGCATCAAACAATAACATCAACATCAACATCAATACCACAAATACAACAAGTAGCTGGTGAGAATGTTGTTACATCGGGTAGTGGACAAACAATTAAAACAGAATGTACAACAATAAGTGGTTGTAGTAACAGTAATAATAATATTAATAATAATAATAGCAACAATAGCAGTAATACAAATAGTCAAATGCATTCAACAACATCAACAATTACAACATCAACTCAATCAACAATAAATAGTACTGAAATTAGTGCTGTATCATCATTAAATTCAGCCGTATCAACAACATCATCCACAATAAAATCATCTAGCTGCAGTGGTACAAGCAGCGTTGGTGATTATATCCAACAGCAACAAATTCATCATCATCATCATCAGCAGCAGCAGCAGCAGCAGCAGCAGCAGGGTAGAACATCGACACCATCATCATCAATGGTATTAACAAGCCCATCATCGACCGGTGTTGGTGTATTACCACCGAACAGTTGTACATCAACGACTGGTGCCAGTAATGATTTAATTGGTAGCAGTAATTGTAGTAATAGTGCTAAGTTATTAAATGAGTTCCTTCAACAACAACAGCAGCAATTTCAACAACAACAACAACAACAGCACCAACAATTGCAATGCCCTGAACATCAGGGTATTAAAGGTGTTGATTGTAAAACATGCGAACTGATTAATATTAATCTTAAATCACCAATGACACCAACAAAATCTCCAAATAGTATTAATATAACTCCACCATCATCGAATTTAACGATGTCACCAACAACACCGGCGCCTAGCTTTACAATTGGCGCATGTCCAGAGCATATAAATGGCCGGCCAATTGGTGTTGATTGTGCCAGGTAAATTTTCCTAGCATACAAACATTTTTTTTTTGATTAAAAAGTTCCTGGAATTTTATTCATAAAAATTTTCATTTATTCTTTAAAAATAAAATTTATGTTTTATACCCAACAAAGTAATCTCCACATCGAGTGTAATGCAACGTTGAATTTTATTTGTCGAGTCGTAAGAATCACAGTAAGCTGGCGGAAGGGTATTCGTTACGTTTTTAATGTAGAAACTCATCCTGAGTGATTGATAGCATTGTGTGACGGTGCGTTGTCATGGTGAAAAATTCACTCCATTGGAAAATCCAAACAAACAAACAAAATCGAATCGAATCAACATTGGCTTGGTAACTTTTACAAATGTGTTAAGCTAGGATCCGGAAATTTTTATGAGGATATTCCTAACAAGTGTGGCAACCTAAAAAAAAAAAATAAATAAAGTCAAATTCGGTTGAACTAAGGAGAGCGCCACAAAACTTTTGAATTCCGGGAACTTTTTAATCAACATGGCATATACCCACCTACCTATCTCAGAATTATGCTTTTAATTTATATTAAAAATTTCTATTTCAATTTTGTAATTTGTACCTTTTACAATTTTTAATCCCACAAAACAAAAAAAAAAAAAAACAAACAGATGTGAAATGATTTTGAATTCAGCGCGATTAAATAGCGGTGTACAAATCTCAACACGAAATTCATGTAAAACGCTTAAATGCCCTCAATGCAATTGGCACTATAAATATCAGGAGACTTTGGAAATTCATATGAGGGAAAAGCACCCGGACGGTGAAAGTGCATGTGGATATTGTTTAGCAGGTAAATTTTAATTAATATTAAACAAATCATACAAAATTATAAAGGTAAATCTCAGAAGGTATTTCATTTCTGTTTTTCGCTGGAACACCCTAAACACAGAATTTCTTTTTTGTAGAGATGGGAGAGATTGGGGGGGAGTGGCTTGGCTTATTAATTTTATTATCAATGGACCATAACACTGGGAGCACAGAGCGTATTTAAAATCTAAAAGAAATTCGCCAAGGGCGAATTTAATTAAGCATTCGATGCGATTGTCTGAAGAGACTGAAAGCACACAGGGTTACAGGGTGACCTTTACTAAATTTAAACAATTCCACATTTAATCGGTTTTATACGCCTAAGTAAGATTTTTATAACTTAAAACTAAATGAAAAACATTCTGAGACATACCCCCTTATAAAACAAACTCAAAAAAAAATATACCTAAACTAAGGGATAAAAATATCGAGCTATAGACGATGAAATAAAAGAAATATTTTTGATCAATAAATTTTAGCAGGCCGTATACACGAGTACAGAACAAGGTGGCCGGGGTGGGGGAGGGATAAAACTATTACAGTGGAAGTGAAATTTTGCATAAAACCCTAATCAACATTGGATCGAAAGACTTTACCCTAAAAGGGCTCTTATTTTCTTAGGGTCAGTCATACCCACAACAGCCCCCCTCCTACCTCTGAGGCCGTGATAATTAGTCAGACCAAAGTATGCAAAGTGCATTTATGGGGGTATGGGGAGTATTTTGGGTTGGAGGGGGTAGAGGGTAAAATTTAAGGGTGAAAAATATATGGAGATATGCAAATTTAATTTCAGTCTAAAAGGCAATGATTATGCGAAACTCTGCATGTGCTCCCTGTGAAATATTTCCTTTTATAACTTTAATACATTTTCTTTTTTCCATTAAATTTTTTTTCTTTACAGTGGATGGGGGTGATAGGGGTTTTTTTTGGGTATTACTAAGAATTTTGTATTATGAAAAACAAAAATATACTTCTTAGGGGCAAAATTCATAGCTTAATTGCTTATCCGTGCTGTGTGTGATTTAATTGCAATCGCCTTGACCAACGGATAATTAAATATAAAATAAATGCATATTGTGAGTAGTACCTAGGCCCCTTAATTAAAAATTCATTAAGGACCTGGATATAATTGCCCTTGTCGCCGGGGGTTTGTTACGTTAGGGACTTATGGACGATAAATAGATGCGTGGCTGCACGCAAACCCTGAATAGAGATTTCTTTCATTTTGCATTTATTCTTTAATACAAAAAACTAAAAAAACAAAAATAATAATTACAAGAACGTGAAGGCTGAAATGTTTCATTATGAGTCTTTTCTAATCGATTAAATGATAAGGCCAAAATGCGAGGGCAATGATTGATTCATCGATTTCTTTATAAAATTTAAATGATATGGTGAAAAAAGTATTTTAGTCCCATTTCATCGATTTAATCGATTTAAATTTGAGTTTTTGGGGAATAAGAAAAAGTCATACAGGACGAAATCTGGTGAATACGGTGCCTGACCGACACCAGTTGAGCCGTTTGAGAGTTAATCAAAAAATCGCATATAATAAGAGCAGTGTGCGATGGTGCATTGTCTTGCTGAAGAATCCAATTGTTGCCCTTCTATTAATTTGATCTCTTCATACGGATAGAGTTTTGTAATGCGTCTCTAATGACCAACTGGAAAATAATAAAAATAAAATCCTATTAGTACTTAACAAAACCTGGGTAGTTATTTATCAGACCGGTACATATTTATTTAATAAAATAAAATTTGCTTGCAGGTCAACAACATCCGAGGCTGGCACGTGGGGAGTCTTATACCTGCGGATATAAGCCGTATCGTTGTGAAATTTGCAATTATTCAACAACGACCAAGGGCAATTTGTCCATACATATGCAAAGTGATAAACATTTGAATAATATGCAAGAACTGAACAATTCCCAAAATATGAGCAATCAAAATGAGATCCGGGAAAGTCCAAAAATAATAATGCCAAATATGACGCAACAGTCAAATAAGCCGAAACCAAGCTTTCGCTGTGATGTATGTTCCTATGAGACGAGTGTCGCACGTAATTTACGAATTCATATGACTAGTGAAAAGCATACCCATAATATGGCGGTATTGCAAAATAATATGAAACATTTTCAGGCCCTTAGCTTTTTACAAAGCCAAAATTTGGGCCAACTAACAGCGGCAACGGCTGCAACAAGCCTACCAAATTTAACAAATTTACCAAATTTGGGACAAAATTTGCCAAATTTGCAAAATTTTTTACCAGAAGCAGCATTAGCCGATTTAGCATATAATCAAGCGCTAATGATACAATTATTACATCAAAATTCTGCTGCTGGTGCATTGGGTGCAGCGGCGGCTGCATCAGCAGCGGCTGCAGCAGCGGCTGCAGTAAATTCAGTGCCACAGCAATCAACACAAACATCCCAGCAGGGTACATCAACTGGAAATGTTTCAGCTGTTCCATCATCGGCAGCAGCAGCAGCAGCAGCAAATGCCCTATTAAATAGTGCCCTTGAACCAGATCAGGGACTTAATCCGGAAACATTTGAACCACCAATTGATCCAGATCAACGGCCAACAACAATCTACAGTTGCCTAATTTGTTCAACATACAATACAAATATCATTGATGAACTTAACAATCACCTTATGACTGATCGATCTCGGAGCAACAATAATTGCAACAGTGATATTATGTTGATCATCAACAACAACTACATTTGCCGATTGTGCAACTATAAAACAAATTTAAAAGCAAACTTTCAATTGCACAGCAAAACTGATAAGCATATACAAAAATTGAATTACATAAATCATATCAAGGAGGGCGGTCCGAAAAATGAATATAAATTAAAATTCAACAATACGAATACAGTTCAACTAAAATGTAACTGCTGTGACTTTTACACGAACTCAATACAAAAATTAAATTTACATACCCAACATATGCGCCATGATACAATGAAAATGATATTCAATCATCTACTGTATTTAAGTAGTGCAACAAATTTTGATCAACAATCGTCAACACAAGTTCAGGGTACATCGGTTGATTGTATAACTGGTGATGTTGATCATCAACAGCATCAACAGCATCAACAGCAGCATCAACAAGGTGGTGGTAGTAGTGTTGATGGTCAACATCAATCCCATTCAGTATTGAGCTTGTTCAACAGTAGTTCAACATCAACAACAGCTCCTAATAATTCAAGTAAAGTGTTTGTGTGTCAATTGTGTAGCTTTAAGGCGGCAAATATTTTACAAATGGTGCAACATGTTAAAAGTTTACGACATGTACAAGTTGAGCAATTCATTTGTTTACAAAGACGTAGTGAAAATTTGGAACCACTCGAACTGGGAGATGTTTTTAAAGTTGTCGATTGTGGTAAGTCATTTAGTTTTTTTTTTATATATATCAAAATATAACAAAATTAGGTAGAAATTTAAATTTATATCAAAATCTCTTAAAACCTATCAAAACACATCAAAATAGCATTGAACTTAATACTTAGGTCTTTTATAGGGTTCAGCTTTATAAATAAAACCTAATTTACCCTTGGGTGATGAGATCAGGGGGCACGAATCTAAATTTAAAAACTTTTACATTCAATCGATCACCGAATCTTTCGCTAATTCATTTTGATGTTTATTTCTTTTACTTTATCTTTAATAACAATTTTCAATTTTACTTACATTTGATATGGAGCCAGTCAACCAAAGGTAATATCGGTGTGGAAAATAAATGAACCCACGAGAATATCTGATCTGCTGATGTTTTTAATGATGGTAACCGGGGGTATCCTCTACTCGAAAAATGTTGGTAAATTGTAAATCGTCATCGTCATTATTTTCATCATGTTCGTTCCACACAGTCCTGAATATGAGACAACCATAAAAATTTAGTAAGGTACCTCCCCTCGCCCCCCCCCATCCATTGATTGTGGTACAATGTTTTGATGAAAATGTAAAAATTCAACGAGACCGCCGCAGACCACCAATCAAAACCCATCAAAAAATCTTCCATTAAGGAACGTCTTTTTTGTTTTGCTTGAAATGGAAAATGTCTGAAGGTAAAAAAAAATAAATAAAATAAATAAATAAAATCAAAAAGGTTTACCCTCTACCAGAAAATTATAATCAGAGTGAAGGAGGAAATAAGTTCAACTGATTTTATTGATTACCAATTTCTGATTATTTTTGTATCTTCTGACCGTTGCCATTGTACCTTGATGACTTTGATATTGTGGCTGTGTGGCCAATCCATTTTCTTTGAAGGGGGTACTATGGGGTACCATTCTCTGGATTTCTCATTTGATTTTTCTTTATTTTATTTTGCTGCTCTTTGTTTTTTGTTTTTTTTTTTTTTTTGATACAGAGGTAGATTTAATAAGATTTGACTGGAAGAAACGAACACGAACAAGTACCCCCCCTTCCCCCTATATACTTTGCAAAAATAATTGACGAAGGTAGGAATAAACTGAAAAAAAAGAAGAATAATACGTTTAATATAAAAAGAAAAAAGAAAAACAAATAAAAACAAAATAGATATAGAGAAAAACTAACTCTTCTCAGGTACCTTCTAAGGGAAAAAATTTAATTTGAATTCCACACTAAATGGATAAATTAAATTTTGTTTTTGTTGTTACACTAAAAGGGCTTTTTTCATTTGATTTCATAAATTGTTTTAAATTTCAATTTTAAATTACTGATTCAGTGATTATTGCCACACCTATTCCCAGATCCATTTGAAAGCAGCAAACCTTGTGATTTTATAATGAAAATTGAAAAATAACTCCTAAACCCATCCAGCAGTATTCTCTAGATTTCAAATTCGAAAAACTTTGAACGTAAATCCAAAAAAGGAGACTGTGTGCTGAGGAATAAATCGCTTATATTTACCGAAAAAAAAAGGAATTCTTTTATTTAAAATGTCACTGACTTATCAAACTGGCCTCGACTAATAACCAACGCCAATTTAATAACACCCCAAAGACCATGTGTTTAATAACAGACAATTTTGTGGTTTAGGGATAAAAGGAGACAAAAAATAAGGGGTATTATAAATATATATATTTTTTTTATTATTAAAAAGAACCGCAAAACAAAATTAAGGGAGGGTACCTGCCTTACCTTTTACCTTTCTTAGGGGCGAAATTATCCAGCTTCTGAAGGTAGCCAGACTTAAAGAGCATCTGGATTAAAATCATCCAGCCAAAAGGGCTTTTTGGTAGCCTAATTGGTTTCTACACACTACAGCACACGGTTACCTATTTTGAGGGATTAACTACTAATTAAAGAGCGGTGGTATTAAAAAAAATAAAATAATATGAAAGTAAATTGTGTTTTTCATTGAAAATAATTTTCTTAATTATTTCAAGTGTAAAACACACTCAACAAACATTTTTCTTTTTTTTTTGGAAGGGTATCTTAATGTTAATTGATATTAAAATATATGACTAAATCCTTTCTAATCGTTTGCATCAATGCCTGATCAATAAATACACCTGTGGGCAATACATCGCCCATAACTTGAACGAATGTTCGTTTTCAAAATGCCAAAAGTTTAAGATTAATTCGGACATAATTCCAACGATGAGATAAATCGCATGATCACAACATTAATAAAATGCCACGAAAATGTTTCGTCCAACAGAATGAAATGTGGCATTGTCCTGTTCAAATCGTATACCTTTCACATCCATATTTTCAATTTAACAACCTAAAAAAGTTAATAATCATTTCGATATATCGGTTAGAATTGATGGTTTGTATCAATACCTTCGTCATTTTCAAAATATAAACCAAAATCATAGCACATCCTGAGCAAATGGGTACATCCTATACAGTGTGATTTTCTTTTTTTTGCTAAATGCAACAGTCTTACGGCAGTTACATGTCGATGGTTTTAAGAATGTTACCTAAAAAGTAATAAATGTTAGTGGAAACATTTCAAATACTAAAAATTCTTTAAAAGCCTCGAAATAAGTTTTTATCAAATTCCGACTGTTCTGAGGATAAGCAAAGAGCCATATCCCATCATTAAAATTTCAAAACATTCAATACCCTTTACAAAATTTCCTTCCCCCCCACCCCACCCAATCCACTGCATAATTTCATTTTAATATAATTTTAATAATTTTCATGCACGTCTTCAAGGTATAAAAATTTGAAAAATTATAAACAAAAAAAACCCAAAAGGCGATATAGCGGCGACCGAATTATAAACGAGACTATCTCAAAGATTGTCGAGAATTTTACAGATGAACACTAGAATTATGCATCGTGCCCTATGATGTACGATGTAGAAAAATATAAAAAAAACAAAAAAACATTCAAAATAAAAATGATCGAGCTCTCGTATCCATCATTATCACAATTTTATATGCAAGTAAAAAATGTAGTTGAGATCAACTGAATTGGTACCGCTCCGTTGTCTATCTTCAGACTATACCGGATTAAATAATAAGCGGATAGTGCAAGGGAGGAAGGGGATAGGGCATTGAAAAAGTGATGCTGTGTGCAGTCCAGCAAAATATTAAAGAAATACCAAAGATCAGGAGGGGGATGGTAGTAGAGAGGTGCCAGTAGATGTTAGAGTTAGCCAAGCCTATCCCTAATTTAGCCTATTATAGCATACCCCTGCCACCCCCCCCCCTCCCTCCCCTCCCCATGGTCCTACATTTATACCATCGCTTTGATTTTCTCTTGTCCACTTTTTTTAAACCATTACACTTTTCCTTCCTCTATGGTTTTTAAACTCCTTAAAACCCCTCCCTGTTCCTCCAGTTGCCGGTGGGTAAATCAAATCCCATCCATAATGCTCGACCATTTCAAGATGAATTTTTCTCTGATATCTCCTCTCCGCCCCTCACCTGTGGGATCCCTCTTGTGGTCTACATAGATTTTAAAATCGTGTGATTATTTTAGACACGGAAGAATCCCAGAACCCATAGTGCCTCAGAAAATTTTCTTCGAAAATCAGTAAGAGCGCATAAAAACAGACTAACACTAGATGATGGCTGTGGCTGCTGCTGCTCATGCTGCTGCTGCTGTAGGTAAAGGGAGGGGGGGGGATTAAAGAGGGGATATAATACAAAAATGGGACTATCTCTCTATAGTTGAGAACCCTTTTACCTTCCTGCATCTTCTTCATTTTTATTCTCGTGATGGAGGGATGGGGGGGGAGGGGTATACCTCATCTCTATAGCCTTTCGAAGAGAAGTCGCCTTAGCCTATCAAACCATCGATTACAATTTTTTGTTGTTGTTGTTGTTGTTGTAATAGGCGTGCGAGATGCGTAATTTGTGCCCTCAAGCGAACCCGCCGATCCTCGCAATTCAAATGAGAGTTTTTCAGATGCTCAGGCTCCAATGGATGTGGGGGTCCCATAAGCGCTAATCTCATCTATTTTATTTTTGTTTTCTTATTTCTTATATAATTTCCCCCCTTACCCTTTCCCCCCTCCTCTCTCTGTGTTTTTTGTTTCTTCAATTTAAAATTTCATGAAGATTTATTCCGTTAATTTGAATTTATCGTGTAAATCCCTTTAATTCTCTATTAAGGAATTTATTTAAATAATTAAAAGAATTAAGAAATATTTGAAAATTACCTTAATAACTTAAATTCAGTTTAATAACACAAGAAGAATTGAAAAATTGAATTCAAATTAAAACGAATTTGAGCAGCAAACGGCTGACGGCGGCCATTACATGATCCTCTCACCGACTGACGGCGGCCATTACCTGATCCTCTCACCGACTTACTGATTGACTGTGAACTGTTTAAATTTTGTCCTTCCGCTACCCTAACCGTTATTCCGTTGCTAGTTGTCATTCCCGTGTTCAAATTCGGAGCTCACTGTCCACATAAAACCCTGGCTGGTAAGAAATCGATTACCATTTGGTTAAAATCTCCTTTTCCTATGGGTCAGGCAGAGATACTACGAAATTTTGATAGTTTTCTTGAGTTATTGAGTCCCATATTTCGTGAAGTTTTATGCGCAGCTCCTGCTCCTGCTCCTGTTCCTTTAATGACTGCTTCATTTTGCCCCCAAAGCGAATTTAAGAAGAAATTTCATTTGTCGTTTGTTCAACGGTTCAGGATATCGTGAGTTTAAATTAAAAAAACAAACAGGATCAGCAGAGATATGAGAAAAAGACCCTGTCGCCCTCTTTTAACAACTCGCGCAGAGCGTCGAATTTAAAACAAAAAATTTAAAGAAGAGCTACCGCAACCGGGCTTTGATTTCTACAAGGTGAGAGACTCTTGGGTATATCAAAATTAAATTTCAAATAGGCAAAGAAAAAGCCGCTACTTAACAGATAAGAAAAAGAAAAAGCGTCTTAAATGGGCTGAAGGACATCGAGAAAGGACCATAAGACAGTGGAATTCCGTAATACGTAGGCGCGAGGAAGCGTTTCTTAGCGATTGCTTACGACGCACCGTTTAATTCCCTTCTCTTATCGTATGGGGCTGTATGTCCGCCCGAGGAGTAGGTAAACTGTGTTTTTTTAGAAATTTTAGAAAACGAGCTCCTACTTTCCATACCTAAGCTGTAGTCCCTGTAGAAAAGGAAGACATATTCCAGGAGGATAATATGCTTCCTGCCACACAGCAAGGTCCACAAAATCGTGATTGTCGGCAAACAACATTCCTTTGATGGAATGGCCCGCAAATAGCCACGATTTGTCGCCCATTGAGTCGCTTTGGGGGCAAAATGAAGCAGTCATTAAGGAAGGAGCAGGAGCAGGAGCTGCGCATAAAACTCCACGAAATATCGGACTCGATAACTCAAGAAGACTATCAAAAGTTAGTAGTCTCCAATGGTAACCGATTTTTGGCTTTTGTTTCCTCTACTAACTTTGTTAACCACAGAGCTTTTGTTATTATTTAATTAAGAATTAATTGTTAATCGGTGTTAATCCTACAGTGAGTTTATTCTGATGATATTTATAGAATAGTTTTGGATTTATTTAACATTTTAGGACATTTTAGAATTCCACTTAAATACGGGAATTACTTAATTCTTTTTATATTCAATATTAATTGAATGATTTTCGCTAAAATCGTAAGGCCTTAAATTGAATTTTTACCATTTCCAAATACTAAATTGGTTTTAATCTAAAAACTAAATTGAAAAATACAATTAACAAATTTTTTTCTAATATTAGCCAAGAAGGAGATATTTTTTACCCATTAAAAAAAAAAGAAATTTCCTTTTGGCCGCATATCTTTCCTCCTTCACCCAAATCAATCATTACATTCCCATGAATTTTCGATCAGAAACAGCATAAAATAAAAAAAAAAAATAAAAAAAAAAATTAAATCACCGGGGTAATCCACTAAGTCAATCGATTTTTACCATTTCAATCGTTTCCCCATACTCCCCTCCCCCCCCCACCCCACACTGTAGAAGAAAGAAAACGGGGTAGTAAGGGGAAGGAGATGACCGGTGTAGGTGTAGAAGTGGGAGTGGGAGTAGAGGAAGGGGTAATGAGACGGTGAGAGGGGGAGGGGGGAGGAGGGGTACTAACAACATCAGTTTTTGTAACTGATTGTGAAGAATTTGAAAAACTTTCTCGACTCTTTTGGATATGCCGACACCACCGGATCCAATTGGATAATAAAAAAACAAAAAAGTTAAAACAATTTTTTGTTTTTTTTTTTATTATAGGAAAATAGCTGCCCTAGAGCATCAGGAGTAGACCGAAATGCAACTTATTTTTCTTCTACATTTCTTTCATATCTCTTTAGGCATATTTTTTTCTTTTCTTGTTGCTTTTTCTAAGAGGCATAGGTACAAAAAAAAACAAAAAACAAAAAAAACAAAAAGCAACAAATTGCACACGGCTGTGTAAAATTGTAATACAATTTGCGAGGGCGGGTTTTATTGCTCCAGGTGATTCCTCTTAATGACCTCCAATTTACGTACCGTGCAAAGGCACGAAAACCGATTGAAAGGATCTGTTGCGGTCAAAAGCACTGCACTCGATCGACGGACCCTTCCCCTTCCCTCTTACCCCACCCCACCCCACCACATATCTCATCCCCCCCCCATTATTTAATCGAATAGAAAAGAAAAGACAGAGATAGAGAATTAATAGATAGACAACAAAGAAAGAGAGAGAGAGATAGAGACAACGAGGGAATTACCCATGATGAAAAAATAATGAAAACGATGCACACAATTTTTAAGTTTAGGGGGCAAAAATTTATAGAAAGATTGAAGATGAAAATAAAAAATAACAGCAGCAGCAGCAAAAGCAAGCAAAATATGCAAAAACTCGACTTAAATTATGCTTCAGGGATTTTCTTTCCGATGAGAAAAATTCAACTGAAATTTTTTCGTTCTATGAAACGCTTTTAATTTTTTTGTTATTTTCTTTTCCTGATTTTTATTAATTAACACCCTCAAGAAAAATGTGAAGAGACCTCTTTTATTTCTGAAGCAATCTCTCTTTTAATTTCATTTTATTTTTTAAGTGTAACCAATGACTTGGGGGTTATTGGGTTCGCTGAATAATACGAAATACATTTTTTATATGCTTTTTTGGTTTCCAAGGGTAATTTTTGAGTTCTTATCAAATTTTTACATAGGCATCCGAATCAGTAACCCCGAAAACCTTCAATTAACAAGTTTCACTTCAGAAGTAATAAAGGAAACAATGTACGTCTTTAACCCTCGTCTGTTACTAAGTTTTAACCCTAGTAAGGTTTACTCTAGGCTAAGAAAAGAAACCTCTTTAAAATTGAGGGAAAATTCCTCATTCGCTTAATTTTTACTGAACGGATCCGATACGCTCTTTGCTTTACCCTCTTAGCAGTCAGATGCTGATCTGTGTTTGCTGGGATAGTACCACAATCAATTCTGGAACTGTACTGCCATCAATTGGACAAATTGAATGATTCGCTTAAACAGAAAATTGCCAAAAAAAAATTGTGTAGTGTTCCACCAAGATAATGCGAAATCTCACACAAGTTTAGATGAAACGGAAAAAACGTTTTTACTTGAAAAACAAAGAATGGTTTTTAATTCTTCCTAAAAAAAATAAAACGAAACTACTTTCCGAACTAGCCAGAATTAAAATTGATCAACCATTCCGCCCACAGGGACTGCATAAAGGGCCCTGGATCGATAAAATTACAATAATTTCGCAGCTGTTTACCTGATTTTCTTTTTCCAGGACATATCGCGGCTCATTGTCACCTATTTTGCCTCCTCTATTTGGAAAATATTGGAAAAATTAATCGAAGCAATGTCCAAACAAATGATTTTTTTTTTTTATTTTTTTGTATTTTCTTCTTTCGCTTCTAGGGCAGAAGGGCTGTACTCTAAGAGACCTAATTACAGGCACGACTTAATGAATAACAAAGTGCCTTTTGCGATAGGGGCTAGCGGCTAGCGGCTAGGGGGTATCTCCATCGAACGGCCCCACAGCTATTACCTCTAGGGGGGTGGGTGGGGGAAGGAAAAAGGGTACGAGGGGATTTATTAGTTTTGCCCTTTTATACGGGAAGACGCCTATAAATGAATTTTTCTTTTTATCGAAACAGAGGTTAAAAGGCAAAAGGTTTAGGTGTAGTTTTTTATTTTTACTCAATATCAAAATTTTTTAGTTTTGGGTTGCTGGAACTTAAACATTTTCCTCTAGCGTAATTTTTTTAATATTTTTCCCTGGAGCCCTGAAGGGTTCTCTGTCCGTTGAAATAAAATCAAGGAAGATATTTTTCGATTTCGATGAGTTATGACCTTAAAACCGCCCTTAGGCGAACTTTTCGTATGTTTTTTATCTGCTTTTGAACCACTGCCTAAACTGAAGTGCTCTAACTTAAAAATTTTCCTCTAGCGTAATTTTTTAAATATTTTTCCCTGGAGCCTTGAAGGGTTCCCTGTGGGCTGAGATCAAAATCAGGAAGAGGTTCCTCGATTTCGAAGAGTTCTGGCCATTAAACCAACTCTAGGGCGAATTTTTAGTCTGCTTTTCGACCACCGCTGCATCTGGGGTGCTGGAACTTAAAAATTTTACTTTTGCGTAATTTTTTAAATATTTTTCCCTGGAGCCCTGAAGGGTTCCCTGTGGGCTGAGATCAAAATCAGGAAGAGGTTCCTCGATTTCGAGGAGTTCTGGCCATTAAACCAACTCTAGGGCGAATTTTTAGTCTGTTTTTCGACCACCGCCGCATCTGGGGTGCTGGAACTTAAAAATTTTCCTCTAGCGTAATTTTTTAAATATTTTTCCATGGAGCCCTGAAGGGTTCCCTATCCATTGAAATCAAATCCAGGAAGAGGTTCCTCGATTTCGAGGAGTTCTGGCCATTAAACCAACTCTAGGGCGAATTTTTAGTCTGCTTTTCGACCACCGCTGCATCTGGGGTGCTGGAACTTAAAAATTTTACTTTTGCGTAATTTTTTAAATATTTTTCCCTGGAGCCCTGAAGGGTTCCCTGTGGGCTGAGATCAAAATCAGGAAGAGGTTCCTCGATTTCGAGGAGTTCTGGCCATTAAACCAACTCTAGGGCGAATTTTTAGTCTGCTTTTCGACCACCGCTGCATCTGAGGTGCTGGAACTTAAAAATTTTACTTTGGCGTAATTTTTTAAATATTTTTCCCTGGAGCCCTGAAGGGTTCTCTGTCCGTTTAAATAAAAATCAGGAAGAGGTTCCTCGATTTCGAAGAGTTCTGGCCATTAAACCAACTCGAGGGCGAATTTTTAGTCTGTTTTTCGACCACCGCCGCATCTGGGGTGCTGGAACTTAAAAATTTTCCTCTAGCGTAATTTTTTAAATATTTTTCCCTGGAGCCCTGAAGGGTTCCCTGTCGGCTGAAATAAAATCCAGGAAGAGGTTCCTCGATTTCGAGGAGTTCTGGCCATTAAACCAACTCGAGGGCGAATTTTTGGTCCGCTTTTAGACCACCGCCGCATCTGGGGTGCTGGAACTTAAAAATTTTCCTCTAGTGTATTTTTTTAAATATTTTTCCCTGGAGCCCTGAAGGGTTCCCTGTGGGCTGAGATAAAAATCAGGAAGAGGTTCCTCGATTTCGAGGAGTTCTGGCCATTAAACCAACTCTAGGGCGAATTTTTGGTCTGCTTTTCGACCACCGCCGCATCTGGGGTGCTGGAACTTAAAAATTTTCCTCTAGCGTAATTTTTTAAATATTTTTCCCTGGAGCCCTGAAGGGTTCCCTGTCGGCTGAAATAAAATCCAGGAAGAGGTTCCTCGATTTCGAGGAGTTCTGGCCATTAAACCAACTCGAGGGCGAATTTTTAGTCTGTTTTTCGACCACCGCCGCATCTGGGGTGCTGGAACTTAAAAATTTTCCTCTAGCGTAATTTTTTAAATATTTTTCCCTGGAGCCCTGAAGGGTTCCCTGTCGGCTGAAATAAAATCCAGGAAGAGGTTCCTCGATTTCGAGGAGTTCTGGCCATTAAACCAACTCGAGGGCGAATTTTTAGTCTGTTTTTCGACCACCGCCGCATCTGGGGTGCTGGAACTTAAAAATTTTCCTCTAGCGTAATTTTTTAAATATTTTTCCCTGGAGCCCTGAAGGGTTCCCTGTCGGCTGAAATAAAATCCAGGAAGAGGTTCCTCGATTTCGAGGAGTTCTGGCCATTAAACCAACTCGAGGGCGAATTTTTGGTCCGCTTTTAGACCACCGCCGCATCTGGGGTGCTGGAACTTAAAAATTTTCCTCTAGTGTATTTTTTTAAATATTTTTCCCTGGAGCCCTGAAGGGTTCCCTGTGGGCTGAGATAAAAATCAGGAAGAGGTTCCTCGATTTCGAGGAGTTCTGGCCATTAAACCAACTCTAGGGCGAATTTTTAGTCTGCTTTTCGACCACCGCTGCATCTGAGGTGCTGGAACTTAAAAATTTTACTTTGGCGTAATTTTTTAAATATTTTTCCCTGGAGCCCTGAAGGGTTCTCTGTCCGTTTAAATAAAAATCAGGAAGAGGTTCCTCGATTTCGAAGAGTTCTGGCCATTAAACCAACTCGAGGGCGAATTTTTAGTCTGTTTTTCGACCACCGCCGCATCTGGGGTGCTGGAACTTAAAAATTTTCCTCTAGCGTAATTTTTTAAATATTTTTCCCTGGAGCCCTGAAGGGTTCCCTGTCGGCTGAAATAAAATCCAGGAAGAGGTTCCTCGATTTCGAGGAGTTCTGGCCATTAAACCAACTCGAGGGCGAATTTTTGGTCCGCTTTTAGACCACCGCCGCATCTGGGGTGCTGGAACTTAAAAATTTTCCTCTAGTGTATTTTTTTAAATATTTTTCCCTGGAGCCCTGAAGGGTTCCCTGTGGGCTGAGATAAAAATCAGGAAGAGGTTCCTCGATTTCGAGGAGTTCTGGCCATTAAACCAACTCGAGGGCGAATTTTTAGTCTGTTTTTCGACCACCGCCGCATCTGGGGTGCTGGAACTTAAAAATTTTCCTCTAGCGTAATTTTTTAAATATTTTTCCCTGGAGCCCTGAAGGGTTCCCTGTCGGCTGAAATAAAATCCAGGAAGAGGTTCCTCGATTTCGAGGAGTTCTGGCCATTAAACCAACTCGAGGGCGAATTTTTGGTCCGCTTTTAGACCACCGCCGCATCTGGGGTGCTGGAACTTAAAAATTTTCCTCTAGTGTATTTTTTTAAATATTTTTCCCTGGAGCCCTGAAGGGTTCCCTGTGGGCTGAGATAAAAATCAGGAAGAGGTTCCTCGATTTCGAGGAGTTCTGGCCATTAAACCAACTCTAGGGCGAATTTTTAGTCTGCTTTTCGACCACCGCTGCATCTGAGGTGCTGGAACTTAAAAATTTTACTTTGGCGTAATTTTTTAAATATTTTTCCCTGGAGCCCTGAAGGGTTCTCTGTCCGTTTAAATAAAAATCAGGAAGAGGTTCCTCGATTTCGAAGAGTTCTGGCCATTAAACCAACTCGAGGGCGAATTTTTAGTCTGTTTTTCGACCACCGCCGCATCTGGGGTGCTGGAACTTAAAAATTTTCCTCTAGCGTAATTTTTTAAATATTTTTCCCTGGAGCCCTGAAGGGTTCCCTGTCGGCTGAAATAAAATCCAGGAAGAGGTTCCTCGATTTCGAGGAGTTCTGGCCATTAAACCAACTCGAGGGCGAATTTTTGGTCCGCTTTTAGACCACCGCCGCATCTGGGGTGCTGGAACTTAAAAATTTTCCTCTAGTGTATTTTTTTAAATATTTTTCCCTGGAGCCCTGAAGGGTTCCCTGTGGGCTGAGATAAAAATCAGGAAGAGGTTCCTCGATTTCGAGGAGTTCTGGCCATTAAACCAACTCTAGGGCGAATTTTTGGTCCGCTTTTAGACCACCGCTGCATCTGGGGTGCTGCAACTTGAAAATTTTACTTTGGCGTAATTTTTTAAATATTTTTCCCTGGAGCCCTAAAGGGTTCCCTGTCGGCTGAAATCAAATCCCCGAGGAGATTCTTCGATTTCGGGGAGTTCTTACCCTAAAACTGCCCTAGGGCGAATCACATAATAAAAAAATAATAAATAAAAAGTTTACGACAAATTTACTGTGTTTTATTTGAAATTCTACCCTTGTACAGAACTAACTAAGCCCTCTGCTTTCACATGTTCCTTTACCACTAAACAGAAATTAGTTAATAAAATAAAAAAAAGGAAAAAACCCACCTTTAAAAAACTTTGACCAGAAAGTAAAGTAGGCAAAAGGCAAACAAAATCAAAGCAGTAGGGGGTGAAAAGAGATGTTTTTGATTTATAAGATTTTCATTTTCTAAACTAGCAACAGTAGATTTCTAGAAAAACAACCAAACTGAACTTAAACAATTTACAGATGTAAAAAGTGAAAAGGCTAGCCCAATTCATTCACCATCCGATAAATACGATCAATCCCTAGATACCGGAAATATGATCGATATAAAGCAACATTTTCCGGCAACAACACCATCCACAACTAGTTCAAGGGATAGTCGTGAAAATTTACAATCAGGAAATTTAACTGGCCGTACAAGTGTTGGATCGATTGGACCGCAACAGCAACAGCAACAGCAACAAAATCAAATTGGAATTGGACAATCACCAACAGAATCACCCCAACAGACTGGCGGTACAATTTTTAAATGTAACAGTTGCGATTATTTTGCCGATCTAAAATTGGATATGGAACAGCACATTGAACAAATCCATCAAAATTATCCAGATTGTGATTTTATAACGATACCAACAAATCCAGCCGCATTGCATGCATTCCAAGCAGCTGTTGCAGCTGCAGCAGCCGCTGTTGCTGTAAATGCAACAAAACAATTAGAGGCAACATCATCAACAGCATCACCGGTATCCGGTGGTATACCGAATGTAACAAGCAGCAGTAACAATTATGAGGAAATAAAATCGGAAACGATTGATGCTGAATCAGAATCAGGGGGTGATCCATACGAGCAGGATAATCAGGATGTTGAAAATACAGAGGAAGGTATTACAATAATTTGTCCACTATGCCAAGATAATTTTTCTGATAAGAAATCATTAGAGAAACATGTTATGGGGGTGCATAGCGTTAATAGTGATGGTCTAACACGATTACTACATCTCGTCGATACCAGCCACTGGCTGAATAGCTCAACTAAAAAGAGTCCTGACCATCATAGTGGAACATCTGAACAATGCTTAACTTCTAATTCCGACTACGAATGCCTACAATGTGGGATCCATTTAAAATCCCACCAGGAGCTATTAATCCATACTAGCGAAATGCAACACTATCAAATTATAAACGAACAGTACCAGTGCTTGCTTAAGCAATGCCAGCAATTGTTTAGCAGTCTAGCAACGATGCTAACACACTATAAGGACACCCATATGAATATCGTAATATCGGAGAGGCATGTCTACAAGTATCGATGCAAGCAATGCTCCCTTGCGTTTAAGACACAAGAAAAATTGAACACACACTCCCTGTACCATACAATGAGGGATGCTACAAAATGTATGATCTGTAACCGCAGCTTCCGGACAACGCAATCATTACAAAAACATATGGAACAATCCCATCCACAAAATCAATCGAATAGTCCAAATTTATCACCATGTTCGGTGATTGGTGATCATACCGAAAATAAGAATTCAACACAAATCGATGAGTATGCAACATCGCCAACATCGAGTATAAAACAAGAGGATAACGATTCGGTAACAACAACAGCAACAGCCCAAGATCTTATACTGCGTGATGAAATTCAGCATAGTTTGGGGGGTGATGGTGATACAACCGATTTGGATGAATTCCTAAATGGACAAACTTTAGCTGAAGAGAATTACAATGACAATAATCGAAAATATAAATGCCATAAATGTAAGGTGGCGTATACCCATCAAATTTATTTGGTACAACACTATAAAACAAATCAACATCGTAGAAATGAAAAATTAAATAATTATCCATTAGAAAAATATTTAGATCCGAACAGGCCATTCAAATGTGAGATATGCCGTGAGAGTTTTACACAAAAGAATATACTTTTGGTACATTATAATAGCGTTTCACATTTACATAAATTAAAGAAACAAAACGAAAATAATAACACCCCATCAACATCACCGACTAGAAATTTAGTTGGTACAAATGAAACCGATCGTAAAAGTATCGAATTTGATAGACGTAGCAGTGAATATGATAGAAAATCAATTGATTTTGAAATTGATGGGAATACAATTGAACAGCAAAAACGTAAATTAAGTCCAGAAAGTGACTATGATAGTCCAAAGAAGCGTTTTAAATGCGATATATGTAAAGTTGCCTATGCCCAGGGTAGTACACTTGATATCCATATGAGAAGTGTTTTACATCAAACAAGGGCATGCCGATTGCAGGAGCAACAATCCCAACAATCTCAACAACAGCAGCACCACCAGTCGGTTAGTCCTAGTTTGGCTAGAATAACTGAATTATCTCAGCATCAACAACAACAACATCAACATCATCCGAGCATTAGTCCGACACCATCATCAAATTTAAGTAGTTGCCTCCAAGATGATACAATACCAAAATTTAATAATCAAATTTATAAAACGCTTCTAGAAAATTTTGGTTTTGATATTGTAAAACAATTTAATGAAATTAATAAGCATACCACCGAATTTGGTAGAGAATTACAAGATGATAAATATTATTGTCGTCATTGTAAAAAAATCTTTTCATCGATATTTGTCCTTAAATCGCATTGTGAGGAAATCCATAATGAAAAGATACCACTTGAGTTGCTTGAAAAGTTTGCTGAAAAATTTAAAAATTATTACCTCGATGCAACAGAAAATGATAATGAAATTTTAGATTTTTCAAAAAAGGCATCATCATCATCAAGTACACCATCACCGATATCATCATCAACGATTGGTTTAGGGCAATGCAATACAACTGGAAATGTAAAAGATGATAAATTGGAACAAATTGAAATACAACAGGGTGTACCATCACCAACTGGTCAAGCAACATCACCTTTGCCACAGAATCGATCGGTTACACCGCAACCATCTCAGAATATTCCACAATTGCCATCAGTTGCATCGGTTTTGCTTAAACAGCAACAGCAACAGCAACAGCAACAGCAGCAACAGCAACAGCAACAGCAACAGCAGCAACAACAGCAACAGCAGCAACAGCAGCAACAGCAGCACTCAGGACCCCAAACCCCTGTAATGCCTGATTTAGCCCAAAAATTAAATATTGATCCAACAATACTTGCCCAAAAGATAATGGAACAAAATTTATCAAATTTTCCACCAAATTTTGGTAATTTACCACAAAATTTACAAAATTTACAAAATCTACAAAGTTTGCAAAATTTACAAAATTTACAAAATATACCAAATATGGGAAATTTATCATTAAATACGCTCGATATGTTAAATTTAATGCAATTCCATCATTTAATGTCGCTAAATTTTATGAATTTGGCCCCACCATTAATATTTGGGGCAACTGGTGCTGCAGCAGCAGCAGCAGCAGCAGCTGTAGGTGGTAATGTACCATCGGTTACACCAGAATTACCTGTACCAGGACAACCAGTTCAATTGTTGCAACAGCAGGCGGCTGCAGCAGCAGCAGCACAGGTAAACAATTTCATTTTTATATTTTTTTTTAAAAACTTACAAACTAAAACTAAAACTAAAACAGAAAACATATCCATACTATCGACAAATTAAAACAAAATTAACCGATTTTAACAAGTTCTCATAGTATCGATTTGTTTTGACTATGCCTGAAATGAATTTAACTACAATTCCTACAAAATTACCTTGTAAAGGGTTTTCCAACGAGGACTGGACAACTTTCTTTTTCCAAAAAAATAAAATCCAAAACCATTTGAGATATTTGAAAAACCTTATTATCGGGTTGAAGTAGAATCAAAAAAAACATTTATGAATGGAACTCGACTTCGTTCATATGGCCATCGCGGGCAACGTTTGCAGCGATCGATTCGTTGGACCCAATTTTCGATGATTCGGCCGAAACGGCTCCTATTTCGCGTTCAATGTTTTGGCTCTGAGAGCTCTTCCAACGTCGTCAGCTTGTTGGCATAGACCCAATCACTTGATGTAGCCCTAAAGAGAAAAAGTAGCATGAACGAGGCGGCCCCAATCGACGACTGGTCCATTTTACAATAAATCGATTGTAACGTGTGCTGTGTGGCTTGTGGCATTGTCCTGTTGAAATCCCCACATTGTTGTTGTCCAAGTCCCCCCATATCTTCCAATTCAGGCCAATCATAGCGCGATTACCATTCACAGTAACGTGACGATCGTCTTCGAAAAAATATGGCCCTATGACGCGCACCGGCATGCAAACTGCACCAAAAAACAGTTATTTTTTGTGGATGAAGCACATGTAGATTTTCATCCGACCAATAACGCGGATATTTTTTGCTTATTGACGGAACCCATTGAGCCAAAAATGAGTTTCGTCACTGAAGATGATTTTGCGGATGAAATTGATCAACTTGGCGCATCTTTTCCAGAGCCCCAATCGAGAGAAACGTACGTCGCTCCATCGGCTTCAATTGTTTTGAGTCCGCTTTTGATCTCTCGTATGGGTGTAAACCAAGATCCTTACGGAAAATTCCCCATAAAGTGGTCTGGGCGATGCCTAACTCTTGAGAACGCCTAACTCTTGGAATTTTTACTGATTTTGGATCATTTGCTACGGACGTTTCAATGGCAGCGATATTTTCGACACTTTGACCAATCCGTTGTCTCACTGGCATGGCAAAACATCACACAACGAATGCATGTAGACTAAAATTTTTGCATTAAACTTGCTTTACTGTGGCTGTCTACTAGGGGGTGAATTACGACCGAAAATCGGAGTTAACGACTTCGAATTTCTGTAGTAAATTTTTCTAATTTGCAAACGTTATTCGTTCGTGTACTTTACCATGATGAAAATGTTTAATTTACTGAATAAATTGACAGTAACAGTTCGATGATAAGTGAAAGGATGCGTTCACAAATTGAATTCAAAGTAGTCAAGTCCCCCCCTATTGGAAAACCCTTTATAAGGTGGGGCTAAATTAATCGCACACTCTATCGGAAAATGTTAATAATTCTTAAAAATGGCGTCGTACTTCAATCATATTTGATATTTTATTTTTTGAATTACACAGGCAGCAGAATACAAACAGACAAGCAATGGAGTACAAGAGAATTTCGTAATCGTGTCGCAGATTCTCCCTTCTGGGGCAACGCCATCTCGTCACCCTGCTCTGGGTCCCGGGTCATGCGGACATAACGGGCAACGAGCAGGCTGACAAACTGTGGCTAAAGAAGGTGCAACCCTCGGTGTGTCTATCGGGGAAGCAGTACACTCTTCCCCGAACACCGTCAAGAAAGGTATCCAGCTGCACTTTCTATCAATTGCAAATAAAATGTGGGCGGATCTCGAGTCATGTGCAGTCTCTAGAGCAACCTGGCCCCCACCCTCAATCTGAGAAGAACGCTGGACCTTCTCAAGCGATCCCGCGTGGACATTGCCAGAGTAGTGTGGCGGTACACACTGGCCACTGGCACGTAGGGGAGCACGCAGCTAAACTGGGGATCCCATATAACAGCCACACTGTCGCAGTTGCAAGGATCCTGCTGAGAAAGAGACTCTTTCTCACTTCCTGTGCAGCTGCCCGGCACTAGCAGCGGGCTAGACACCGGGCGATGGGCAGGCACTTCTTAAGCAACATTAGCGACATACCCTCGTTCAGGATCGGAGAGCTAGTTCTCTTTCTGAACTCCACGGGCTGGATCTGATCCAATGAATCTGTAACTCGCCTCTTTAATAACCATGTTTATATTCGTAGGGGATTTGTGGTCTCAAAACGGCGCACCCAGCGCTAATTGGATCCCGACCAGTCTGCTCGGGCTCGCCACTTATACCAACCAACCAACCGTGTCGCAGATTGAGAGGATGCGACTGGTGTGGATGGGTCACCAGACATTTAACACTTTACGGGAACATGTGTAACGGTTTTTTTTTGCACTAGGATCCGTCTGGTAATGCCCCCCAATTGCATCGCTCCTCTCTACCGACAAAACGATCAGTCCGATGGCCGATCACATCCTGTGCCTCTTTTTGTCTCTTATCGTTCCCAATCTGTTCGAGTCGAGCAGCGCTAAGCCTGTTGGCACAAAACGACTTTACGAAATTCTCTTGTACTCCATTGCTTGATAGAGCGATTAATTTTGTCCCATCTTGGACTATCATAAAATTGAATTTTTAATTTAAAAAATATTTTAGGGGGATATATTTTAAAATCGGCAATTTTATGTAATTGTTAATAATTATAAAATTTTATCGTATAGGCGACTAGCAATCAAAAACGAGCCAGAACACGTATAACAGATGAACAATTAAAAATTCTTCGGGCTCATTTTGATATAAATAATTCCCCAAGCGAGGAAAGTATTATGGAAATGTCGAAAAAGGCGAATCTACCTATGAAGGTAATGCTCTGTAATAAAACGAAAAAAAAAAAAACATAATCACATTTTTAAATATGTGTTTTGTTTGTTTGTTTGTTTTATAGGTGGTTAAGCATTGGTTCCGTAACACCCTCTTTAAGGAGCGTCAACGTAACAAAGACTCACCCTATAATTTTAATAATCCACCATCGACTACACTAAATTTGGAGGAGTATGAGCGAACTGGTCAAGCGAAAGTTACCCCTTTAGTTGATACAAATGAGAATAGCAACACGCAATCATCACAGCAGCAACAGCAACAGCAGCAACAGCAACAGTCACAGCAACAGCAACAGTCACAGCAACAGCCACAGCCACAACAGCAAAGCATGAGACAAATCCATGATCAAAGTGTACCCCTCCTCCACCATCATCATCATCATCAGCAACAACAGCAACAGCAACAGCAACAGCAACAGCAGCTAACACAGTTGAGTATGCAACAAATTCAACAAGATCAGCTACGCCATCAGACTCACCAACAGAGGGAACATCAACAAATTGATAATAATCGTCCACTATCCCAGCCATCGAGTGTTGCAAGCGATCGACCCGATCTCCATATAAAATCAGAACCTGGCGATGATATAGGAAATTCAGATACCGACAGCCATATGATGAAACATGAACAGGAACATGAACAAAATTTAATTCAATCACAACATCAACAAAACATTTTTTATAATAATTTCGAAACAAAATCAGAGAGTGGTAGCTCAGAAATTTTATCACGTCCACAAACACCAAATAGTTCGTCTTATAATAATTTAAATGATATCATAAATCAGCAAATTGATAATATGCCATTAAATAATATGGCTAACATTGGTAATATGAATAATATGGGCCCACCAAAAAAATTTCAAATGAATAAAATGTTTGAGAAGAACAGTTTTGAAACAAATTCAAATTCATCAAACAGTTCAACATCGAGTGGCAAACGGGCGAATCGTACACGTTTTACTGATTATCAAATAAAAGTACTACAAGAATTTTTTGAAAATAACTCATACCCAAAAGATAGCGATTTAGAATATCTTAGTAAATTGTTGCTATTATCGCCACGTGTTATTGTAGTATGGTTCCAAAATGCTAGACAGAAACAGCGTAAAATATATGAGAATCAACCGAACAATTCATTTTATGAATCTGAAGAGAAAAAGGCAAATATTAATTATACATGTAAAAAATGTAATTTAGTATTTCAGCGATACTATGAATTGATACGGCACCAAAAGAATCATTGTTTTAAAGAGGAAAATAATAAGAAATCAGCTAAAGCACAAATAGCAGCTGCCCAAATAGCACAGAGTTTAAGTAGTGAAGATTCAAATTCGAGCATTGATATAAATAATGCAAATCTATTAACATCAAATTTAGCTGCACAACAAGCAGCTGCCGCTGCTGCAGCGGCTGCAGCAGCTGCAGCAGCTGCAGCTGCAATTGGTGGTATTAATCCAGTAACAAATTTAAATTTATCTGGTTCACCATCAGCTCCATCGAGTACATCAACGATACCCGGTATATCAACAAGTCCTGGATTAAATTTACTACCAACATCGCACAGCATATTTAAGCAGCAACAGCAACAGCAACACCAACAGCAACAGACATCCACTCTATCCAGTTGTGTAACTAATGCAACACAACAATCCCATCCAAGTCCATCACAGCAAAAATTTGAATGTGATAAATGCAATTTAACATTTCAAAGATTTGAACTATTTAAAGAACACCAACTGATTCATATTATGAATCCAAATTTATTTCTAAATCAAAATTATGCAGAGAATACACCGTTTGGTATATTACAAAATATCCAAAGTATTAACAATCAACCGAATCCAGTTGGTGGTACAAATTTAATTAATTTGGTTACACAGGATACATCGATTGATTTATCACAGGGTAAACAAAAGAAACGTAAATATTCAGAGACCCAATCACAACAGGATGAATTATCCGATTATGATGCACTCAGTAAAAAATTTAAAAATGATCAATATGATTTTTTATATCAATACTTCATGCAGAATGAGACAAATGATGAATTAAAAAAGCAATACAACCAGCAACAATCATTCGATATCGAATATTTAGCGAATTATTATCAAACAAATGAATTAAAAAAGAAGGGTAGCTATGATTTTTTATACCAGTACTATTTACAAAATGAGAATAAACAAATGCCAGGCGTAATACCCTCTGAACTGATGATGAGTGGTGGTGTTCCAACAATTGGTACAACATCAATTGATGGAGCAACAACTACAGCAACAGCAGCAACAACAGCAGCAACAGCAACAGCAACACCAAAGCCAAGCATTGAATTTTTGCTACAGTACTATCAATTAAATGAGTCAAAGAAGTTTTTTCAGTTAGATGCCTCGCCCCAACGAATACATGATTTTCCCTTGCTCAATTTAACAACGAGTGGAGGATGCAGTGGGAACAACAACAGCAACAGCAACAGCAACAGCAACAACAACAGCAGCAATGGTTGCAATATTGGCGGTAATAGCAACAGTTGCAATAATCAGGCAACAACGCAAAATGTAACAACAACAACAACAACAGAAACAGCAGCAGAAACAGCAGCAGCAGCAACAGCAGCAACAACGGCAGCAACAACAACAGCAGCTGCAGTGGCAACAGCTGCAACAATTTTAGCAGCTGGTGGGGGCGGGGTAATAACACAACAAGGGCAACAACAACAACAAACAGTTCAACATAGCAAATTTAGTGGGAGCAACAGCAACAGCATCAACAGCAACAATTGTAGTACTGTTGAACAACAACAAAATTGTGGATTAAATTCAAATCGAGTTGGTCCTACGATGGCCTCTCAATTGGCGGTTACATTAAAAAATAATAAAAATTTTATACAATCGACTGTACCACAAAATGTTCCATCATCATCATCATCAACATCACCACCAACAACAACAGCAACAACAACATCGATAACCGGTGGAACAAATCAATTAATTCAAATAATGGCCGAAACGAATTGTTTAAATAGCTCAGATCATCCACAGAATACTGAAAAACAAAATAATAAGCGACTTCGGACCACAATTTTACCAGAACAATTAAATTTTTTATATGAATGCTACCAAAATGAATCGAATCCCAGCAGGAAGATGCTTGAAGAAATTTCGAAGAAGGTCAACTTGAAGAAGCGCGTTGTTCAGGTATGGTGAATTTTTTTTTTATTATTAGCTAAGGTTTTTTTATTTATTTATTTTTTTGAATTACTACTTAATGGATTTGCTCATTTTATTGAATGGAAGATAATCGCAATTCAAAATACTTTTCGAGGGAATCAAAAGGTTTTTTTAAAAAGTTTAAAGTCGAAATAGGAGGAGCAGCAGCATCTGGGTAGTTTCAGTTGCTAGCGCATTGAGTTCGAATCCCAGACATGACCCCCTTTTAGATCTTTTCCCGCCTGCGGTATGTGTGTGATCACAAAATTAGTCCTTTCTCTGAGTAGCCTCCAATTCTAGGCCCTAGCTCATTTTATTTGAGCCCTAAAAATTGTAAAGGCTTTCACGAAATGGGTAAATTTTTTGTTTGGCTCAAAATAATCCTTCGGTAGGCATCCTGGAAAGGATTTATTTTTCTAAAAAGCAAAACATGTTTCTGTAGTCTGGGTAAAAATTTTGGAACTGTGGGATTGGAAAGGATTTTTTTGCGAGAAAGGGTCCCATTTCTTTTTCTAATAACTGAGCGAATTTAACTCAGACTTTAGTTTGGGGGTTTCTGTTTTTTTTTTTTTTGAATAGGCGAGGATCAAGCCTTTCATTGGAAGATACAAAAATACAAAATACCCCTAGAAATTGCGCGCTTACCATCCTGTGGAAAATTGCACAAATTTTTAGCATTAGTTCTAAACGCTGTAGCTCGAAATTATTCCCTCGGGAGATACCACCAGATATACTCGGAAATCGGGATATGTTTCCTTAGTCTGTGAGCAAAAAGTTTTTTTTGAATTACCGACAAACGTTTTCGAATTACAAGAGCCTTTCCTGTGTGAAGTGAAAATGCCCCCAAATTTTTCTACTCGAAAATCGTAAAAATCAACTTCCAACACCCTGTACTTCAAAATATTCCTTTAAGAGGTACCCTGTTTATATTTTTCCTAAAAAGCATAACATGTCCTCTTAGTCTAGGCAAAATTTTGGAATTGTAGGATTTTTTTTTTAAGGCCACGAGAGCATTTTCTTTTTTCTTTTTTTTCGCTCCCTTGTAAGGCACTTTATTTTCTGGGGGTATCTCAATCATTCCAAAAAATTTTTTAAAACCCATCCAAGTTTTGTAGGTAAATTCGTTTTAAAGTTTTCAATTACTGAACAGACACTTTCACCGTATTTTTGGATTAGCGGTGTTCGTAAATCAAATCAAATTTTGGGGTGAATTCGGTCGGTTAGAGGTAATAAAAAACTTTAGCTGCGTCCAACCTTAGGTTAAGGTTAGGTTGCTGTGGGTGCCTAGAAAAAGGCACACTTAGGCCCATTGTGTTTACCACGTAGCGCAGGAGACCCTATATTGGGTTATTCGTGGGATTCGAACCCACAGCCTCTGGGACTGGTAGGATAGCGCGCTAACAACTGAACAATCAGAGACCCCTGCGTCCAACCTTACTTCCCCTTAAATTTTATTCAATTTTTAAAAACTGCCCCCAAAGTGTTTTATTGCGTGATTTTTTCACAATTAAATAAAGAATTACCAGTTTTTTTGTTTGCAAAATGGTAAAATAATTCCCAGTTCAATGCTCCACCCCAGTTCGGACCGCAATTATTTAAAAAAAAAAAAAAAACGAATAGAAAAACTAAAACAAAAATTTTTATGGGATAATTTAAAAAATAATTCTACAACTTTTTTGCCAGTAAAAATCCTTGATGAAAAATTTCAATTTTCTCGGACTTGGACTTGGGGATTATTTTTTATTTGAAAATTGTTCATTTTGCATTTTTTTTTATTTTTACAATTTAAACACATTTTTTTTGTTTTTATTTAATTTAAAACTTTAGTTTTGTTTTTTTTCTTTTCTTTTCCCCTTTACTTTCTAGTAAAACAAAACAAAACAAAAAAATTTATATTAAAAATGAACTGGGAGTGATTTTATTGTTGTTAATCGCGTTTGTTTTTTTGTTGCTTAATTTTAAAATTGAATTTTATTAAAAAGTAAACATTTTCAAATTTCGTGAACGGTTTTGTGCTAAGTAGTTTTTTTTTTTTATTTATTTTTTATTAATGGCATTTGTTTGTTTGTTTGTTCTATAATTTCTTGTTTTTTTTTGTAAATTATTTATATATAAAAAAAAAATATAAAACAATTTCTAACAAAAAAAATTAAAAACCAAATTTCAAATTACATCAAAACCATTTTTTTTTCTTCCTCTTTCATTACGTGTTGATTTTCTCTGTCTTCAAATTTAAAATCGATGCAACGTATTTCTGAAAAAAAAAAAACAAAAATAAAAATAAAAAAATAAAAATAAAAACAAAAACAACAACATTTAAAAAAACTCACAGGTGTGGTATCAAAATTCGCGGGCGCGTGAACGAAAAGGGCAATTTCGTCAAAATTTACAAATAATTAATAAAAAGTGTCCATACTGCGGTGCAATATTTAAAATAAAATCAGCCCTCGAATCCCATTTACAATCGAAACATCCCGATAAGCAGCCAATTAACATTGATCAAATTCCGGATGTTAAACCAATCGATGGGCTAACATCGTTTGGACATGGAACGGGCAATTCTGGAACGTGCGGTACAGCACCCATCCAAAGGTCATCGTCTATAACAAATTTATCAACAATGAACATCGGTTCAACGTACAGTGGTTTTACTACTGGTGGAACAAACAATGAGAATGGATCTGAACAACAAAAAATTGATAGTAACGATTCTGTGGTATCAGCGCTAGCCCAAAATAGCACAACATTAGCATCGCTTATAGAGTCATCTGGTGGCAGTTTACAGAATATAACAAATTCAAATTTACCCAAAGGTGGTGGTCTACCATTGGACCTTAGCAAGAATACACCAAAATATGAGCCGAGCGAAAGTGAAATTAGTTTTTCCGATTCGAACAATGATCATGAGGAATCGAATGATTTTTTTATAACATCATCATCGATTGGTACCCCAGGAATTAATAACAACAATAAGGGCGATGGTAGTCTATCAAATTTTTGCCATAACAATTTAACAGCTAGTCATAGTAACATAACAAACATTGGCCAGAATAATAACAATAATGAAATATTTTGTGATTCGGATATTATGGCAACAATTGGACGTAATAAAATTACATCGGGTACCGGAGATCCAAGCGGTAGTGGAATATTATTTTCTGGTAGCGTTACCGGTGATTGTGATATAAATACAATTTCACCGGTAAGTCCAGCATCGAGCACCCAGAGTACACAAAAGAAGAGATTTCGTACACAGATGAGTAATCTACAGGTAAAAATTTTACGGGCCCTATTCTTAGATGTTAAAACCCCCAGCATGACTGATTGCGAGAATATTGGACGGGAAATTGGATTACCGAAACGTGTTGTACAGGTGAGTTCATTTTTTTTATACTACATATATAAAATTTTACCCCCTTGCTAACACATCACTCAATAAGTTTCTGATTTTAATTAAGAAATATATACTTCACCTTCAAGAGTAATTCCATTCATTTTCAATGGCTCCTCTTAAACTTTTGTCTGTGCTCTCAAAATAAAGTTTCAATTTTTTTGGTATTTTGAGCAAACAACATTTCTTTATCTGGAGAGCATAATTTTCTTTCTTTTTTTGTTTGGAGTTCTGTAAAAATTAGCCAATTAATCGCTGGGGGTATAGATCTGGAGAGTACAGTGGGTGTGGAGCCAATTCTTTGGGTAATTTCATTGTTTTCATTGACTTGTAGCACGGTGCATTGCCTTGGTGAAATTTTTACATTTTATTGATATCCCTTCGGCTGCTCTCCATTCACCTGATATAGTTGGATTTCCTTAGTGACCAGTAGTTTTACCCTTAAAAGAGAAAAACAAAACAATGTTTAATCAACCCAAAACGAATTGTTGGAGTCACATTGAAATTTTTACCCATATATCGGTTGATACCCAAAAATCATATAATGGGTAAATGGCAACAGTGTTTGCCGTCTATGTTCCAAAGAGAAAATTTATTGAGTGATCATTTCATACTATTTCTTTTTATTCCCACCACCCCCCTTCCCCCCAAGCCCCACCCTAACCAACCTTCTCTGTCCGCTTACTAATAAGCCTTATGTTTTGTGATAATTGTATTAATGCGTCTATTTTATGTAATTTGTTTTGTTTTGTTCTTTTCTTTTTTTTTTTTCTTATTGTCCTCGTCTAACGTCTGCATAAACAAACAAACAAACAAAATAAATAAATAAAAACAAACATGTAAAAAACAAACAAAAAAAAAGGTTTGGTTCCAAAATGCTCGCGCAAAAGAGAAAAAGAGTCGTAATAATCGATTCATCGATGAGAATATCGATAATTCAGAATTATCATCTGATTTAATATCAACACCAGAAGATTGCAAATTATGCAATATACAAAAAGTGAACATACAAGAGCATGTTTTTTCAGCATCACATATCGCCCAAGTGCGACATATGCTTGAAACGAACGATATTAGTGGAAATTTGAATTTATCTGGATCGAATGGGAATTTAACTGATACATGTGATCAAAATGATCATCAAAATATATCAAAATTAAATTCACAACCATCCCCAAGTGTACAGATAGGTGGTGGTGTAACAACAACAACAACAACAATAGCAGCAACACCAACAACACCAACAACAACATCAACAACAACATCATTAACAAGTGGAAAAATTTTACATCAAAATGCTGTAAATGATCAGGATTCATTTAAAATGTACAATAAATTCTTTTTGCATAACTCAATATTTCTGAATCAAACACAATTGACGAGTGGTTGTTCACAGAATGGCACAAATAAATACTGTGACCGTAATGGGGATGGTGGTAAAGGTAATAATGGCAATGTTGATGTATGCCCATCCCCAGAACGTAATTTAATAATGCATCATAATAATACAGAAAATGGGGATGGTACAGAGATCAATTTGAATATCACAAATAACGAGAATGGTCTAATACATGAGGATGGTTCATCAACATCAGGCACTGGACTTATGAATTTGAATCATCTTCAGCAGCATTTGGTGGCTGTTCAACAACATCATCAACAACAGCAGCAACAACAGAATCATCAACAACAGCAGGATGGTGGTAATGGAAATTCAGCTGTTGCTGCTGCAGCAGCAGCTGCTGCTGCTGCACATCAAATGTTGATGGAAAACAATTTGCTACTTCAAATCAACACCGAGAATAGTGCGATCGCCTCAAATAATTCAGAAATTTTACAACAACTTTACAACTATAGCCAGATGAGTGGTGAGTTGATTAAGTAAATAAATATTATATATATGTGCCTCACATTGTACAGTCAATATATATATATTATTTTTTTTTTAATTTGTACATTATTTTCGTTTTTTTTGTCCTTTCTTAAAAAATTCATTTGTCGAAATATGTTCAAATTTTATGTTTTGTATGTTAAATGTTTCTTTGTAAAATTCATAGAAAAACAAGTGTTCAAAATCCACATTTTATATGTTGCTATGTTGTATGCTTTGTAGGGTTTTCGTTCCCTTCTTTTTTTTTTTTATATGTATTGTAGAAAAAGAAAGAAAAGGTAAAATTAATAAGTTGTATTTTAATTTTTGTGTGATATATAAAACGAGGCAAAATTTTAGATAAAATTATTATTTTCGTAAATTCATCATTGTAAATAAATTTGAACGAAACAGTTGTAGTGTTTTTTTTTTTTTTTCTTATTTAAAAATATAACGAAAATCAAATTTGTTTCAAATAATGCTTTCGACAATTTATTTTAATTTTTTTTTTATTTTCTTTTACTTAATCTCCCCAAAAACACCGTCCTAGGTATGTTTTTGTTTATTTTCATTAAAAACAAGGATAGAAATAATTTTATAAATAAATTTAAATACATTTTTAATAATACAGGGTGGACCATTTAAAAATTTTGAATTCATTTTTGTTATAAACAAAAAACAAAACGGCTCAATATTTCTCAACGGTTGAGAACATTTTCATTTGAAAGGTTGTTTTATGTCTCATTTATTTATGAAAAACAAATTTCGGTCAACTTACCTGGTTGTGGGTGATGCATTGGCTTTTCCACGATAACGTGCGACTTTTCTATGCCTCAGATGCAGACAGTTTTGCTTATTTAAAACATACCCACCGGGATGAGGGAAATGAGCCTCGTCCGAAAAGATGATTTATTGGGTAAAATTCGCCATCTTCGGCCAAACGATATTTCGCTCAATTTGCGAACCGTAAACAGGCTTTTAGCTGCCTGTACCAATTGAACTTCATATGGGGTTTCATGGCGTAAGGTCTTTACGCACAAAATTCCCCTCAAAGAAGTGCGTCCAATGTCCAACGGACATCTTTTGTTTTTGTGGTCCTTAAAACCTTAAACAAAAATTTCTGTAAAATCGAGAATGATATAAAAATCAACTTTAAATTAACGGTAGTTCAATTTCCAAACACTAAATGTACCACCCTGTACAAGAGGACTGGACAAAAAATAACATTGACTAACAATTTTTCGTTATTGGAAATTTTTGAAAACACCGCATAAAATTGAAATGAATCAATTTTCATCTGGTAAGGAAATACTTAATAAAATTGTCACCTTTATACCCACCTTTTAAATGCCCACCTTTAAGCGGTTAGCGTGAAATTTAAATTGAAATTGGCTTTTTTTCACATTTTGGATCACTTCCAATCGATAAAATTCCTCCCAACGTTTCCATTACGCCAGAGGAGGATTTGCTTTAGACGGACGTGACGTTTACCAAACGCCGCTTTCAACACCAAAAACCGGCCGTTATACATCCAACTGGGAAACGGTAACACGGTTCTTAAAAAAACAACACCGAAAAAAGGGAGATTTTCAACGGACGACTAGAGCAGATGAGAGGCCCCCATCCCCCAGTAACAGCACAACACCCGGGGTGTGTGGTACAGTGAAACATTTTCCGAAAGAGACTCATTACAGGGGCCGCCATAACACGCATGGACCTTAATTCGAAATTTTATCGATTGCATCATCTTGCCAATTTTAAATGGCCGCACGATTTGTGGTACGCGCGTGTGGGCAGAAATTATTTCGATTGGAAGTGGTGCAGCGTGTTAAGGTAAAAATTTGACGGAACTGTTTAAAATTGTGCCATTATTTAAAGTAATTGCGGCCATTTAAGTATTTTTTTCAAATTATTGATTGGTTCCTTTCAGTTTTAAAGTGGTTTTATTTTGTTTAATAAAATTTTAATACGGGAAAATCGTAAATCAAGGTTAGTTTTTTATTTTTTGCAAGGAATCTCTGTATTAAAAATTTAGGGGCACACTTTTATATGACTTTGATGTTGAATTTAGGAAAAAATAAATAAAGACAAGACAATCAGAGGTTTGTTTTAGGGGGTCGTAAAATAATTTTAGCTGGTCCGTTTAGGGCCAATTTCTCAATCAATCCCCAGTTGTGTATAGGCAGAAAAAAAAATAAACAAATTAAACCAGTGAACGCTCTACTCGTATAAGTCGAAAATTATTTATTCCAGGTATTTTTTATTTTTCTTTTATTTGTTCTGCGATTTTCTAAAAAGTTTTGAAAAGAAAAAAAAGAAAATTCTGTAGATGTTTTTCGTTTTGTTTTTAAGGAGAAAAACTGTGCTATATAAAAATTTAAGAGAAACTCTTTTTAATTTAAAAAAGAAAAACAAAATAAAATTTTACTAGAAATTAAAAAGAGAAATTGATGTAAATTGAAAAAAATAAATAAATAAGCAAAAATTTAAATAAAACAAGTAAAATATTCTCCTATTTTATAGTTTGCTGCATTTAAATAAAACAAAACAAAAACCTTAGATTTAAAAAAAAAAAAAAACAAAAAGCAAAAGTAATATAAAAAAAAACAGAGACAATTGAATACAAAAAAAAAAAAAATAAATAAATTAAATAAAGAATATTTCAAATATTGAAAACTTTGTAAATAATTTTTAATAATATTAAAAAGCCTCGCATTTAACTTATGTTTTAACTGTATAAAAAGAATAAAACACAAAAAAAAAACAATTATATTTTATATACTGAAGTTAGAATATTTCTTTAGCAGATAAATAAAAATACTACGCATACAAAATAATTAAAAATAAAAAACATAGGCTAAAAGTAAAGTTAGGTTAAGAATGAAAAACAAAAACAAAACATACTAAAAAAAGAAAAAAAAAGAAAAAAAGAAAGACCCTATTCATTTCGGTTCTTTATAGTTCTGAAAGGTTTTTATAAATATTATAAATAAATTATCGGTAGTAAACTCCCCATTTTTAGTGTAAAAGAAGACATAGATGCAGACAATAATTTTAAATAAAAATTTAAGCATTAAAATATCGGTTAGAATTTAATTTAAATAAAATTAATAAAACTAGTAGAACTCACTCAATTATGTGAGAAGGACTATTTTCCAATTGCTTCCTTTTTAGTCGATATATAGAAATTTATAATTTTTTTTTGTTTTTTTTGTTTTTGTGCTTTTAGTTTTAAAATTTGCTAAATTATATTTTTAATTTTATTTTTGCGTTTTAATTTAGCGACTGGAAATGAATATGATAAAAATGAAATGTAAAATTATTCGAAATTCCCCAAAAAAAAATGGGAAAAAGAAAAAAAAACAACAACAACAAAAAGTTAAAAACATTCAAAATATATTTTTTTTTCTTTTTTTTTAGTTGATAAGACCCCTTTATGACTATTAATTATTATTACATTATTTTTTGTTTATATATAAAGAAAAAAAAAACAAAACATATGAGAAGAAAATTATTTTATTTTATTGATTATTTTTATTATTATTATTATTATTATATATTTGCTTTAAAAATACAATTCTATTTATGATTTCACAAAAAAAAAAAAAAAAAAATGCAAACTTATGTAAATTTTTGTTGTGTTTTATTTTTGGTATTTTTTTCCTGTACCTGCCCGACTGTTACCTGTTTTTTGGTAAGATCGTATCGCTCGGAATTCAATAATGCGATAAAAAATTAGAACAAAATGTGTTACTCAGGGTTATTTCTCTATTATAAATTTATCCATTAATTGTTCATATTTTCAATTAATTTTTTGTTTTTTTTATCATGGTGCAATTCACGACCGACGCAATTCTGAGTTCGGTGGTCGGAACTTTTAAGAGTGCCTTACTCCAATTTTCGTAAGTTGCTTCAGTTCGAAATGAGTCAATACCACCCCGTTGATTTTATGCCGGCGATAAAAATTCTCAACATTATTGGAAGACTATTTTTGGCCCAGAATTGAATGGACTTAAATATCAGTGATATGCTGTTCCAACAAGATGTTGCCACATGCTACACAGCTGATCAAACAATTGATCTATTAAACATGTCCTGTTTACCTCAAACATTTATCAAAATAAGGTACTCATGTTAAAAATCGATCTTAACATTAAAATGAGTCTTTAAGCATGACGCGCATAGGCAATACTCATCCCCTCCACTTCAAATAATTCTGTCTCTTTTTCTCTTTCTTCCTGAGAAATCGTCGATACGCCTCTTACCAAAACAGACTGTAAGTCCTTCTCCCACATACCACATACACTTAATTTTTGTTTATTTGTTTTGTTGTTTTAGGTTACCAAAAATCCCTAAAATATTATTTTTTCTATATTTCTAAATTCAAAATGGAATTTCTACTTAGAAAATGCAAGAAATGAAAATTCAATAAAATTTAATTAAGACGTTAATTGCCACAATTACCCCATATATTCAAGTGACAACAAAAATTAGCTGAATACGTTGCTGACTAAAAAGATCGTAAGAGTGAACGTGTTAGGAGAACTTTTAAAGGTTTCGTCGCTTAAGTCTTTCGTTTTAAATTTGAAACATTCAACCTGTGGCGTATAAAATCCGATGGTTAAGCAGGCGTTTTCTTTTATTTGCCGGCTGTTCTACAATTCGAATAGTCCACAGCTAATTTTATCCGTCTGGCGGTGTGGATTTGTTTTGAATACTTTTAAAACGGTTACTGCGACACCAGTTCACCAGGTGACCAGGTGACCAGGTGACCAGGTGACCAGGTGGCATAGCTTCCAAGGTAGATAGACTTGCCGCTTAACACGTGCTGAATGAATGTCTTCTGCGGTAAGAAACAATGGACCCAAACGAATAAGTTTCAATTTTAAAGGGTATTTCGTTATTTTCGAAATTTTTTTTTTATTTATTTGAAAGGCCTATCGATGGCATTAGGTGCCGGGAATATTAACACACCGTTCAAATGTCCGCTACAACTTCTCTGGGTAGTTTTGTAGTAGGGCCGTTCTGGTTTCTGTGGCTTATTCGCATACACCTGCGATTTAAGAAAACACCACAAGCAAAAGTCTACGGGGGTGAAATCTGACGATCTCGGTGGGCCAGTTCACATCACCTCAGAATGTCCAATGTGGGGTAACCTGTGTGACACGTAGCGCTGTCCTGTTGAAACCACATTTTGTTGGTGTCCATATCTATCCAATTCAGGTCAAAAGAAATTGGTTATCATTGACCTATAGCACTCGCCGTTGACGGTGTTAGCCTGGGCGAAACGGGTGAAACCGTTACCTGAACAGAAGACCCATTTTTATAAAATAAGTTTTGATCATTTCCACGTGTTGTTAATCCGCTATAACCGTTCATGGTGATTTGGTAAAACAGACTGAATAAATGACAGCCAATTTGACAGCTAGAGCTTCCACAATATGGCCGCTATCAACTGTTAAAGTTCGGAAGACCCTTTAGAGATATGCTTGGAATTTCTAGAGCACGTAAGCAGCGTTGTCATGGCCTGACAGAGATTTCCTTCTAAAATTGTCACTGATAACGTAAAATAAAAAAATTTATCCATATCTCGTTCTCGTCTCACCGTAATAGACCCGTCGGTAAAAACTCCCGTCGGGTTGAACGTGCTAAAGAATTTTTTTTGTAGGTTTCGTCGCTTAAGTCTTTCGTTTTAAAGTTTTGTTTCTTTTGTTGTTTTTTTTAAAAAGACGGTGTCTCGTAACAAGAACTTCTAATTAATGTTTTTTCTTAAACAAAATATACGCAATATTTTTATAGGATTTCATTATATTTTCCCCTCTAGTAATTTAAATTAAAAATTCATTTTTCTAGGAAAGGATTCAATTTAAAAATGAAAATCTCAATAAAACTTATCCACCGCTTTCCACAGTATTTTCGTTTTTATAAAATATGCCTTTATATTTGAAATTTTTACTATTTAGTTTTCGTTTTTTTTTCTATACCTTAAACAAAATAAAAAAAACGAATTATTTTTGTAGCTTAAAAGTAAAAGTTTTATTTTCTTTTGAATTTATTTTAAAATCATCTTTTTGATAATAATTTTTAACATATTCCAAAATTACTCTTTTCAGTGATCGGAGGAAAATAATGAATTTCTATAAAAATTTTGTTATAACAAAAAAACGAACAAAACAAAAAAAAAAAATAATAACACACAAGAAAGTCTAAATTTTCCCTCAAAATAAACACAAAAAATAAAAGACATATATCAAATATAAAAAAATATACAAAATCTAAAGGTTAGTCTCAATTTTACATGAAAGATTTAATGCTTTTTAGGTGTGTTTCTAATTTTTTTGTTTTTTTTTTTATTATCCTTTCTATTTTCATTTCTGTTATTGTAAAAGTTCAAATTATTAAAGTAAATTTAGTTTAATTTAAAATCAACTAATGCAATTTTAAAAGCGCATCCATAAAAGGTGATTTTTTTAAGCGTTTGGTTTTTAATTTTTAAAAACCGCTGGTATCATCTCACCGAAAAGAAACGTGTGGTGTTGTCTTCTAGTGCTCGGAATTGATGCTGGGTTATCGGCATAAATCCCCCCCCTCCCCCAATCCCCCCTACAAAAAAAAAGTAATCCAAAAGCAAAGGAATTACTTATCAAATTCATTTCGCAATAGGTCCATTGTTTTGCGGGCTGTGTGATATGTGGCAATGGTCTTGCTGAAATCACATCTCAACCAAATTCAGCTCGTGTATTTTGGCCAATAAAAAGTTGGACCATTGGCCGGGGGTAACGTTGTTCTCATCGTCACCTTTAAAAAAGTACAGACCCCCATATGATTCCATCAGCCCATAAACCGCACCAAAAAGGATGCCATTGGCAGCTCTTTTACGAGAATTCCTTGTGGGCTGGCTCATCGTGCGGAAATACGGAAATACGGAAATGTGGTTCATTTAAAAACTGCAGATCTTCATCCAGCTGTTCCAAGGCCCACATTCTCTGTAGCCGCCTTTAGTTGTTGACCGAACTACGCCTTCAAAGCCAAAGATCCTTGGGAAAAATCTTTCAACGGCAACGACATGGCCACATGACACGATCTTCACCAGGACTGACTGTGGCGACAGTACGCACACACGGGTGGGGGTGGCTTGATCTCCAACAACGTGAAATTAGTTGCCAAATTTTTTGGTCACTTTGGCTTCAGCAGTTTTGTAAGCGTGTTGTTCGGGGATGGTAAATTCTTTCCATGATTTCGATGAGATGAAATTGCAATGTGAACTTGGACCCCAAAAATTTGATTTTGTCACATTACCACGAATCACGTCGCATGAACTGTAAACTGAAAAACCAAACAGCAGAAAAAGGAAAGAAAAGACAAACAAAAAAAAAATCACCCTTTATCATTAAATTTTTTTATTTTTTTGGTTTTTGTTTTTTTGTTGCACAATAATTTTTTGCAATTTACGCTTTTCATAAGTTTCCGTTTTTAAAAACCCGTTTTGCGATCGAAAATTCGATTTACACATTGTGCCCAATTAAAATACAAAACAAAACAAAAAAAAAACAAATTTAACGAAAACGTTGGTGAAACAAATCATCGTTCGTTTCGCAAAGGGGTTTTAATTTAATTTGGGTAGTTTAGAAAATTCACAATTATTCCTGTTTTTTGTTTTTAACTAGAGCTTTACACAAAAAGAAAAAAAATAAAAGTTTTTAAATGAACAGGATAATGAAAAAAAAAAAACAAAAAAAAAACGATTATAATAGAAAAATAAAAGGAATAATGTTGAATTTTTCAGAAAAAATAAAAACACTCGCCAAGAGCCTGCATCATCCCACGGAGGGTGGTAGTGCGTTGGTTAACGATACCGAAATTGTTGAGAATCATCATTCACTCTACAATGGCGTCTCGATTGTTGGCAGTAGTCGACAAGATACCGAAAATTATAAGAATAATAACAACAATAATAGCAATAGTAATAACAACAACAACAACAACAACAACAAAAACACCACCAGTGGCAGAAAACTTCCAATTGCTGGTGATGTTGAGCCAAGCCAAGCCACAACAAGTCCAAACAGTTCGGGTGGTGAATTCTACACTATGCCGCCTGGCACCGATGAGACTCACACCAATCACCATCAAAATCAAAATTGTCGCATCAAAGAAGAGTACACCAACAAAGATGATTCCAATTCTGGGACTGTTGGTGATAATTTAGCCCCTGCCGGGATTACTGAAAAATCACATAAAATTGAAAATGAAATGGAAAATGCCATAAATCAAATTTTAACGATAAGTAACAAGAAAATCTCGTAATTTTTACTTCATATTTAATAAAAAATATGGGGATGAGATGGCCACTGTAATGAATTTTAAAATTTAAAAAGAAAAAAACAACAATAAGTTTCTTTTTGAAATTTTGAAATGAATTTTTTTAAAAGAAAGCAAAAATTAAGAGGATTAAGAAAACGTGTTATAAAAATGAAACGAAAGAAAAACAACAAAACAAAATTGAGATATTGAAAAACGAATATTCCTAAAACAAAGTTCCGAAAATTGAATTACTCCTTTACTTTTTGCCTTTTTATTTATTTGATTTGTTAATACAAAAAAAAAAAAGAAAACGTATTTTATAACTAATAATGGTGTATTTTTTATTTCGATATTTTATATAAATAATTTAACAAAAAAACAAAAACAAAAAAAAAACCAAAAAAAAAAAATATGTGTGTATATAGCGAACAATTTTTCGATGTTAATTTTAAATTTAAGAAAAAATTTATTCAAAGTGATATGCTCATGGAAACAGAGGGGCGAGCGCGATGAGTTTGCGCCAAAAAAAAAAAATAAAAAATAAATAAATAAATAAATAAATAAATAAATAAAAACTAAAATTAAGTGGGATATTGAAAATGCAGCAGAACTCATTGCGAATCTCACCTTGATTTTTATTGTTAAACTACAAAATGAAAAAAAAAAAAATATTGAAAATTTAAAATATCAAAAAAAAAAAAAAAAAAATTACAAAATATGAAGAAAAAAAAAATATTAGAAAGAAAGTTCCTATTTTTTTCAAAAAAGAAAATCCGAGTATATATCGTAAAAAAAAATAAAAAAAACAACAAAAAAAATAAAAGATGGTTAAATAATGCGCTAAACTCTCTTGTGTATTTAACATAAAAACCTTCTACTCAAAAACCGAAATAATTAACGAAAAACAAAAAAAACACAAAAAATTAAAAAAACCAAAAAAAAAAAAAACAAAACCCAATTTAAGGCGAATTAAATTCAGAAAAACTTGTACATAGCAACTATACAAGAAAACTATATGAAAATTTAATCATATAAATGAAAACAAAAACAACTGCAAGATCGTTTTTCAAAAGAAAGTTCCTAACGAAAGCAAAATTTTTTTAACTAAGAATTAAATTAAAACAAATAAAGAAATAAAAAACAATTCACGAAAATGAAAAAACAAAAAAAAAAAACAAAGACTATTTAATAAAAATTAAAAACGGACCAGTTACGTGAAAAATGAAAACAAAACGAAATTCTTTATTTTTTTCGTTACTCATTTTTCTTTCTCTTTTTGTGGTATTTTATTTAAAAGTTAAAAAAACAAAATTATTATTTTACTTGTTTTTCATTTTCTTTTAAGAATGAGTGCCAATCATTAAGCGGAAATTAAAATAAAAAAAAACAGAATAACGCAAAAAATCAGCTGTACTTTTTTAAAAAAAATTTATAACTAACCAAAATATGTCACCTGAAATACTCTCGGTATTTAAAAATTGTTAAAAATTCATTTCTCAACCTAAAAGAAGAAATAAACAATTTTTTTTAAAATTATTTGAAAAGTCACCTTCCTCGCTCAACGGAATTTCAATTTTAGGTGAGTGGTGCATATGAAACCGACCTAAAAACAAATTTCAAATTAATTGACAATTTCACTCCTTTACTCCTAGATAGTAAAATTAATCGAAATATTTTACCATCGTTTCCCATCTTCAAGTGCAAAGAAATTTACCTGGATCACTTTTAATCGGGACCATCCAAATCCTCCTCCTCCTCCATCCGAAAGTAGCTGGGCTGCTGTCATCGTACGGAAAAATTTGGGAATCAGAAAAGCGCCTCTATATCTGGTGAGTGGAACTTTTTCAGTCATTTCATGTCCATCCAAGCCAAACGTTTTTACTACCATGGAACAAAATTACCTTTCCACACATTTCACCATAAAAATTCGATTAATTCGTATCGGTAGCGATCAACAGTAGGAAGATTAAATCCATAAATACCCTTCTGATTCCACCAGATCCAGAGTAAAGTCATCTTTTCATGGTAATTCCATTTTGCTTCTTTTTTTTTTTAACTTTATCCGAATTGTCAAAATAAATTTTCAATTTTACCGTCATCAGCAACGACAGTAGCGCCATTCGTACGTACAGTGAGCGAAATTAAAGTTAAAGCGATCCACCCAGTGTAAAGTCGTGGTTTAGGCTATGAAGGAAATTTTGCTGGAAAACGTTTTTCATTTATAATAAAAAAACAAAGAAAATTACTTACTCCACTTAACTTAACAAATCAACTCTGTAACGGTTTGCATATTCCTTGCCATTTTACACTTTTCAAATTCAAATATACCCCCCCATAGGTTCGACGACAGGATTCACAAAATCTGGACTATGTGCGAACGATAAAATTTTTGTTTTACAACTTTAGCCGTATGAAGAGTTGCATTATCTTGCTGAAATTATCGAAAACTATTTAGAGTAAATCTACGTTAAATTTTGCATTCGTCATTTTAAAAGTAACCCAAAATTGTGGCTCATTTTAATTTATTTCTAATTCTCTGCCACCTTTTTAGGCCACGGTATGCAGTTTTTTTTTTTTGTTTGTGTTTTCGCAAAACTCACCCTAGGTTCTCTAGGTTCTACGTTCAAGTGGCTGCCAAGGTAGGCCCATTGTGATACACCACGTGGGACGAAGCCCCCAAAATAACTAGCCTTCGAACCATTTGGACTCTTTTTAATGAACTGCTCCAGGCTTCTAATCCTCTGATTAGGGGGAGCTCAGTTCGGACAGATCATTAAAGAAAGTGGAGCGCCCAGGCTAGTGCTGGACATTTACACAGGAAGTGAAGGATGTTCTCCTCCTCTTCCTCATTGAGGCAACTTCTGCCCGAAGTCATGCGTGGTCACCCCCATCCTATTGGCATGTTTGCCGATTGAGACAGTGACCCGTGATGATAGCGGCTCTCTTGAGCGAGACCAAATTTCTAGACCTGTTGCGATCGAAGATGGGCCAGATAAATCTGGTCGTTGCGCAGGTGGGCTCATTTCTCCACCTTATACTCTGTGGTCAAGGGAGATTTCTTTAGCCTTCTTTTAATGTCTTAGCTTAGCTTAACTTTAAAATATTTGCTGAACCTTTCGTGTGGTTACATTGGGTTTATTTTGGTGATACCCACACAGTTTTTGCTTTCTGGTAACCGTTTAAAATTTCCGATTCTTAGAGCATTTTGCGAGTCCTTACCTCTCTCAGCTTCGATTAAAAGCATTTTGTTTTGGACCCATTCAAAATAGGCTTTAAATTAAATTTCATGATAAAATAGTTAACCCCCCCCCCCCCTGTAAGTGGGTAAGTAAAACTAATTGAACTACTAAAACAATTTACAAAGAAAAGAGTAAACCAAAAGTTGTTCAGCTGCCACAGGGTGTCGATAACGTTTTCTCATTTATCGTTTTTAAAATATCTTTTTTCTTTTTAAATTCGAATTGAAAATTAGGCGTTTGGCTTTAAATTAATTTCGTTGACTGTATCACCGATGGTTTCATATGTAGACACCTAAAAAAAAAAAAAAACAAGAAATTTATAAATAAAAAAACTCGTTACCCCCAAACCCCAAAATCGAAAAATTTAAAACGAAACCCTTTTAGGATTTTTACTTTGTATTTCGCTTTTCTTTTATTTTTATTTTCATTTGGGCATAGTTTAGAAAATGTTGTGGTGGTAAAATAAAAGATATATAAAAAAAAGGATATTTATAGACTGTAAAAAATATAAAAGAAAAAAGGAAAAGTACACACTGTAAACTGAATACTCGCTTTTGTCATTGATTCCTATTATTACTAACAGAAAATTAAAGCTAAAAGAGACAAGGAAGTCAAAAATGAACTTGTACATTTATAGTAGACAATTAGAAAATATGTGGGTAGGGTATTTATGTAAAATGCTACCGCTGTATAAAAATTAACTGATAATGGGATAAAAAAAAAGAAAGCATTAAATTTGAAAAATCAGAAATAGAAAGCCATAGAGATGATATTTTTAAAAGAATTTTACATTTTTAAGGGTAACTAAAGTGAATGGGAGATAAATTTTATTTTGAATTTTTAAATTGAAATTAAAACAAAACTAAAAACAAACAAAAAAAAAACAAGCAAAATAAAAGTGAAATTTTTTTGAAAAAACAAAAACAGAATCTCTGCCGTCTTCTCGCTGTTTATTTTTAAATTAAAAACATTTTCTTTTTATTTATTTGAAGTACCGAAAACAACCTCCCTCACTGCCAGAACATCTTTTGTTTTTTTTTACTTTTCATATTTAAGGGGACTTGAGGGGATTTTAAAATATTTTCAAATATTTCATAAAAAAAGAAAAAATACCTCACTCACAAGTGTTGAGGTATCGAACGAAAAGAAAAACGTTCTCTTAATCATTTTTAAAAATCCAATTCAATTTTATTTGAAGCTAAATAAAAATTTTATGACTGCCCACCTCTTACCAACTAAGCCTGGGTGAGAAAGTGCTTTAGTCGATGCGAAATCGGTGTGGGCTTGATGGAACCGAAAATGGATCTACAACGTTGAGACAAGGCATAAGGCATAAGGTGGTGAGCCCTCATTTTAATTAAAAAACAAAATACAATAGAAAATTAGAAAATTTAAAACAAAAGACTTAAACGACGAACTTTGTTTGTTTTTTTTTTCATATCGAAATTTTAAATGGGGTTCGTCGCTTAAAGTCCTTAAAAGAAATTTTTTTTATTTTCTTGCATTTTAATCAAATTTTAGAAAATTTCATCGCGAAACTCTTCTTGTCCCCTTAAACTAAAACACAAAAAAAAACAAAAAAACAAAGCTAGGAAACTCGAAACGAAAGACTTAAGCGACGAACTTTGATTTTTCATATCGAAATTTTAAATGGGGTTCGTCGCTGAAGTCTTTCGTTTTACAAAATCAGTTGCTTTGTTTTTTTGTTTTATTTTACGGATTTTAATAAAAAGAAATTCTACAATTTATAAAATTTAAAAAAAAAAAAATCCTTCGGTTGCAAGGTACACAACCAACAGCACTGAGAATGGACCCAATCAAAATTACTTCCTAAAAAAAAAAAAAAATAAAAGAAAGGGGGTTTTTTGTTTTTTCATTTTTTTATTTTTTGTTTATTAATTTCACAATAAAATTAATAAAAATGAATTGTTCATAAAATTAACTAACTTAAAAATAATTTTAAATTATTTCTCGACTGACTACGAACTAGGTAAAAAAAAAATAAATAAAAAAATTAAAAAAACAAAAAAAATATCTAAAATTACACAAAAATTCAACAAGTGTAAATTAGTAAAAAATTATGTAAGTAAAATAAATAAATAAAAAAAATCGAAAATATGGCTAAATTAAAAAGGTAAACAACCAAAAACAAAAAACCACTACAAAGCTTTTTTTTTTTTTATTTAATGCAAAAAAATCATTTCTTTTAATTTTTATAAAATTTTCTTTTAAACAACAACAACAAAACATAAATAAATAAAAAAAAAATCAATTAAAAGAGCAGCAACGGAAGGGACATTTTGTAAATATAGTTAAAAAAAATAAAAGAAAAGAAAAAGCGGGGCATTATAAGAAAACTCTAAATAAACGAGCGAGAAAATTTTTTTCATTTATTACTAAATGAATTTTTTTATTTATTTATTTTGTTTTTTAAATTTTTCTTATTAATTTACTGAAAATAAAAACAACTAAAACTAGAAACGGAATATAAAACGACCAGAGAGTAAAACACCGATGAGATAAAATTTTTTTTTTGTTGTAATTTAAATTTTTCTCAACGTGTTCTCTAGGATCGTAAAAAGACAAAAAGAAAAATAAATAAATAAATATAAAAAATGAGGAAATATTAAAAGAATAATAAATTCCCATAATGAGAGACTCTTACCACCCCACATTAACTAGCACGCACTAACCGCTGTAACAACATTTGTGCTATAGCGGAAAAGATACAAGTGGTGCGCATTGGATGGAGGTGGTCGAAATAAACAAATGACACACACACACACAAACAAACACATACACACACACACATACAAATACAATACCAATGCTGGAGTAAAGATAAAATGAATAAAAACAAAATAAATGCGTGTCATTTTTAAGGATAATAAAAGGAAAAGCAAAACATTTTGTTTTTAAATTGTAAAACTTAAGTTTAAGGCATGAATTAGTAAAAAATGTAAGTGAAATTTGCTGTAATCTTAGTATAAAATAATTTAATAAAACGAAAATTATGATGGAGATGAAAACATGAAAAAATCAAGGTTCCTATATATTAAATATAAAAATCTAACTCTAATACTAGTTATATATATTAAAATAATTAAAATTAGCTGGAAGGGATTACGAGTTATATACATATGTATATATGCTATATATACCCCTATATATATGTATTATATATACATCTACTATATATATATGAGAAAACACTTTAAAACAGGAGTGTACTATAATTATTAAGATGAAGATGAAGAAGAAGGAGAAGGAGAATAATGAGAAGGCAATGAAAACCTTTTCTGTAGCGGAATAGTTTTTACGTTAAATTTTTCTTTAAAAAAAACACACACACACACCCACACACACACATACATACATACATTTTTAAATGTTTTTAATTTTTAAGAGGGGTGCGCACGCGCAATTTTGTAAAGACGCTTCCCGAACTGTAGAAAGATAGAAAATATAAAAGAAAAAAGAAAAAAACGATGGAGTTTAACAAAATAAAAATTGATGGTAGAGGAAAGGAATTTTAATCTGTGTGCTTAAAAATTTACTACAATATTAACAATTAATTGTGACCATACGGGGAATATTTATTTATTTTTATATATATATTTTTTTTTTGTTTTAACAAATACATCCAAAAAAATATATGTGTCACAAATAATTGGATTTGTTTATTTGTTCTTTTATTTTTATTTTATTTTTTGATTGTTTGTTTGACTGTTTGTTTGTTTGTTCGTTTGTTCGTTCGTTCGTCTGTTCGTTTGTCGATAATAAAAGTAAAAAAATAATAATAATAATAAATAAATAAATAAATAAAATATTTTTTAAATATCCCACGGTATAAACTACTCAAAATAATAATAATAATAATAATAATAATAACAATACTTTTAAGATAACTCCCATTTCATAGTGTTTTCCATTTTATATATAATTTAAATTTTTATTTTATATTTTATAAATACTCAAAAAATCCTTAGCAATTAATTTTCGTGCAATTTTAAATATAATTATTATATATATATATATATAAAAATACAAAAAAAACGATAACTTACAAAAAAAAATTAAAAATACATCTCCAAATTGATTTGTTAAAAATTTTACAAAAAAAAAACTTAACTCTTTTAAAAGTTTCCTGTTTAACCCACCCTAAAACGGGGTTGTTTTGGTGAGTTTTCTTTTTATTCTTCTTTTTTGTTTTTTCCTCCAATAGATGTGCAGATGTCCAACACAATTCAGTCCTTTTTTCTTTTTCATCATCATTTCCCTTACGTGGTGATGTGTCGAACAAAAATTGAAAATTAATCCAAATTTACCACGATCCCATATTTCCATTAGCATCACGGAAGACCCTACATTCCCCCGACCCGGCAACATGCCGCCGTACTCCGGTCTTCCCTGCCACCTCAGGACAGAGGAAGCACTTCGGCTCAGCGGCACAGCCCTTCGTGGAGTGACCCCCCCCCCCCCCCCCCCGCACCGGAAACAAAGCTTACTGCGGTCTGGGCAACCGCAGGCTTAACAACTTTGGTGTGCCCGTACCCAAGGCACTTGAAGCACCTGGACACGATTACACGCCTGCGCAACCTGCAGCTGTCCCACCCGACCTTGATCTTGGCCGCCGCCTCATCGAGGTCCGCTAGGTGGCCATCCTCTGGCCACGGCCGTTCGTGCGGGGGTCAGCGTAACCCGGAGGTGGCCGTTATAGCACCCGAGATCCCCCTCCTCAGGGCTTCCTCCACCTCCAGCGCGGTCGTGCAGCCGTCCCCCCCCTGATCTCCAGGGAGGCTCTAGGGATCAGCTCCTTGACCCAAGCGCGGATCTCAGTGCGACGGAGAAGGCCGCCCTTGACACGGGCGTCGGCTTCGACAGCTCGAGGAGGACTTCGCCTGCCCTAGTCTGCCGGACGGTCCTGACCCCTAACCCCGCAGCTTTCGGGATTTTGACTGCTCTGCAGGCCGTGCTGAGCACATCCGCAAAGGTCTTCCCCTCCGCGGACCTAAAAAGGCATGGAATTAAAATGATTTTTACCTGTGTTCGATAAGTTTTCGGTGATCGGTAAGAGGTACCTACATCTTTCCCACAAAATATCCAGCGTTTTATTTTGTTTTCTTATTATTTTGAAAAAGTACTTCCACAAAAAATTGATGAATGTGTTACCCCGTTTTAATGGTGTGTTCGTTGCCTCAATCTTAACACAATTGAACAATAGCTGAATGCGTGGCTGAATATGAGATGATCTTGACAGCGATTGGATCAAACCCCATTCAGCGGCAACTACGAGATTATTTCGCAGTTGCCTATAGCTGAATGTGTGGCTGAATATGATCTTGGCAGCGATTGGGTTAATGTAAACCTTGAGGTTTTATAAAAAAAAAAGACAAAAAAAGAGTTAAATTATTACAAAAATTTCTAACAAAAAATAATTAAATAATTTTACTTCTTAGCTCCCTTTTCCTTTCGTCGCCCCTCATTCATTTTAATTGATTAAATGCATAAAAAATAAAAATTTATAATAAAATTTTTTTTATGTCTTCCTTTATCATGGGTAATTTATTTATTAAATTTTTTTTTTTTTTTTTTGGTATATTTATTAATTTTCTTTCTTTTCACCTGTTTTGTGGAAAATGAAAAATTAGTAAAAAAAAAAAATTTGGTAAAAAGTATTTTACAATGGAAGGAAAATTAAATATATAAAAAAATTTAGCAAGGATACCAGAGAAGGGTGTAGGGGGGGGGGGGGATTAGTAAATATAAAATTTTCCTAAAAACTAAAAACACAAAAACAAAAAAAACCAAACAACAACAACAACAACAACTAAAAAAATACAGAAAACGAAAGCAGACTAGGGACGCGAAGCGATAAGGAGACATATATAAAAAAAAAATAATAATTTAATGTAAAAGAAAATAAGAAAAATTAATTAATTAATTAAACGATGCGCAGAGAGCTGAAGGATAAATTTAAAAAAAAAAAAAGAAAAAAAAAAACAGAAATGAAAACATAGTTCCTAATTTTTATCAACAATATTTATATATAAAAATTATATATTTATTAATTATATTTGTAAGGTGAAAGAAGAAGAAAAAAATAAAAAACACAAGAAACGTAACTTTAAGTGTACTAAGGGTTAAATAGACTTAAACCAAAAAAAAGAGGTGAATGGAGCGAAAAAAGCTGCGCGGACCGATTACAAAAGAACACGGAAATTGAGTTCCAGAAATGAAATGTGAAAATGATAAAGAGAAGAGAAAATTGAAAGCGAAACGTATCGCGCATATGAAGAAAACATTTTTATTGTTACGCCCCCAACATCCAAGAGTCAGTTCGAAAAGTGACCAGAACTTTACAAAACAAGAAAAAGAAGAAACAAAAGCAAAAACAACAACAAAACACACTAAAAACACACACAATAGGGAGAAAATAGCGATGTATTTTTTTTTTTGTTTTTCTGTTCCTTTTCAAAACTTTTGGAAAACCCGAGACAGAGACAGAGAGAGAGAGAGAGAGACACACAGACCGATATTGACCGGAAATCAATTTTGAATTTGTTGGGTGCTTAAATCGAATGTTAAAACATGAAAATTGGAGTTCAAAATCTGCAGAGATGAGCCTCGAAGCAAAGCAAAGCAAGCACAAAATTGATCAGTTTTTGTTCAGTGCATATAGCGGAACCTCACCTGAAATACTCGCATTAGTTAATTTAATTAATAAATTTAATTTTTTTATTTTAACCACATGCTGGGGTATGTATGACTGTGCCAAATATTTAAGCCGTCTTCGTGTATTAAATAAATTTTCCTTCATCCTTATAATTCACACATTTCCTTATTTATTTACAACGTTTCTTGTTTTTTTTTTTTTTGTTTATTTCTAGATAGCGTTAAAAAATTGTACATTTTTCTTTTGTTTTTCGATTCTAACATCATTCCAACATAAAATGAAGAAAATAAATAAACAAAATAAAAGAAAAAAACAAAAAAATGAAAACATTTTTCTTGTATTCGCAGTTCTCGATCGATGAACTAAATTAAATGGAACTAATTTAACGTAACTTACCTAGGATTATAAAAAGGGATGAAATTTTATAGGTATTTTATAAAATGATATATAGATAAAAAAAAAAAAATATATATATTAAATCACATATCACAGTATACGTAAAATTTATAAATAAACGAAAAAAAAGGATATATACCAAAGTGAAAAAAACCTAAAAAAAAATAAAAAAAAAAAAAAACCAAAAAATATATGAAATGATGATGATGATTCTTGAAAAGCATTAAAACGTTTAACGGAAACATATTGAAAAATAAATAAATAAATTTAATTAGGGTTGGTGATTTTTTAACGCTATCAACAAAAACACAAAACCCTACTTTCATTTTATTATCGTACTTTATTTTATTTTATTTTTTTGTCCAGAGTGAATTACTTTTTTTCTTTTTTACTATAAAACTCAAATAATATTTTACTACCCAAAAAACAAAAACAAAACCCTATTCCAAAATCAAAATAAGGCTTGCTTTGAGACACTTAACCCAGAAATTCAATGACAAATAACAAAAAAAGTATCCCCCATCCCCAAAAATAAAATTTTAAAAGTACTATACAATCATAAAAATAAAAATTAAACAATTTTCATTTTCATACTTTAGTACTGATTTTATGTTTTTCTTTAAACATAATTGAAGAATATAAAAAAAAAAAAGTTCCTAAATGTATTTTTAAGGTGATTAAATAACAAACAAAAAAAAAAACTTATATATATATATTATAAAAAAAAAAACAAAAAATATATATAAAAACAAAAAAAATCAATTGTATTCGACCCCGCAAAAGCTAAAAGAGAATTAAAAAGAAAAAAAAAATTAAATTATATTTCAATGTCACAATTTCTCCGGTTAAGATGAAAAACTCAACATCAAAAAGAATTTCTAAATGGACACATTTTTATGCATTCACCCTAGAGATGAAATATTTTACTGTGTAGGAGAAGAAGAAGAGGAAATATAGATTTCTTCCAATTTCATGTTAAAACAAAAACCACACAGCTACCCCCTTAAAAAATATACTAAAATTACAAAAACAAAAACAAAGAACAGTAAAAGAGACAAGTCTTCATTCTTATTTTACACCTGTACATAAATAACAAAACAAAAACAAAATAATCATAAATGAAATTGATAGCACTAAAAACTCTTCTAAAGTCAGTAAAAGTAAAAACCAAAAAACAAAAAAAAAGAAAACCTGCAATCGGCTGAAAGTAGAAGAAAAGTCTAAAGAATTAAATCATTCCAAAATAAAATCTTATTGTAATAAAATCACAAGCAATATTTTTCCAAAAAAAAAACCAAAAAAAAAAAAAACAAAAAATACAAATATATAAAAAAAAAAAATACTTCCAATCAAGAGAACACAGATCAAGAAAATGTTTGAATCTAAAAAAAAAACAAAAAAGATGTTAAACAATAAATAAATAAAAATACTTAAAAAATACATACACACACACATATACATACTTACATACATACACACACACAAACAACATCAACTGAAGAAGAAGAAGCCGTGCAATTGAAAATTGAAAATTGAACATTTTTAAATGCCATTTTAAATACAAACCAGCGGAAGTAAAAAACTGAAATAAAATAAAAATAAATAAAAAACGAACATTTGAAAATAGGAAAAGAAAAATCATTAACTAGAACTAACTACTACTACCAAACAAAAAAAAAAAGAAAATAAATAAATTAAATAAATAATAAGGGATACGAGCAAAATGCGTAGCTGAGCAGAAAAAAAAAAAACGCTAATTATCCAGAACAAAATTATCCCCTAGTTTTTACTTATCTCAAGACATTATGAGTTTATGAGAGCATTAAATAAAAAACAAAAAAAAAACGATTAAAAGCGCAAAGCAAGCAATTAAGGTATAAACAAAAAAAAAAACAAAAAAATGCTAAGTATTCAGATCAGTAACTGAATCAAAAAAAAAATAAAATAATTAATAATTATTAAAAAAAAAAAAAAAAAAACAATATAAGAAACCGAAGAAGAAATTCTGAAGATGTGAAGAAGTTTAAGATGACGAAGAGAGAAAAACACTTAAAACTTTACCCAACCTCGCGAATCATGTGAATGGAAAATTATATATATTATATATAAAATATATTAAGTAAAAAATTATATTTAACTTTAATGACGAAAACAAAAAAAAAAAAACAAAAAAAACAAAAAAAAACAAAAACAAAAGAAGAGAAAAAAAGCTGAAAATTGTAATGTTTAAAAATAAAAATGAAGTAAAATTCCGACTGGGTTTTTATTGCCCCTAATTTAATTATTACTTAGCGTTCTCATTTCAAATTATTAAATTCATTTAATCCAAAAATTCAATTCGAAGTGATTTTCTCCCAACAAAAATTTCAAATAAATGAGTCAAGTTGAGAGACAACATAAATTGTTGCCTTAATTTCCTATCAACAATGTGTCCACACAAATGTTTATGGAAAAAATTACCGTAGCATAGCCAATCACATGGAGGCAACCATTTTGTTATTCTGGTGACTCCCACAAGTTATAGCCAGTCAGCCAGAGTCTACCGCTTTGCCGAACATCCTGAAGAGCGATTTGTGAACGGTGAGCGTAATCGACCCTGGGCACCCCTAGATGCCGACTGTCCATTATCCAATCAGAGCGATCCGATTCTCTTAAACGGAAATTTACGAATTCCAAACCGTTAAGAATTTTTCTCTTTTCATCAATCAAATTTTCTGCCTCATTATAATGCCCTAAAAATTCATAATTACTACCGCTAATTGTGTTTTGTAAATACATTTCACCTTGAAATATTCTTTTAATCTAAAAAATGCATGAATAAAAAATGATCGCACTGTAAATTTGGCATCGGTTCAACCACCTCCTCCTCTATGAACACAGCGACTAATCGTGTGCCTCTCATCCCCGTTTCTCGCCGCTCCTAGCCCCTCTCCTACTGCATTCAGATTTAAACCGTTACCTCGCTAAGAAAAACAAAAACAACAAGCAAAACCAAAATTTCGACTCCATTACTTCAGTCGGACGCTAGCTCTACTGCGGTGTGGTACGGTTTAGTTTTTAGTGCGCGTTAGTTGGCTCGGGGCCATCTCTCTTCGGTTATCTCCTCCAGCCTCAAAAATGTGAGTAAATAAAAATTTTAAAATTGAAATTAATTTTTGGTAAAGTTTTTTTTTTTTTTTTTAATCGATTATCGTGCGATTTATTGCGTTATTCTTTTCATTTAACGGTAAATTCAATTCGGCATTGTTGTGAACATTTCGTGTGGAAGTTCGTTCAAAATCGGGCGTGGAATATTTTTGGTGTTATTTTGTGTTTTTAATTTTAAATTAATTTCTAAATACGGTCGGGCAATTAATTTATTAGTGATATTGTGTTAAATTTTTTATTTTTATTTTCTTTTATCGTGTGTTTTAGTGCAAGTGTGAGGCTGGAGGGTGTGAATTGTGAAAAATTTCTGATGCCTTTTCAATTAACGGTAAGTGTTTCAAATCTGTTCGTTTCCTTAACACAACGGAAATTGATTTACGAAAATCACCTGATCTGTTTGTAATAAATTCGATTTTATTTGTGGTAAAAATATTACCAGGAGATTTTAAATGATCTCTGGTAGGCTACTTAAAATTTCTTTTTAAGAATTTGTTGTCGGTTGGCATTACCAGCGGAATATTTTTTTTTTAAATTGCAATTCTTTCTCCCCTCATAAATCGATGACTTTTACAACGCAGTAAAACTTTGAATTGCGGTAAAACTTACAAAAATAAGAAATGATGAAATTTAAACAAAAACATCTTCTTACCTGCTGCCATCTAGCGTGTTCTTTTTAAATGAAAAACATACAGACAAAACAAAGCGTGGTTTTCTCTGTGCGAAACGATTTTTTGAAAATAAAAAAAAACATTGTAAAACGTCCAGTGTAGCAGTTGGCGTTAGGGGAAAGTGGACACGGTTAGGAAATGTGCCGTTTAGGAAAATTATGCAGAAAAAGAAAGAACTACAGTGGAATTATTCAACTTTTAACTTTGACGAAATGTCAAACGGAAACTCCGACAGTATGGCCGACCGACAGGAAATTCATTAAGATCCTTCGGCCTATTCCGAGCTTTGTTCCGACACTTGTTCCTTTTGAATTTTGAACAAACGGTTTTATTAGGAGTGTTTCACCATGTCCTTAGGGGGGGGGGGGGGTGCAATGTATTAGGTCTACCGGAAAGTTTCTGTCCGATAATTTTCGTTTCAATTTCGAATTTATTTGGATATGTTCGTTGGTGTTATATCCGTTTATTATGTCCCCTTCGAAATTAACTCACCTCATTCTTAAAAGTTCTTGGTAAAGATTCTCTTGACAGAACGTGTAGGAGATGGTTCCAAAAATTTAAAGCAGATGATTTCGGCTTTAGTGATAAGCCACACTCTGCACGTCCATTTGTGGTTGATGATGAGATACTTTTAAGACCATGATTAAGATCAAATGATAAAAAATGGAACCCGTAAAACATGCCTTCTTCACCTCTACACCGAGGTTAAGCCTTAAAAAGAGAATACTCTGGTGGGATATGCTTTTGGAACTCAAGAAATAGCTAAATATCGGTGAAATACAATCAACAAATGGATGAGAGTTAACAAAGTACTCCAAGAAAAAAGGGGGGTTATATTCAATAGGAACGAAATCATACTGCATCACGATAATGCTAGACCACATGCTGCTTTGGTGACTCAGTAGAAAATCTCTAGAGCTAGGATATGGGAAATTCTTTCGCATCGATCATACTCCCCAGATGTTCACTTCCTTCTTCCTCTTCAAAAACGGAGATAACTTTCGGGTAGACCTAATATTTTACGTGTTGGTAATCCTGAGGAGGGGTACGTTAGTTTCTAAATGCAGTTCAGCGAGAGTGGATGTGGGTGGAAGCCAGGAGGAGGAAAACTTTATTGGGTTATTTTGAATGGAAACGCATCAGGTATTTTCTGACCTTTTATTGAAAGTAAATTCAAATTCAATAGATAATTTAATAATATTTATAAGATATCCATAGTATGTATAATATAAGTTTAATTTATGTATTAAATATTTGCAATCGAAGGCGTGGAGAATTTCATGAATGTTGCTTTTTTTTTTTTTGAGTTTTCTTTTTCCCATTGTTAAATTTGTTACTTATTTTTGTTGTATACCCATTATTTTTTTTGTTTTTTTGTTTGTTTTCATTTTAATCTAGCCGCGCAAGTTACTTTTAAGGGATTAGAGGAGGGGCTCAACTGTGATCTTCTCCTCAAATAAAAAAAGAAAAAACAAATTTTTTTTTTGTTCTTACAATGTTTACAGCGTTTTATTATTTTATTTATTTATTTATTTATTTATTTATTTATTTTTTTTTTGATTTTGTAGTTTTTTTGTTTTTTTTGGTTTTTTTTTGTTTTTTTTTTTTTTGTTATGTATTTTTTGTCTAGTTTGATTAATTTGACAAGAAAAAATTTTATTTAGAAATTTATTTAGTTTATTTTTGTTTTTTTAAGGGTTTTTTGTGTTGTTTTTGTATTTTGTTTTATTTTTTTGTTTTTTACAATTTTTATAAACGCCCTAAAATTTTATTACAGCTATTTTTTCGGTTTTTATTTTGTGTCAGTTTTTTGGTTTTTTTTGTTTTTTTATTATTTTGTTAACAATAAAAAAAAAAATATGATCAATGCTAGTCTAGAACATTTCACTATTTTTTTGTCGTTTTTTTTTTTCTTTTTTGTTGTTATTTAATTTAATATTTTTTTTTTGTTTTTTAAATCTCCTCACATTTTCACTTTTCCTTCTTCCTTTCTTTTCTCTCTTTTTATTTTTTTGTTTGCTTAAAGTACGTGCAAAAATAATTATAGTACATTTGTTGCGATCATTTTTTTTACTTTTTCTCTTTTTTTTTCCCTTTTTTTGTTATTTTGTATTTTTTTTTTTTTAATTATTAAACTTTATCCATCGGTATTCAATTTTTATTTAATGTTTTGTTGTTGTTTTCCCTTCTAGTGTTTTATTTTCATTTGAAATTAATTTGATAAGTGTGTTTAATAAGAAGTAATGGAAAATGAAATTATGTCGTTTTGTTTTGTTTTGTTTTTTTTTGTAGATTTTTAAATAGTATCATTTGTTTTTTTTTGTTTAATGATAAAGGCGAGAAAGATATGCAAAAATAGTTTTTAGTGGCTTCTTTTGTGGCGGGTATTCTTTTGCAAGTTACAGTTTTAGTTAGATCTTCTTGTTTTGTTTTAAATTTTTTATTTATTTAGTTTATAGTGTTTAGGGGCTGTGTAACGAATATTTTACATATATATATATATATTTTTTTTTTATATATTTTATATATATAATATTTTTTTTTTTTATTGAATTCTTTTAAGTTGAACAAACTCCAAACGTTTGCTCTTTATTTCGATTTTTATTTTATTAACAATTTCTTTTGGAATCGCTTTTTGAAAAAAAAACAAAAAAAAACAAGGAACAAAAAAAAAAACAACAAACAAACAAACAAACAAACAAACAAAAATATGCATAGCATGCGTTTAATTATGTTTTTTTGTTGTTGTTGTTGTTGTTATTTGTTTTTGTGTTTCTTTTTAATCCCCTGTCCATTGCGATCGTTTCATTTTTTTGTTTTGTTTTTGTTTCAGAATGTTTTACTTATTTTTATTAAATAAACCTAGAAATTTCTTGTTTCCTCCTTAATTTTATTAGTTATGTTTTTTTTTTTATATACTTGGAGAGACGATGGAACGCACTGGCAAACGTTGAACGACATGTTTTTTGTTTTCTTGTTTTTATTTTGGTTTTAATTTAAATAAAATAAAAATGAAATTTATATAAAAAGTAAAACGTCGACTAGAAAAATGAAAATGAAAATATAGAGGGACTTACGAACGTTTTAAGACTTGTCAATACTGAAAACACTTTGAAGGTGTTGTTTTCATTTTTAAACATTTTAAATATAAAATGTAAAAAAGCAAAAAAAGTAAAAAAAACATATTTACTAAGCTGGAGTTTGTCCTTTGATTAAAAATGAAATTCTGTTCGTTTGTAAGCGCATCACTTGTAGACTGGGTAGATTGCTTTAGTTAATTTTCTTTTTTAAATATCCACAATAGTCCTAAGATGGTTTTTAGAATAAGAAAATTTAGAAAAGTTTATTAAAATTTAAGAAAAAATTAATTAAAAGATCACAAACTTACAATTTTTGTTTGTTTCTTTGTTTTATTCGTTATTGTCTTGGAAAAGATTTTTGGAACAATTTCAGAATAGAGGAAATGTTCCGATTCGAATAAAACTTTTTGTAAAGAGCCTTCCTTCCTTGGTCCGGAAAGTCCCCGAAAAATTTCTTAGCCCGATCGGCCATACTGTCGGAGTTTCCGTTTGACATTTCGTCAAAGTTAAAAGTTGAATAATTCCACTGTAGTTCTTTCTTTTTCTGCATAATTTTCCTAATCGGCACATTTCCTAACCGTGTCCACTTTCCCCTAACGCCAACTGTTACACTGGACGTTTTACAACTTTTTTTTTTATATTCAAAAAATCGTTTCGCACAGAGAAAACCACGCTTTGTTTTGTCTGTATGTTTTTCATTTAAAAAGAACACGCTAGATGGCAGCAGGTAAGAAGATGTTTTTTGTTTAAATTTCATCATTTCTTATTTTTTTTTAAGTTTTACCGCAATTCAAAGTTTTACTGCGTTGTAAATGTCATCGATTTATGATGAAATTATGCGGGGAGAAAGAATTGCAAGGCTCCTGCAGCCCAGGGGAGACCCTATTCCGAACTTACGCAAATATTCTGTGTCCTGGGCCCTGTATCACATCTAAAAATTTTTAGTAATACTTTTAAAAGTGGGTAAATAAGAAGATTATTGGAGAAGTTTGGAGATTATTTGGAATAATTTCAGAAACTGTAGCTAACCGAGAAGAAATTCTTTCAGATCTTTTCGTTTTTAGACAAAACGGAAAGGCTACTGGAAAATTTTATTGAAATCGGTAAGTGATGATGGGAACCGACATCCTTTTTTGGTTGATTCTATTTCTGTTTTATTCGTTATACACCCTGGATTGGAAATAATTCGTTTTGAATTTGTTTTTATGTAAATTCGGAAATGTCTGTTGATAACTGATTCATTTTGAATTGAATTGCTTTATCGCTTTTGTCGTTTTATATCAAACAAATTTACACAATTTACCCACAAAATACGATGAGTTATTGTAAGTAAAAAAAAAACAGTTCTACAATAGCAAAAATCGCTAATAGCTGCAATGACTTGCTCAGAAATACAAAATTTTCTCATTGTGTCTCAAGTGTTTCGTTGGGTTAGCTAGCTAAGGTAATAATTTGTGGGGGTATCCCCTTAGATTGAATCATTTTTCGACCTTTATCCTATCTCACTAACATTTTCATTTCAAAAGACCCAATGGTGGTCTCTGGTTTTAGGAATTTAGTAGTCGAAAACAACTAGGACTGTGTGTTTTGGAGCGTTATCCTGTTGAAAAGGATAATTGTTAACTTGTTATGTAATATTTCTTTTCTTTTTAGGCTATCTATAGAAATAATGGTGAATGTGTTAACCATTTCCTCTGTCATTGCCCAGTCCTTAAAGTACACAGCTACTATCAGTTGAGTACCTACTCCTGTAATTGATGAATGACTTTAACGAGACTGAGTTCAACAACTATCCGAAACTTAAGCCTGTTCATCAGAGACACTAATTGTGGTATATCTGGAATTGCTCTGTGTTGGTATCAAAATTGGGGTCCTAAACATGCCGCAACTATTTAAAATCCATCAAGAAATTTTTAATTTTGGATCTTAAATGTTGTGTTTTGGTTTAACTCGAACTCTAAATGTTAAATTTGTTTTTATTTTGTTTATGTAAATCAATTGCTAAAGGGTTAAGTTTGTTAGAATGTGGATAATTTTTATAAATTTTATTTAACGAATAAGAAAAGCATTAGCAAGTGCTTTAAATATTGACTAGTCTTAAATATTTTGTTATTTACTACATTATATACATGTATTGTATAAGTAAATAATGTAGAAATATTAAAAAGAGAAATGAAAAAAACATTAACTAAAAATATCGGGGTGGTTTTTAAAAACCGCGAAATTTGGCGTGAGAATCCATTGAAAACTATTTCTATTGATCCAATTACTGGTTGAATTCTTATAAAATTTGTTTAAAGCTTCATTTATAATCGATTTATTGCTAATAATCGATTAAATTACGGAACGTATTGCTTTTTATAAATGGCAATGATTTAAATTTTCAATCCAGTTTTATTTTTCGGTATACCGATCAAATTAGGACCTTAAAAAGGGTTTGATACAGTTTTCGTTAAAAACTGGACCGTATACAAGGAATTTTGTGGTTAATTTCATTTTTCCTCGGAAGAATTCCATTTCCATTCATAGCATATATTTTTTTTTGTTTTTTTTTTATATATATAAATCGGTTTAATATTCGAAATAAAAACCGATCATTTAATGAAATGTGATTCAAATTTTCCCCCGAAGAAATTTTATTTTCATTGTTTTTATAATTTTTGTTTGTTTTTTCTTTTTATATTTTTTTCGTATTTTATTTTTTCTCTTTTTTTATGTTTTTCTTAAAGGCACAAAATACACACACATTCGGTTTTTATCATTTCTAGCAGAAGAACAACTCATCAAAAGAAGTTTTAAAAATTTAAATTCTCTATAAACCGGGCCAATTTTTGTTTTGAGGCATTGAGCAGTTTTTTATTTTTTCGCTTTTCTTTTTTTTTTTGTTTTTTTACCTTAGCCTAAATTTGAATTTCAGTTTTAATTTAGGAAAATTTTTTGTTTTTAGTGTCGATTGAGAATGAGTTTAAAAATAAAAAAAGGGAAAATTTTTAAATGGGTACTGCAGGATAAAATTTTTTGAATTTTTTACGTTTTTGAATATTTGAACTATTTAAAAAAAAATAGCAAATTTGATCCTTTTTTTCCTATTTTGATTTAATCCAAAGAATTTTTCTTGTTTTAAAAAAAAAAATGTTTCTCTGCCCTCAAAGTGTGCAAAGAGTACCGTGGCGCATTTGGTCTCGTAATATTTTAAGAATTTTTAATTAAATTAAAGAGATTTACCTGCCAATTTGATAGCCCATATTTTTTTTAAATGAAAAATCCTCTGCCAAATTTTCTCTGGGGTATTTTTTGCTTTAGTTGTTTTCAGACCTATTTTTCATTTCTAAAGGCACACAATTAATTTTCTGTCGTTTTTTAGGACCCAAAGTGGGACCTCTGGATAGCTCAGTTGTTAGCCGCGCTGTCCTATCGTCCCAGAGGTTGTGAGTTCGAATCCCACGAATAACCATGGGGTCTCCTGCGCTACGTGGTGTGGTAACACAATGGGCCAAAATACTGGCCTAAGTGTGCCTTTATAGGGGCAGCCACAGCAACCTAACCTAACCTAGGACCCAAAGTGGGTTTAAATGGAAAAACAAATTTTTTTTTTTTTTTTTTTTTTTTTTTGTTTTGTTTGGAAGACTTGTAGACTTAAAAATTGGCAGAGGTCATTTAAAATTTTAAGTTTTTTGGTTTTTAAGATCGCGGGGAGGGAGGGAGGGGGAGGGGGTTAGAGAGGGCTAAACTAAAATTTACAATTGCATTAAAATTTTTTCCGGGGCGCGTACTTTCTTTTCACGTTTTTCGTTTTTGTTTTTTTTTGTTTTTGTTTTTTTTACTAAAGGCACAGTAACGTGTTCTACCGATTTTTTTTTGGTTTTTGTTTTTTTTTGTTTTGTTGGCAGAACTCTGCGGATCAAGGAAAACGGCCAATTCGGTGGCCGAAATAATTTTAGGGGTCTCTTAAAGATAAGTTTTTTTTTTTTGTTTTTATGTTTTTTTTAATTTTATGCTAAATTTATTTTTTATTTTCCGTTTTATTAACCTAGATCAGCTATTTTTTAAACGTAAAAATGTGTGTTATGGCTTAAATGGTGTGTTTACCTAAAAGTTTAACTTGTTTAAAAAGAAAAACAAAAAAAAATTTGTGCGATTTTTTTGTTTGTTTAATTTTCTTTTTATTATTTAAATTAATTTTTTAAAAAAAAGTAAAAACAAAATCAGTTGTATCCGAGAAATTCACAACCGATTAAAAAATTTTCGTTAGGAGTTTTGTTTTTTTTTTTAAATTTCATTTCTAAAAATGGAAGATAAATTTTGAAAATATCGAAATACTCGAAATCGAAAATTCTCAACAGTCATCCAAATAAATTTGAATACAAATTATTACCGTTATTTTGTCCAAATCGTATGATAAAAAATTGAATTGATTTCAAAAATCAGTGTAACCCTGGTGAGTTGAGTAGGATGGAATGGATCACACGGTACCTGAAAAGGAGGATTATTTCTATATTTAAAATTGGTTCTGGTCTGTAGTAAGATGCAGAAAAATCCTAGACAAGATCCAGAACTGATTTGGAAGACATGGCTTATCAAAACTTTTGTGTTTGTTCACTAGGAAAATAAAAACTCGATAACTTTAAGGTCCCAACTTTGAAAAAAAGGTGTTCTCCAATGAATTGAAATAGAAAACTTTGACTTGAAAGGCTTCCAAGCATTGAATGCCTTCTAGGCAATGTAGGGAGAGATTTTTTGGGAAGACATGGGATCGAAAAACCTGCTATTTTCCATTGAATTATCCACAGCCATAATTAGGCCCATAATCACACGTATGCCTCAGTTGTCTGGTGGAGTAAAACGGATATGATAACTAGCCTTACAGAGGGGAAGCCTTTAACTCGACCCCTGGTGTGGATCTCAATGCAAAATAGGCTTATTAATTTTGTCAGCCCTTGGACCTTACAATCCAGGAAGAGGCAATGAAAGGCTATATGTCGACTATGATGCAAGATTGGGCATGGTGTCTTCTCTTGAAGACTCCTTTTGAGAATGCCAACGGATGATATGACGCAAATTACCATGTTTCGAAGAAGATTTCGTATAAATCTTTCTGTAAGGGAAGAATATCGGATGATCCCAGCTGAAATTCTTCTACAGAAAGGGATCGAAAACCTTATCTGGTATGGGGTACAAACCGCAAAGGTTTTTCAAGCCGAAATATTCACCCATTCTCGAAGTGGGTAAAACTGGATAATTTTGCTCCCAGAGGATTGGGATCTGCAGCGATAGTAAGGCTGCTTAACTTAATCCCACCACCATCAGATCAAAAATTATCTAGGAATGTAAGAAAAGATTTAATTCTTTTGCCAACCACAACCAGGTCACTGGCCATTGAGGAATCGACGGCAATGTGGCCTCTAACGGTTTAGCGAAGGAGCCCATTGTTGGTTTACAGCTTTACAAAGTTAACGCAATACATTGGTCCAGTATATCAACCCTGTAAATTCACCAAATGGTTTATTGGTCGTCCAATAGACAAAAGTACCAATGAAAAACTTTAAGACTAGACTTGGTTTAGGCAGAAAAGATTGCAGAACACTTTGTAGGGATGGTCACAGGATATTTAACACATGTGGCTAGAATCTGAACATTCTAGGGATTATCAGTGATTCAGCGTATCCTTTGTATGTTGGGAGGACGAAAACAGTACGGTACACTGCCTTCTGTAACTTGTCCGGCCTTCTTCCGTCCGCCCGCATAACAACGTTTGGCACTGTGATGCAATAAAAATTGGAAAATTTCAATTCTCCTCAATCTCTATCTGCTGTTCTTAGTTTCGTTAAGGGGATGAGTGCAATGGATCATGGTTCAATTAAGGAAACATTTCAATCTGTAGAAAATCGCTAGAAATGCATCAAACTTTGTAATAAACAAAAACAAAAATGAGGTTAGGTAAGAAAATTTTGTTGGAAAATTAGGGAAATCGAAAAGTCTTTGGGAGATTTGAGACTCATCCAAAGATTTTTAGTTTAAAAGTTTTTATTAAAAATAGAACGAAATATGAATTTTGTTTTTAGATAAAATCCAAAACAGAAAAGAGCTACAAAGATTTGCAATATCCTTGCTAAGAACGAACTGGGGGCGGAAACCACACACAGCTCTTAAAATGATCGCATTTGTGGTCTTTATGGGTCATATGCTAAAAAAAGTAACCTAAACCTAAGTCTCAATTTAAAATTTGATTTTCTATACAGAAAACAAATTTTGGATTTTGCACAGGGTGTTTCATTTTTAAAATATGAGCCAATGTTTCTAGGTCTAGGTACCAAAAAAACAAAAAACAATGCTTAATCAGTTAGGGTGGTTTTTGGGGAGTTTCTGTAGAAGTGGTAAAGGGTCCAAGGCCAAATCTGAAGTAGACTCTTTAAGCCGTTTTGCTTCTATTTCAGAATTTTTCTTTTTAGAAGTTAATTTTAAAATTTGTTTTTCTAATTTTCGTCCACCCAGAAACTATAAGAAAATTTCTGTGTTTTAAATAGAATTTTTCTATATGGGGGTAATCGAAACGATAAAACCTCAGAATGGTAAACAATTTCAGTAGTACATCCCTCGAGGTCCCAAATTTCTTTCAAATGTGATAAGAATTTGTTTTTGAAAACGACTTCGCCTTTCAGCAAGACTGGGCCACTTCACACACTGCAGAAATTGCAAAGAGAAGTTTGTGATACATTCAAAATTTTTATTAGACTTTTCTGTTCCCCCAAGTCATAGTTAGTCCTTAATGAATCCTTGGAGTTTTGTTTTTTGTATTCAAATCTTTTGGACATGCTGTTAAAAATTAAAAATTAGAATAAAATGAAAATGAAATAATTAAAAATCGTGTCCAAATTGAAAAATTACAGAAACACACGTTCCACAGATATTTTGGGTTTTTTTTGTTAAAATGCCGTTTCACCAGCTGTTCCGAAATTTTGGTTTTTTGTTCGCATTTTTCAAAATGTTTTCTTTTTTTTGGGTTTTTTTTTGTTGTTTTTTGGTTTTTTTTTTTTTGGTTTTTTTGTTTTTTTTTTGTTTTTTTTGTTTTTGGAGAGCTTAAAAACTTTTTATGGAAGACTTAAAGAGGGGGTCACATGTCCTATGACCCCAAAAAAGAAGAATTCAAACATTTTTTGTTGTTGTTGTTGTTTCGAATTTCGAAATTCTTAGCGAAAAATTTTCATTCAACTTTTCAAATATTTTTGCGCAGTCTCTTGGATTTTTTGATGAATTTAAAACGGAAACCCCGTAAAAAGGTTGATAAAATGGAATTGTATTTTTTTTGGTTTTTTTTTTTATTACTTAGCTTTAATTTTTCGATTAAACGCTGAACATGAAAAATATTCAAAATCATTTTTTTGTTTTTTTGTTTTTTTGTTTTTTTTTAGATTGAAACATTCAACATTTTTTTTTTTTTTTTATTATTCGGTTTTTCCCCCATTTCTATTTGTGGTGTAATTTGAGATAATTTTTAATTTTTAATTAAAGTCTACTTTGAAATTTTTTTTGTTTTTTTGATGTTCTGTTCGATCATTTTTTTTTTGGATCCTGATAAAATTTTTGTTTTTTTAAGTACTATAACTATTTACTTGGTAATTAACTTTTAAAACATGTTTTGAAATTTAAAAGTATTTTTTTGTTTTTTGGTTTGTTTTGAAAAATTGATTGGTTTTTGGTTTTTTTCTTGCAAAGCATTTTTCGCGCCAAAAATTCCCTTGACTGTGAATTTTTGTTTTATTTGTTTTTTTTAGTTGTTTATGCCTTTTTTTGTTTAAATTATCGCTATATAATATGCGCGCTACCCGTTATAATTTATGAAAATTTAGTTGGAATCGTTTTTTTTTTTGTGGTTTTTGTTAATTTTTGAATTTTTTCAATTTTATTCTCCTGAATTTAAGGTTAACTTTTGAGAAATTCTTTTTTTGTTTTTTTTGTTTATTGCTCTTCTTTTTAATGATTTTTCGTAATTTTAAAATGTTTTTTTTTTTGTTTTTATTGTTTTGTTTGTCATGAAATATTTTTTTTTGTTTTTTTTCAGTATACAACAAGAAAAATGTTAAAGTTGTTTTGGTTTTTTTTTTTTTTAATAAAGAACAATTTTTGTGATAAAGCGACGATTTTTGTTTTTTGTTATTTTTTTTTTTATATATAATTTTTTTTTTGTTTTTTTGTTTTTAAGAAATAGACAAATTTGATCGGATTACATAATTTTCGATATGTTTCCAGCACCCCAATAAAACGTCGACATTAAAAAATTGAATTGAAAAATTTCAAATGAAATTGAACACGTAAAAATAATGTTGGCTTTATTTTAGGTAATTTTTGATAAAACCTGATTTACCCCTAGGTTTACCATGTGAGTTGACCTATTACACCAATTTCCTACCAAAGGGGGCTAAAAATGACCTTAAGGTTCAAATTAATTTCATCACCACACGCATTCACCAAGAGAGGGGTATCGATGATGGCCTTACATTCATCCTTGCCTAGGTAAGGGGTACCCGTTTATGACCGTATTTTTCTAGCTACATCCGATACCAGCCGAAAATTCGGATATCGGATATCGGATATCTTCAAATTGTTCGTTCTTCGTATGCCACCCCGTGTGCTAAAAATATACCTAGTCTTGCCATAAATTCAAATGCACACGCTTTCTCAGAAATTAGCCTAGAATTGTTATACCGTGTTATGTTGGACTTTGTAACAAATGGAACTGTACTACGGCGCTAATATTCCGATCTTCAGTTTTGGTGACAGTCTTTCGACTCTCGTAATCATGGCGTGTGGGGGAGTAAAAGAAAATCGTATCGCTGTAATAAGTGTGGAAAAAAATGCTTCTGAAATTTTGTTGAATTTATTGAAACCATAGAAACGATTTAATGAAACCTTAGGCATAGAATGAGAGAGCAAGGATCGGTCGTTCACGTACCGTTCGAACACAGTCAGTGCCATCCACTGCGCAAAAACAAAAATTTCCACAAGATCGACAAGACAAGACTCTCATTCGAGATGATCCTTCATATGAAGGCTTATCGTCGGTCAACAGCCCACACATGTTGACTCCACGGTTAAAGGAAATAACATTGGAAAGATGGAAGAGTCTCTTTGCTTTGGCACGCAACCAATGGTCATGAGAACATCCTCTTTACCGACGAAAAAACAAAAAATTTTTACTGTGGAGCAAGTTTTTAATAAACAAAATGAAAAGGTTTATGGTTCCCAGGTTGCAACGAGGCCATCATCCAACTTCTGTTTAATGATTTGGTGGGGTGTATCCCATAAAAAGGTGTCACAACACTCAATTTTAGCGAAAAAGGCGATTTATCAACAACCAACGTGCTGGAAGGTGCTGTGAAACCTTTTTGTAATCGCAAACTCTCTTCGGTGGGTCTTCCAGCAAGACACTGCTCCTGCTCACAAAAGCAAAAAGCACAACATTCCTGAATTTTATTGCACAAGAAGATCCAAGGCCATCCTAGAGCCGCTGGATTATGCATTTATGGACAGAGTTAGAGAACAAGGACCACCGCAATTTGGGACAGTCTGAAAAGATCGTTGGTGAAAGGAACAAATGAAATGTCGTTGAATACCGTGCGTGCCGCTCTAGGCCAGTGGCCGCAACGTTTAAAAGCTAAAGGAGGTTATTTCGAGTAAAGCTTTTATTGTTTAGATTTTATGCTTCTTTAAACTTGTGACAGAATTTATGGTACGACTAGGTATATTTCGGTCTTCCAGGAGTGTGTCCTTCTTTTACATTTTTCCATACAGTTCCGTCAACACCGATTTCATTCTACTGTGGCGTTTTAGATAAATCGAAATTTATGTTTTTAGCATTAATGGCATAAATTTTGTTTGTTAACATTATTTTTACGTATTTTATTTCATTTTTAATTTGTATACCTCTAAAAAAGAAAAAATACACCCTTTACTTTAACGATTTAAAGCGAGATCACAAAAATTTTTTACAAGGAAAGCATAAAATAAAAATTGGCAAGTACCTAATTAAGAAAAATTTTAAAAAAGGGGTATTTAAAAATTTAAATGAAATTGAGTTGAAGCTCCACAACAAATATGCGACCGTGAAGCACTGATTTATTAGTTGATTTTATTTTATTTATTTATTTTTGTTTGTTTTTTGTTTCGTTTTTGAAAAATAATAACGAATTACTAGGTGTCGATAAATTTAACAATAAAATGCATTTCCTAATAACATTTCTCTGGTTATAATATCACGTTACAGAGAACCCTTTTTTTTGCCACAATGTTTTGTTTTTCATAAATTTTTCAATTTTAATTAACTTCGATTATGACGAGCGAAATATTATTTTTGTTGCATATTTTGTTTGTTTTTTTTAAATTTGTACAAGAAAAACGGTATTTTTATATATTAAATGTTGTAATTTTTTTAATATTTGCTGCTGTTGCTGTTGCTGCTGTTTGTTGTTTTTGGTGTAATTGTTGCTGTTTTGAAAAATTAAAACCATCCACCCCCACCAAGTTTTGAACTAAGGCCTCCGATACCTTTGCCAAATAAATTTCCAACTCTTCCAGCCACCATATTTGTTACATTGCTTATATTTGTTACAACATTTCCATCTTCACCGATTTGTGGAACTGTTGCTGTTGCTGCAGCAACTTTTGGTTTAGCCACTTCTTCACCACCTTCACCTTCAACAGAACCTTCTATACCTCTGGAATTTTATATTAAAAAAAAAAAAATAAAGAAGAAAAATTATAAATATCTGATAAAGAAAAAAATTACAGGGTGGTCCATTTAAAAATTTGGAATTTCGTTTTGTTATAGAACGGCTCAATATTTCTCAACGGTTGAGAACATTTTTATTTAAAAGGTTTTGTTTTATGTCTCATTTTATTTATGAAAAACAAAATTTCGGTCAACTACACCACACCACTCTTGGGGCCTCTGATAGTTCAGTTGTTACCGTCCCAGAGGCTGTGGGTTCGAATCCCACGAATAACCATGGGGTCTCCTGCGCTACGTGGTAAAATTGGCCTAAGTGTGCCCTTTCTAGGCAGCCACAGCAACCTAACCTAACCTACCACACCACGGGCCCATTCGGTCCATCTAATTTTTGAGTAACATTTTCAATTATTTCGGGTCTCTTATGACAACAGCTTGAAAATCTCGTAGTTGAGATCTTGCCGGTCAAATCACATCACCATTTTTACTGGTTATGCAATTTCCGATTGATAGATCGCTTGTGATTGTTCGCTGTATGGCACGTAGCGTTGTCCTGTTGAAACCAAATATTCGTCCCCAAGTCTCAAGGCTTCAATTTCCCCCGTAAAACAAACCTATCGGCCAAACATTGCGCAGTGGTAGTGTCCTCGCCATTGACGGGTTACGGCGTAGGCCGCCGGATCAAGTCACTGGTTGTGGGTGGTGCATTGGCTTTTCCACGATAACGTGCGAGTTTTCTGTGCCCCAGATACACCGAGATTGGAAATGAGTCTCGTCCGAAAAGATGATTTTCTTTTTGGGGGTAAAATCCATCGCCATCTTTGACCAATTTGCGAACCGTAGACAGGCTTTTTTAGCTGCCTGTACCAATTGAACTTTATATGGGGGGCTTCATGGCGCAAGGACTTTCGCATCAAAGAAGAGAGTTGCAATGTGTGCAATTTTGTCCCCAATTGTTGAGAACGATAACGAAATTGTTGTTGATGTTTTCGATTAGAGCGCACCGGACACACCGGACGTACCGGACGTAGACGAGGGTTGGTTGCTTCACGAATTGATCCATAAATTGGATTTTTTTGAAAGTTTGTTTTTTAAATTTCTCACAGTTTGAGTAGAAGACTCACACCATTTTGGGAAATGAATTTTTAAAATATAAAACAAGTAAATTTCAAATTACCGATAGTTCAAATTCCAAACACTAGATGGGACCACCCTTTATCAACGTTTTCAAAACAAAACAATTTTTAAATTTCAACTTACTCAGCTTCCTCGTCGCGATTGTTCATCGTTAGTGAGCATGTGGCCTCCTCCGTTTGCATCCTTTGGGAAACAGTTTGGTAAGCTTTTGAATTTAATTTATCCTCCATAACACCTTGGAGCTCAAAATCGGAATAAATTTTCTAAAAATTTTCAAAATTAACATGACTAAAAAAAAAAATGTTCTTTTGTTTTTGCCACGACCAACCTTACCTTTACAATGTGTGCTAAACAGGTGCATTGATAAAAATGCAATGAATGATCCAAACGTTCCGATAACCAATTGCATAGCATATTTATCTGTTGGGTGTACCATTGCTCAAAAAAATTTATAATCCATAAATCATCGTTAACTTTTCCACGTATTTGATCCATATTATTTCGGGTAAAATTTACATACCCCTGACCAAGATCCTTTCCAGATCCAGAAACATTTGTGAAACTTAAAATTGAACCGATTAAGCTACCTTCATCATATCGGGATAATTTTGATAATGATGCCTCAAGTACTGACATCAATTTTCCAATAAGGCCTTGATTCATGCCCGCCAATGTTTTATCAATTTGATCATCAATTTTTGTATGGTACTGATGCTAATTGTGGGATAAATGGAATGTTTTAGAATACAAAACGATAATAAAAGAAATTTTTTATATAAAGTGGCGGGCAAAGATAATACAAAACATGTGTCTCTTGTGATATATATTTTTTTTTTTTTTAAATTAAAACCGATCCCATATGAATTAATCGATGGGCAACAAGACAAGGGAAATATCAGAGAATCCTAAAACGTAAAGAGCCTCTTTTGGACATGGTCCATTTTAGCCAAAGCGAGCTATTGGAGAAAAACGACAAGACAATGCTCCACCACATATTGCTGAATCGGTTAAAAACAACTTAGAAGGGGGAAAACTGGCTGTATTCACTAAATATTCTGTTCTGGTTGATAACCATTAAAACTTTAGTGGAGAACGGTTCTATTCTTATGAAAATATCCGAAATTAGGATTAGAAAATTACCTAAAAGATGGATACCTTCTAATGGAGCATACTTTAAGGAATATACCAGTTGGGCTGAAAAGTTTATATCGTTTCTATGAGATGGCTCCAAGTGGTTTCCTAAAAAAATTCTGTACAGACCATATGAGCACCGAAAACGATGAACGCAGTGGTATACGTCCAAAAGAGGCTGTTACGGACGAAAATATGATTTTGGAAAATCGTAAATTGAGGTTGATTTGTATAATTGAAACTCTAAAGATATTTAAACGAACGTGTTGGACGTATCATTCATGAATATTTTGGGGTATAGCGATGTTTCAGAGGAATGTTTTGGGGCTGTGTTCAAATCGTAAGCAATAAGAAGTGAAATATTTACGTCGATATGTGACAATGGATTAAACATGGATCCATCACTAGGCAGTCATCTGAGTGGAATCGAAAAGTGTGGAAAAATTCAACAGTTAGCGTTATTGGAGCGATTAAAAACGGGCCCCATTTGTATAGATGAAGAAAGTGTTGTTTCATCAAGACAATGCGCCGTGTCACATATCGGCGAAAACTATGGCAAAATTGCATGAATTGAATTTCGAATTGCTTCCGGAGCAACCATCGTGTGTATTCTCCAGATTTGGCCCCTAACGACTTTTTACTGTACTCAGATCTCAAGAGAATGCTAACTGGAAAGAAATTTAAAGGTAATGAGGAAGTAATCGCTGGAATAGAGGCCTATTTTGAGGCTAACAACAAATCGCATTAAAAAAGTTGGAAGATGGCTATAATCGGTGTATCTGTAGCCCAACAATTACACCACATATGGTAAAGTTACTAAAGAAACAAACAAAACAAAAAAAAGGTCTTATTGACCGCCACTATTTTTTTATTTAAAAAACTTACCACATCAACTCCATCAACAGTGCACAATTTAAAGCTTTGGTTTTTAGCATCTAATATCACATTAACCATAGCGCACATTTCTGATGGAATTATATAATCAGTCGAAATGAATGTAACACTCTTTTTGAGCCATTGCTGGAATGCTCCGTCTGTTCGCTGAATGCATGATTCAATCATATCACATGCCATTAATTTAAGACGTTGCTCAAGATGCTGCCGAAATTCAGCATCTGGCCAATGAAGATCACGAATAAACGACTGTAAGGCATCTAATTTCCAGAAGAGATCTTCCGATGTTGCACAACCGTTACTAATAACAAAAAAAAACGTATTTCTTTCTATGTATTTTTGATTATTTGAAAATTCAAAATACCCTTTGCTCTCCCATCGTTCCTTTTCAAAACCTTTATGTATCGATTGTGCTATTGACGATTCCATTAAATCAACGTATCTAACTACAAGAGGGGCAAATGTATCACGAAGATGCTGATGAAAGCGTCCATTTTTAAGATTATCTGAATAAAACGAAATATTTTTAATAGGTTCATATTGATAGAACCCTTAAATTAATTCAAATCGAATCGAAAATAGCTTCTGTTTGAAATCTGAGTCTCATATAGCTCAATTGTTAGTGCAGTAGAGACTATTGTCCCAAAAGTTCTGGGTTCGAATCCCACGCATAACCGTACATAATCTCCTGTGATACGTGGTATGTGATTAAGGAGACCTTCTATAAATTGCTTAAGGTGATCGGAGATTATTGAGAAGGGGTAGTACTAAAGATCATCTCTGGTCGCAGTACTAGAGAGGGGCTAAAAATTCCTACAATACCCAAATTACATTTACAATCGGATGATTTTGGTTATTGGGGGGGAAGGGGGGCTATAGAATTTGTTTTGTAAGCTTCTTTCGATTCGATTCGAACGTATAAAGGAATGGAAATAATTAAAAATAAAAGAAATCTTCAAACTTACCGTCTGTTCTAAGATAATCGTTCAAAATTTGAAACAAGGGGAATGAGTCCCACGTGTCTGGAGGCTGTTCAGAAAGTACCCGGTCCATGTCAACGGCAAATAATGACCAAAATATTTCGGCGTGTTCAACGAGTAAATCACTGAACCATGCGAATGCCTAGATTTTTTTTTTTTTTGTTTTGTTTTTTTCATATAAATTTTTTTTTTTTTGGTATGTTTTAAAACAGCAGAATTTGATGAAGCAAAAAAAACAAAAAAAAAAAAAGAATACAGCGATTATTATAAATTTTATTTATTATTTTTGTTTTTTGTTAATAGTTGCAAAAATTTTATCACTATCAAAATTAAAATGAAATTTTGAAATGATTTTCTTTTTATAATCAAAATAAATATTTTTTTTTTTTTGAATTGAAATGATGTTGCTCTGAATTGAGAAAACTGAACTGAATTTTTTTTTTTGAATTTTATTTAATAAAAGTAAAGTAAGAATTATAAAAGAATAAACATATTTTTTTTTTACTATATACAGAAAAGAAAAAAAGCATTGAAGGAAAATAGGCAAGCAAGGGCATAAAATTTTATCGACAAAAAGCCTCTCTACTGACCATTTAAGAACATGGAAAGCTTGTTATGCATGTCAACAAAAATTTTTATACATACAGTGCTGGAAAAAATATTTCCTTAATTTTGATTTAAACTTTAAAAAGTCTCATGCAGGACTGTGTTCGACTTTATGTCCCCCTGAGTTTACCGGGTATCTGATGAACCTATCCCCTTCGTATCCTTTCTTTCCTATTTAGGCCTAATTTGTTATCACATCAGCTAGAGCCAAATTCTGTGCTTGGTTTTGTGAAGCGTTGGTCCAAGGAGTTCCTTCCCAAAATCCCCTCTTTGTTGCCTTCGTTAGGCCTCTCCTTGAATATGCTTGCCTAGTGTGGTCACCATTTAAATCGAATCGAATCGAATCAATAGGATTGAGGCTGTCCAGTGTAGGTTCCTTCGGTTCGCTTTACGTGACCTTCCCCCATACGAAAGCCGCCTTATGCTGATCAACTTGCAGCCATTGTGGTAGCTGTAGGACCTTGCTGATATCACCTGCATTCATCAGACTGTCCTTCTCTATTTGAGGAGGTCTCCATCTACACCCAATCCTCGTAACGTCCGCTCGGACCATCTATTTTTCCCTGGTTATCACCGTACCAACTGTGGACTTTCTGAAGCCTCTCACCCGTATGGTTCGGAAAGCCAACTCCCACCCCTTTTATAATTTCCACCCTGAGTAAATCTTGTCTCAGGAATGCCCTTAATTCCTCCTAATGTTGCCTGTTCCCGTACTTAAATTTATTGTTAGCTTTGTAATAAACGATAAATAAATAAATACAAAATGATCTGTAGACTGTAGACTGCGATACGCTCAACCAAATTTGAACTACCTCCTTCCTGGATACCTAGGTACCGGACTAAATGTAAAAAAAAAAAACGGTAAAGACTCTACTTTTTTTATATGAAACGTTGCGGACGTTTTACCGTTGTTTTAAAAAGTTCAAAAAGTGTTTTGTCCAACTGAAATTGTGAGTCGAGCTACAATAAATTTTTGAGTTGGAGTTGACTTTCCGAAGTATACGGGTGAGGAGGAGGGGGATACGGTGATAACCAGGGAAAAATAGAAGGTCCGAACGGACGTTACGAGGATTATGTGTAGATGGAGATCTCCTCAAATAGAGAAGGACAGTCGGATGAATGAAGGTGATATCAGCAAGGTCCTACAGCTGCCACAGGGGCTGCAAGTTGATCAGCATAAGGCGACTTTCGTAAGGGGGGAAGGTTACGTAAAGCGAACCGAAGGAACCTACACTGGACAGCCTCAATCCTATTGATTCGATTCGATTTAAATGGTGACCACACTAGGCAAGCATATTCAAGGAGAGGCCTAACGGAGGTAACAAAGAGGGGATTTTGGGAAGGAACTCCTTGGACCAACGCTTCACAAAGCCAAGCACAGAATTTGGCTCTAGCTGGGTTCAATGAAAGTTAACTTTGCGATTTGTGATAACAAATTACGCCTAAATAGGAAAGAAAGGATACGAAGGGGATAGGTTCATCAGATACCCGGTAAACTCAGGGGGGCATAAAGTCTAACACAGTCCTGCATGAGACTCTTATTAAAGTTTAAATCAAAATTAAGGAAATATTTTTTCGAGCACTGTATGTATAAAATTTCTACATATATTTAAATTATATATACAAAAAAAAAGAAATAAATAAACACACATCTGTTTAGTATTTTTTAGATTTTTTAAACATTTTTCCCTTTTCTGTTTTTATCTTGAGAAAACAGATGTGTTTCATATTTTTGTTTTTTTTTTTTGGAATATGTTTCCTTTTACCGTCTTTGAAAAGAGATTAATTGATATAAGAAAAATAGAACAACAAGAAAATCACCCTTTCCTTTAAAGTTATGCAAAAAGAAAAGCGTTAAATTAAAAAAAATCGATTCAAAGCCAAAGTAGACAGCCAAAATGTAGTTTTGATCTAAAGGGAACTAGAAAACACAAAATTACGAAAGTCTATGCCACTATGGGGTGGGGGGAATGGAAGTTTATTTTTGTGTTATAACTAACTAATTTTAATATTATTGTTTTTCTTTATTTTTTTATATTCCCAAACGTGTTTTGTGGGTTCGAATAATAAAAAAAAAAATAATTGAGACGAAATGCTTTTGATTTTCTACGCGCTATCTATCGTCTTAAATGGTCCCAAAATTTTAAAATTTATTTCCATTCGAATATGATGGAAATTGACTAAATGATTTTTTTTTTTTTTTATTAAGCCGAAAACAAAAAAATAAAAATAAAAGAATAGGTGGTTCTGGTAGTGGAACTGGTTCAAAAAATTTTATGACTACTACCCAAATGCAAAATAGTTGGGCTACCGTCGATTTTTACAATTATGAAAAATTCAATTTAATTCTCAATTAAGCCTAACAAAAGCTCTGAGGTTCGGAAAGTTAGTAGAGGAAAGAAAACGTAACTATTTAAGCTAAAAATCGGTTACCATTGGAGACTACTAACTTTTGATAGTCTTCTTGAGTTATTGAGTCCCATATTTCGTGGAGTTTTATGCGCAGCTCCTGCTCCTTCCTTAATGACTGCTTCATTTTGCCCCCAAAGCGACTCAATGGGCGACAAATCGTGGCTATTTGCGGGCCATTCCATCAAAGGAATGTTGTTTGCCGACAATCAGGGTTTTGTGGACCTTGCTGTGTGGCAGGAAGCATTGTCCTGCTGGATTATGCCTTCCTTTTCAGGGGATTGCCCGAGGAGTAGGTAAACTGTGTTTTTTAGAAATTTTAGAAAACGAGCTCATACCTTCCATACCTCCTAAGCTGTAGTCCCCTGAAAAGGAAGGCATATTCCAGCAGGATAATGCTTCCTGCCACACAGCAAAGTCCACAAAAGCCTGATTGTCGGCAAACAACATTCCTTTGATGGAATGGCCCGCAAATAGCCACGATTTGTCGCCCATTGAGTCGCTTTGGGGGCAAAATGAAGCAGTCATTAAGGAAGGAGCAGGAGCAGGAGCTGCGCATAAAACTTCACGAAATATGGGACTCAATAACTCAAGAAGACTATCAAAAGTTAGTAGTCTCCAATGGTAACCGATTTTTAGCTTTTGTTTCCTCTACTAACTCTCCGAACCTCAGAGCTTTTGTTAGGCTTAATTAAGAATTAAATTGAATTTTTCATAATTGTAAAAATCGACGGTAGCCGAACTATTTTGCGTTGGGGTTTAGTAAAAATAAAAATGAAATGAAATTAAATTGAAAATTGCAAATTTATGGAAGCAAATAAATGAAATATGCACCCATTATAAAATGTGACTGTTTGCTTAAAAAATTATGCTGTAGATTTTTTGTTTTTAAAATGTTTAATGCCGATTTTCAATTTTTGTGGCTGTTTTCTTTATCATTTTAAATTGATTGTGTAATAGAAATTCAGTCACATTTTCTTTTACCCAAAAGAAGCCAGTGAAATGGTGTTAAAAAAAAAAAGAATTAGTACTCAATTTTGCAATAACGAACAATTGAAATTTGAATGTAATCGAAATATGCGTCTAAGGTAAAAACAAAAAAATATTGAATTTAAAAACAAATGTAGAAAACGAAACTCTCCTATATGAAAAATTGGAATGTTTTTTTTTTTTATATATAATACAGGGTAGGTCATCTGTTAGTCGTTTTTTTGTTTTTCATTTCTAAATAAAGCACACATTTTGATCGAATGAAAAGTCAAAAATATTCCCTTTTTGTGATTCTATGCCATTTTTCAGTGAGGCACAATTTTGATCATATGCCTTTCTAGTTTTACAAAAAAGAAATATAAGAAAATTTTTTTAAATTCATTTGTTTAAAGCCTTAATACTTGGTGTATCCATCACGTGCGTTAATCGCAGCCTTAATCCTATTCGTCGTACTCTCTACTAAAATTTTACACTATTCTAGAGGGGGATATTTTCCCGTATTGTTGTCAGTTTTCTTCTTAAATCCTCTAGATTGTCGATCCCTCCTGTTATTGATCTTTTCAGAATACCCCAGAGGTGTTTAATGGGATTCAAATCTGGGTATTGTGGAGACCACGAAAGTACTTTATAATTTTTATCATTTAACATCACTTTGTAGTTATTTGAGCAGTGTGATTCGGAGCATTGTCTTGCTGGAAGACAACCAACCGAAGCGTTTAGTTCAAATTGTTAAAGAGATTCCAACAGATGACTAAATTAAAAATTTTAGTGTAAGAATTTTCCATCATTCCATCATGCCTTTTGAATTAAATGAATTTTCCTAACCCCTTTGGGTATCATACAACCCCAGATCATAATGGAAACTCACCCCCGAACTTTAATGTTGACTTTAGATGGTGTTTTTGAAGTTTATCTCCTTAGAGTTTTCCACGATTAAATTTTGCTTTAATTTTCGCCCAATCCTTAGAAGTCTAGTCTAAATGTTTTTTTTTCATAAATTCCATTCTCAGTTCTTGGTGTCGTTTTGTGAGCAATGATTTCTTTATTTTACCTCTTTCCTCTTAGGCATGCAAATCTTAAGGTCTTTCGAATTGTTTCCTTTGAAATTTTTACATATTTAGGTCCTGTTTGGGGCCTCTGATAGTTCAGTTGTTAGCGCGCTGTCCTACCGTCCCAGAGGCTGTGGGTTCGAATCCCACGAATAACCATGGGGTCTCCTGCGCTACGTGGTAAACACAATGGGCCAAAAAATTGGCCTAAGTGTGCCTTTATAGGGCAGCCACAGCAACCTAACCTAACCTAACCTAGGTCCTGTTTGAGAGAATCTTTTTATTATTGTACGGTGTTATGATACTTTTGTATCCCAAAGTTACAAAGTTTCCCTCCGGTTTAATTTCTTTCTTGGAAATCTAAAGTTTAACGAAATTTTACTTATAGAACCTATGGTTTTGGACAAAAGACGGATCGCCACGTAATTCGTGCCCAAAATTTCTCAATTTCGACCAAAAACTGATGCGCCAGTAGCATTAACATTGCTAAGGAGCTGTTAGACTCAAAATATTCATTATGCCCCTTCACGATTTTTCGCCAATAGGCGATGTTTCCGAACATTAAAATTGATCAATGATTTTGTACTCGAATAAAAGCGGATCAATGAATCGAATTTCAGCATATGAATGTTATTTTTAAAATTGTTAAATTTGTTTCAAATATCCCCTTGCCTTCCCACAAGAAAAAAATAATCAAGTAAAATTAAATTAAATGGGTATAGAAACCTCCTTTCGACTGCCAGACCATTGCAGCGTATTCCAAGCTGAGGTCATGGCTATATCATAGGCAATCGCACGGCTGAGGGCTACAGCGAAGCCCCTGGTCAATATACACACGTATCTTTAGCGATAGTCAACCTTTGCGATCAGATCGCTAGTAAGTGTTCACACGACATCCAAGGTCGTTGCGGACTGTCGCACGGAGCTCGCCCGCATGGCTGCTAGTACGGAGGTCAGTCTGGTCTGGGTGCCTGGCCAATCCGACATCCCGGACAACACCAGGGCGGATGAGCTCGCAAGGCTTGGCACAGGCTTGCCCGCTGAGGATATCACTCTTAAGCCTAGCGGACCATACAAGAGTCCTTCTTGGAAACTGCAAATTGTAGGTGGAGAAAAGAGCCCACCTGCGTAACGATCAGATTTATCTGGCCCATCTACGACCGCAACAGGTCCAGAAACTTGGTCTCGCTCAAGAGAACCGCTATCAGCAACGTAGTAGCGGTCATTACGGGCCATTGTCTCATCGGCAAACATGCCACTAGGATGGGGGTGGACACGCATGACTTCTGCAGAAGTTACCTCAATGAGGAAGAGGAAGAGAACATCCTTCACTTCCTGTGTCAATGCCCAGGCACTAGCGGTGCGGAGGAATCGGGAGCCTGGGCTCCACTTTATTTAATGACCTGTCGGAACTGAGGTCCGTCAGGATCAGAAGCCTGGAGCAGTTCATTAAAAAGAGTCTAAATGATTCGAAGGATAGTAATTGGGACTTCGTCCCACGTGGTATCACAATGGGCCTAACTTGGCCTAAGTGTGTGCCTTCTTTTTGGCAGCCACTTGAACCTAGAACCTAGAACCTAGAATGTTAAATTCGGAAATTTTAAAATTTCTATAAAATTAATCCAATCGGAAAATTTTGTTTAACGATCGGTTCCTTGTCTTGTTGAAACCAAAGTTCGCTGATACAACAAAAATTCATTAAATTTGGTTAACCCCTTCCCTCCCCCCACCCCTACCAAGGCTATCCACAAGCCCGTAAACCACGCCCAAAACGGTGACTTTTTACGAACTGGATGAACATGACGTTGATACGGGGGGGGTCTACGATCTTTTCCCACTGACCTCAGTTTCTTTAAAAGGATCAAATTATTTTTACTACCAATTGTACGCTCAGTAGGAGGAATATTTTTTCTAGTTTTAAATTTAAACAATTCAAAATTACGGAGAGAGTACGGGTGGTGTGTTATTTTATCAATTCCGGTATTACTTTTGACTTTTCGATAAAAATGTTAAAAGAATTTTTGTTTTTAGAACAGATCACTACCGACAGATGGCCCAACTTGTATTTTGCCAAAAAAACAGAAGAAAAGTGACATTTTTATATGATAAATTTTTTGTTGTTGTTTTTTTTTTTTTTTTTGTACGTGCCGTTGGAACTGGGGCAGTGTAGAGGGCATGCGTGGGCATGCAATATCTGTAGGGGATCGGAGATGGTGCTTTTTTTGCAGAAGTAATTGCCGTAGAAGAGGAAGCTGTTGGCCCTGAAGCAGCCGAAGTTGTTGCTGCTTGTTTCTCTTTATCACCGGTCGCATTATCTTTTTTATCATCTTTATTAGGACCAGCACCGTCTTGATTCTGTTGTGCCGCCTGTTCTGCCGGCTCTGGATCTGTTTTTCTCAACTATACTCGAGATAGAAACCAACACCACCACAGTAAGGAAAAATAGAAGAAAAAGAAAGAAAAATTATGATAAAGGGAAAATTATAAATTTTGAAAATTAATTATAAAAAAAAAAAAATAAAAAAAAAAAAATTTTATTATAGTAGTAGTAGTAGTAATTTTTTTTTTTTATTATTATTTTCATATTTGTATATTTCTGAACAACCGCACAAAATACAATAGGCGATTTTAAAATCGTTTCATATGGTGTAATTTTGTACAATGTTTTCTCTTTTTGCTTTCGTTTATTTTAAAAACAAATTGATTTTTCCAAATTTGTATAATTTATGAAATTTTCATTTTTTATATATCCATTGATTAAAAAAAAAAAATAACAAAGATTTACTTTTTAAAGAAAAACACAAAAACACAACGGAAAACTGATCGTGTCCAAGCATTTTGAATTTGAGAGTTTTTCCTTTTTTTTCATATTTTTTGTTTTGTTGTGAAAGGAAAGGCAAAAGTATTAAATTAGTTTTAGTTAGTTTAAATAATTTAAGAATGAATTTTGAAGAAAAATTAAAATAAAGAGAATGATAAAAATTATAAAGAAGAAGGTTAAAAAGGAATTTGCGCGACGAATCGCTTGGTTATCTTTTTAGTTAGTCTCCCTAATAAAAAAAAAAGAAAAAAAAAATTATTCTTATACCGTTGCTTAAGCCGTGTATTACTAAAACTCGAAATATTCCCTCTGGACCTATCCTGATTTGATTTTTTTATGAAAGGGCAACATGTTCCCGTAGTCTGGACAAAATTTTAGAAATTACGAATTTATTTTAAGACCAGGGCAGAGATTTATCTCGAAAAAGGGCTTTTTTTTGTCTATATAAAATTCGCCTCTCATCAGGTTAAAATTTAATAACTCGGCGAATTTAATTCCGATTTGGCTGCGGTTTTTTGTTTTTTTGTTTTGAATAGCTGAGGAGCCTTTTATTTGAGCCCTAAATCAAGCAGATCCAGCAAAGTATCCAAAAACTCAATTTTTCGTCCTAAAAAAAAAAAAATCATGAGCGTTACCCCTTGCCATTTTCGTAAAAATCAGAAATTTTGTTTTCCTTTTTAAACATTTTCCAGTGCAGTTGTTTAGTAGAATTAAAGGGCGTTTCAGAACTGTAGCCCTTTTAGCGGGGAAACGCCTATTTTAGGACCACGAGTGCATTTACCTTGAAATTTGGGTCTTTTCCGTCTCCAAAATCAAAACTCCATCAACTTCTACACCCTGTGGCTCAAAATATTCCTTTGGGACGTAACCTGTTTTTATTTTTCCTAGATAGCAGGACATGTTCCCATTTTCCTGGTATAAATTTCCGAATTTAGAAATTATTTTTAACGACTAAAACAGAATTTTTCCGTTAAAAGGGAGCTCCTCTTTCATTTAAAAGAAATTGATTCAATTTGAATTCAATTCAACTGTTCTCATTTGTCCCCTTCTCTTTCAATTCCAGTGAGGCAGTGAGCGAATGCTCTGAGCGTATTCACGTCGTTGCCTAGGAAATATGGTCATGGAGTTAAACAGCCACCCAATCGTGTGGTAGCAACCATTTTGTTTTTCTGTAAATCAACCAATTACCGATCACATCCATCCAAGGGTGTGAATATGAATTGAAAATTAAGAGGTGAAACTTGTTTCTCCTTACGTTCGACGTTCGAATGAGAGCCGACTATAAAAGTTCCGTTGTTCGGAATTTGATTCATTTGAACATTTCTCATGGTGGTGGGTGGGTGGCTGGTGCTGGTGGATTTTGAACAATGCGAAATGTTTCTTTTGTTTTGTTTTGTTTTGTTTTATTTTTTTAGTACGTAAAACATTTTGATGTTTTCTTTTATAAAACAAAAATATTTAAATAAATTGTGATAGTAATAAAAGAAAATTATAAAAATTTCACAAGGAAGACCACGAGTGCATTTCCGGTGAAATTGAGGCTTTTCCATCTCCAAAATCAAAACTGTCAAGTTCAAAAACCCTGTGGCTCGAAATATTCGTTTGGGAGGTACCTTAATTTTATTTTTCTTAGATAGCAGAACTTGTTTTCGTAGGCTAGATAAAATTTGAAATATTAGAAATTCTTTTTTCCGATCAGGAGAGTAGTTTTTGTTAAAATAGATTTTATTTTTGCTCCCTAAAATTCCGAATTTGCTTAAACACTGGTAAAAATCACAAAATCCTTACGGAGAAGTCAAAATTTTGCAATTTTTGCAATTTCGTTATTGTCTGAGCCCTTCAAATTTTGAAGAGGCATTTAAAACATAACCCAATTTTTAATTATTTTGTATTTTTTATTGCAGAAAAATATTCAAATGTTACGATGATATTTTTTTTTTTAAATATATCCTCTTTTACTGTTTTACAAGGTTTTATCACCGCATAGAGCCCCTTTCGATTATCACTTATTCCATTGTTCGCGCTAGGTGAGCAGTGGTTCTATTCTTTTGAAATTACCAAAAATTAAGTAAATTCAAAATGTGTTTCGTATGCCTGGTAAAAAGATGGGCTAGTGATGGTCAATTGAAAACAAGAGAGAACTTATTTAAGGTCATAAATAAATAATTTTTTTAGCATCGGATAAACATAATTTAAAATTGTAAATTTCTTGCTATCACAAAAAAAAATTGTTTAATTTTATAAAAATACCTAATCTAAAAATTGTTCTTCTTTTCAGTTCCTTGCAAGCCGTTGTGTGGTGGTGGTGTGTAAATTTTAAAGTGATGAAAAATTTTGGAAGAAAGTGGTAAATTGAATTAAATGGAATAAGGAATAACATTTTAAAAATTTCCCATATACTACGTCCTAAGCGGCTAAGAGTGGTAAGTTTTATAATAAAATACAATTTTTTCTTAATTCTACATTTTCTGAGGAGATATTTGCCCGTTAATAGTTTTTTTTTTGTACTTTACTTTTTATAACACGGCGAAAGCAAATCGATATCCTTCTCACATTTGAAAAAAATAATAAGAAATTTATGTTCCCGCATATATGGAATTTTTTTGGTTTGAATTTTTATTTAACCGACATTTAATTGCAACAAAACAAATTAAAGGTGCCTGTAAAGGCTTCCTCTATAGATTTGTATATATATATATATATTTTTTTTAAGATCTAGTAAATCTCAAATTTGGCATATCCCATATTTTAAAAACTATTTAGTGTTTTTTTTTTTGTGAATAGTGCAAGACTATAATACAAAAATTGACACACTTAGAAAGGTAAAAATAAATTGCTTTATTTAATAAACATATTTTTGTCACATGTATACAACACAAAAAAAAAAAATATACAGAGATGCAAGAAAGAAAATTTTCTATAGACACTTTTTTTTTTTGTTGTTTTGTTTGTTCGGTATCTGTACAAAGTAGAAAAGAATAGTTGAAATAATAAATGGACAAAAATACACAATATTACATTTATATATTATTTATAGTCTTTTCCTAGAAAAGATGCATGCAATAGACGCACAGACATTTAAAAAAAAAAATTAAAAGCCTTTATTCAAAATTGAATTTTTCAATTTCCCATTTCGATTAATTTTTATTTCAATTTTACACACTATTTTTTGATAGGGACAGAATGTAATTGTTTCTTTTTTTTTTGTTTTTTGTTTTACATGCAGTACTTTTTTTTATATTTAAAATAATTCACTCTTACTAAAAAATTTTTATTTCCCCAGTATTTTGTCCGTTTAAGACTCATTCAAAATAAAATGTGAAAATTTTATATAAGCGCATTTTCCATCCACCAATGAAGTACCATTGGATTGTGGAAATTTAAAAAAAAAAACACAAAAAAAAAATATGATAAAATTATATTGAATCGATTTCGATTATCGAACTTTCCCCTATCGAATTTTCTTGTATGTTTTGCTTACAATTTCAATTTGTTTTATTTTTAAAAAGTAATAATGAAAAAATCTTATACTAGAAGAAATAGAGATGAAGTAGTAGAAATAAATAGGGCACAATAACGACATTTATTACACTTTTTAAAGCATCATCTTTTATAAAATAGAAATAGGTGGTTTTTTTTTTTTTTTTAGATTTGTAAGCATTCAAACGTATCAGAGTCATTGAAAATTTACTCAACTGAGATGTTTTTAGAAGAAGGAAATTCTTTTTATAATTTGATAATAATCCATCAGATTTAAATTTAATAATTTTATAGTTTTTTTTTTACATTGAGATTGGCGGATTTATATTTTTATAAGTTAATAAAATAAATACAACAAAATCATATTATTATTATTTTTTTGTGATAAATGAATTTAACATAAGTAGAAATGTTACGGATTTTTTTAAATGTTAAGATGTATACAATTTTCGAACCGGGCCATCATATTTTTCATCATATGGTGTAGAAGTAAAGCTTCCCTGGGTGTGCCAAATCTGGCGAATAAACGATGAATGGGGGACTAGTTTAAATTTATCTCGGTCGTGTATCACAAGCTGAATGTGCCGGAGCGTTATCTTGGTGAAAGAGCGCTATTTTTACTTCGCCAATTGCTTGGGTGCTTGGCTTCGAGGTAATCCATAAAAATAATTCCATGTGAATTCCCAACAAGAAAAAAATACTGGCTAAAACCTTACCGCGGTCGACTGTGTGTTATTTTCGGGCGCTTTAGCGATTTTCATCGGGCAACAACCATTCAAACGAACTACCGATTGGACTCAGGTTGTTTCAATGTTTTATGCATTGCCACAAATCGGCGCAGACAGAAACTCTCGTTCTTATTGCGTTTGATCAATGCCAGGTGGTCCTTTGAAAGTCGAACACGTGTCTATCATTTTGATCAAGATATTCTAAAAAATGTGGCACCTATCGTTTACGGTCATCCAATACAATTTCATGAATTTTTTGCGATGTTTTCTAGTGTTACTGCCTCTTTTAGGCATCCTAAAAGGCATAGGGATGCATTCATTTGTGTTACGGGGGTACGGTTACGATGAAATTCATCAAACCAAGTACTTTTGATCGTTGAATATGCTGGGACAGATTTGCTGTAACTCTTATGATTTGTTTAATCGAAAACAAACACGAAATTCACTTTTTTCCATTATAATAAAAAAAAATGGCAGAGGTAGCGTCACTTGAAAACTTGATTGGATGAAACTTTATAAAACTTAAGGTTAAGTAGTCTCTAAGGCAAGGATAAAGATTTTTTGTTTTTAGTGGCGCGATCTCTCGGTCAGAGCAAAAACTTTTTACCTCATGTTGTATATCCCTAAAAGTTGCTGTTTCATTTTTAAGGGGAAATGTTGTGTGCAATGTGGCCATATCTTGCTGAAATCACATATGCGACGAATAAGAAGGATATTCTTTGTAAATTCAGAATAAAAATAATCTGCGATTTAATGCGTCTATAAGTTTTACTGTTTAGATTTATTGCTTATCCCCTAGAATTTAAAAAAATAAATAATAATAGGGGTCCTCGAAAAGACGAGTTAACTCGTAGTAGCAGCATACCCATGGATTTCTCCTGATCACTGCGGTATTGTGACTGATAAATTTGCAGTCTTTGCTTTTCGAATTGTGTTACCCTCCCCCTGTATCGTTTATTAAATTTTGAATTTACTTAATTTACAAAACAAAAAAAACATAAATCCGCCACCGGATACCCTGTATATAAAATTTTTATTTATTTATTAATCTAATGGAAAATTAAAATGTTAAACTAAAATAAATTGAAATGATAATTTTTATGTTAAAAATAACCGCCTTCGAAATGGGCACACCCAGCTAGAAAGAGGAGAAACAGAGAGCTAAACAGAAAAAAAAAATATATTTGTTTTTTTTTTTTTTTATATTTTATTTATAAATATTTTAAATTTAATACACACGTAAAATACGCACAGGAAGATGCAGAAAAAGATAGCGATTCGTTCACACAGAAGAACTAATAAAATTTATATAAAAAAAGAAAAATATTTAAAATAAAAAAAAATTTATTTTTCATTTCATTGTTGAAAATTGTTTCCCTAATGTATTTATTTTTTTTTTATTTATTTAATAATTTAAATTAAAACAATTGAACAGAAAGGAAAATAAATAAATGAAATGAACTGAACCAAAAATAAAAGAAAATGTTTTAAAGCGTCTACACAAAATAGCGCCTATAACTTCAGTTTTACATTTAAAATATTTTTGTTTTGTCGGAATTTGTAATCTTTGTCTATTTTGTGTATTTGTTCAGTTGTCTTTTAATAAATTTTATTTTTTTGTCATTTAAATCAAACTGTGGTTGTTTCTGTTTTATAATTTTTGTATATAAAAAAACAAAAAGCCCTAGGAAATTTTGTTATTTGTTTTTTAAAGGGGAGGTCTGTTCAAAAAGTATTACGAATTTTCCGAATTTCCGTTGGCTACGTATTTTTGATTTTTCGATTTTTTATTATGGCGTTATGTTGGTACTCATGTTCCTCACTTATTTTTGGGCTTAGTAATTAATGAGCAGTGTGAACTGCAGCATTGTCTTGTTGGAATACGAGGACTGTTCAAAAAGTATTGCGAATTTTCAATTTCTGCTGGCTACGTATTTCCGATTTTCGATTTTTTTATTACGTTATGTTGGTACTCATCTCATTAACTTATGCTGATAAGCTCGACTGTTTTGAATGTTTAGTTCATTTTTAACAGCGCTCTTTTGCTTGGATGTGTTTTGGCTCGTCTTCGATTTTTGCCTATTCCAAAAAAATGGATCAAAAGAATCTGTATAAAATTTTGGTTTCGACATCATAACCGACATAACAAATTTGTGATTCGTTACCAGTTATGATCCTTTGGAGCAAATTTGGGTTGTCGCGGACAGAGTCCAACAGCTTCGTAGCAATGTTAATGCGATGCGCTGTTTTTGGTCGCAAGTTTGGCACGAATTTCGCGGCGACTCGTCTCACTGCCCAAAACCATTGGTAAGAATCGAAATAGCATGAGCCAAGGTACTCAGCAACTTCTCTAACGGTGGGCCAATACTTCACTTCTTCGACGTTCTCCTCCGTTGTTGACGACGCTCGGGCGTCCGGTACGCTCTTCGTCGTTTTCATCTTCTCATTTTATACCACCGATATAACGTTGCTTTGATCCATGGTAGCTTCACCATATGCCACAGTCAACATTCGAAATGCGTTCGCGCATTTAATTTTGGGTTTTTCTTCAGACAAAATTTGATACAGACTCTTTGATCCATTTTTTTTGGAATAGGCAAAAATCGAAGATGAGCCAAAACACATCCAAGCAAAATAGCGCTGTTAAAAATGAAATAAACATTCAAAATAGTCGAGCTTATCAGCATAAGTTAATGAGATGAGTACCAACATAACGTAATAAAAAAATCGAAAATCGGAAATACGTAGCCAGCAGAAATTGAAAATTCGCAATACTTTTTGAACAGTCCTCGTATTCCAACAAGACAATGCTGCAGTTCACACTGCTCATTAATTACTAAGCCCAAAAATAAGTGAGGAACATGAGTACCAACATAACGCCATAACAAAATCGAAAATCGAAAAATATGTAGCGAGCGGAACTTAAAAATTCGTGATACTTTTTGAATAAGTTCTTGAGGTAAAACTTAAATACTTAAAATAAAAATAAAACAGACATACCCCTTTAATTTTAAAAATTTGAAAACCTTATGTTCAACAAATTCAAAATTCCTCTATTCTATCCATCTAATTATTTTGTTTATATTTTACACTATACTTTTTTTACGCTAATTTTAGTATTATATTTTGGGTATATATTTTTTGTTTGTTTGTTTTTTTTTTTTATTTCCATTTTAAAAGAATTACAAAAACGTTTCACTTACCTCTGCGTAGTGTTCCTCATTCTGTTGAAGTAAATCAACACATAGTTCAGCTAAATGAATAAGGTCTTCTAGCTTTTTTGCAGGGGGTACAATCATTTCACCTCGCAGGTCCTCTGTAATTACAAAAATAAAAGAAAATTAAAAAAATAATAATAATTTAAAAATACAAAAAACGAAAAATTGAAATAATAAAACTTAATAGTTTACCTTCAATTTTAGCCTCTTGTGATAATCTTGTATAATTAACTAAAGCTGCTGTTTCTAAACTTTGTCTTATCATGGCACGAACCTCTTCAGCTGGTACTGGGGTCACAATATCTTTCATAAGGACCCTCTCAAGCAATGATAATGTTGCTTTTAATGCACCCTCTGGTCTACCAAATGGAAAACAAAATCGAAAATTTGTAATTTGATATTCTAGCAAGACACGCAATCTCTCCTTAATATCTTGAAATTTTTCCTTTTCTTCATGTGTTATACTACCTACGCCATCGGGCCTGAAAATGTTACTATTTATTATTTTATTTTTAATTTTATGTTAAATATCCAAAGGGTAATCCAATTTAACCTTATAGAAATTTTATTTGTTCGATAAGAAAATTGCCATGTAGTGCATTATTGTGAATTATCACAAATTGAAATGATCAGGGTACCCTAAGTCCTACTTAAAAGGATTAGTTAGGGTTTAAACTAAATGTAGCATGTTATTTATTTTAACATTTCTCATTTATCATCAAAGAACAATTTGAATATCTAGAGCACCATATTTGGCGCACCAAGTTTATTATCCAAGTTCTTATCGAACGCCTTTACTGCACCACGGTACGCTCTGGTGTACCCTAGTAAGAACTGGTGCGCCTTAGTACGATCTGTTGCGCCCTAATAAGTCCTGATGCACTCTGATGCGCCGTAGTGCGCCCTAGTATTCCCTAGTGCGTCCTTGTAAGCTCTGGTGTACCCTTGTAGGCACATTAGAGCCTTAGTAAGAAGTAGTGCGCCCTGGTGCGCCCTAATAAGCCCTGATGCACTATGGTGCGCCGTAGTACGGCCAGGAGCGCCCTAGTACGCTCTTGTGCACTCTGAAGCGCCCTGGTGTGCGCAGGGGCTTTACAGTGTTTTTCTTCGAATGGGACTAGGACTATATCTACTTTATTTATTTTTTTGCTGTTGTTGTTGGTTTTATCGTGCCAAAATAAATTCAAAAGGTTAAATTGGATCACTCAGTTATTGTTTTATTTCTACTTAATTAATTTTGAGTAAAAATCGTACCTGTTTCCATGGACATGACTGGCACAAAATGCGAACGAGTAATGAATTAAAGTTGGATCAATCATGAAACTTTTTTCGGCCCGATCCAGTAAATCAGATAAGTAGCAGAGGTGTCGATAGCATCCACGTACACCATACCTGGCGCAGTATTCATCGAGAACGAATACCTGTCCCGGACTGAACCAGCCCTTTTTTGTTGTTTCGTTTTTTTTTTTTTTTTTTATATATATGTTTGGATTTTGTGGTTTGTTTTTTGTATTTTAAGGAAAGGAAAAAGGAAAAAGGAAAAAAAATATATATGTCAATTATTTTTCGAAGAAAATAGTTTTCTTTTTCTTGATTTATATATAACTGTATATAATTTTTTTTTATTTTTTTTTTTTTGTAGAAATCAAAAAAAGAAAAACTATTTAAAATTATTTTTCTATTTACCAATGATGCGTACGGATCATTGAGTCGATAATCGAGTGTTAGATTTTGCAATGTCTTGAAAAGAGAGGCATGATCAAAAGTACAGGGATCGGCACTTATAAAATCTTCCATACCATGCTTTCTTGCTTTATCAGCATCTATAAGAAAATAGGGTATTTTTTTTCTTACACTTGCCCTTTTTTTGTTTTTAGTTATTAATTCATTATATCATCTGTAAAAAATTTCAAACTCTAATGGATTATTAAGGGTTTTCCAATAGGGGACATAACAAGTTTTTATTTGAATTCGAACGCACCCCCTTTGAACGTTTTTCATGTTCTGTTAGTTAAGTGATATGTGGTTCCAACAAGATGTTGCCAAATGCTACACAGCTGGTCAAACAATTGATCTATTGAAGGGTGAAATTTAACTTAAAAATTACTCCAAGTGGAGTAAACAGAAAAGAAACAGTAGGGCCTTAATATTTTTAGGAGGCTCCAAAAACATGTTCTGCTTTCCACCAACCCTAAAATCGGGATAGGTATAGAGTAAAGATTTTGAAAAACGGAGTACCAAACTCGCTTCAAGGGTCAAATTCAGCTAAAAATTACTCCAAATGAGGAGGGCTATTCGGATGAAAACAAGCTCTAAATTCTGAACAAAAAAAATCGCACGGTCCCAATATTTTTAGGATGCTTCGAGGACATCTCCTGCTTTGCATAAATCCCAAAATCGGGATAAGTCTGGAGTACAAATTTAAAGAAACCGAGCAGCAAATTCACCAGAAGGGTCAAATTTAGGCTAAAAATTACTCTAAGTAGGGCCCATTCAGGTGAAAACAGACTCTTAAATTTCAGAAAAAAATCGTAGGGTACCAATATTTTTAGGAGACTCCAGGAACATGTCCAGCTCTTCAGGAACCTCAAAATCGGTATAGGTCTAGAGTAAAAATTTAGAGAAATTGAGACTCAAACTTGCTTGAAGGGTAAAAGTCAGCTAAAAGTTACTCCAAAGAGGGTCCATTCAGGAGAAAATAGGCTCTGAAATTTCAGGGAAAAAACGTAGGGCGCCTAAATTTTTAGGAGACTCGAGGAACATATCCCGCTTTTTATAAAATCCAAAATCGGTATAGGTCTAGAGTAAAAATTTAGAGAAATTGAGACTCAAACTTGCTTGATGTGTAGAATCCAGCTAAGAATTGGACCCAATTGGGTAAAAATTAGTTACAAATTCTCAGACGAAAATCGTAGGCCCTTAATATTTTTAGGAGCCTCTAAGAACATATCCCGCTTTCCATAAACCCAAAAATTGGTATAGGTTTAGAGTAAAAATTTTGAGAAACAGAAAACGAAACTCGCTTAAAGGGTAAAATTCAGCTAATTCCAAATGGGGTCCCAATTCGGTAACTGTGTAATCACGAGAAATAGTCCGATTGGGTTATTTGTTGAAATTTATTTTTATGGGATTAAGTTAAGTTGTTGGTTTAAGCCAAAAAGCCAATTAAGCCAACTAACATTAGAGGAGGTCGGAGAGAATATCAAAGGGCTAAATTAGCCAAATATTCCGGCCGATAGAATCAATTCTATAAATCCAACATATGCACTATACCTGGAATAAAAATCTCAACTATTCTTAAACAATAAAACATCTCCCCATTTTGAGAAAACCCTTAAAAGAGTAAATTATTTTTCAGATGGTACAATTTTAAAGAATGAATAAAAAAGGCTAAATGTGGGTAGAAGCAATAAGGACAGTATTATTGCATCTTTCCATTGCATTAATTATCCATTTAAATGTTTCCTTTCTATCGCAAGAATTCTTTTTTATATTTTATCCTTTGGCTATTTTTCTTTTATAATTTTTATGTATGGATTTTTTGTAAGTACCTCCTTGTATTTTTGACATTGTTGAATTTTTATCCTGTGTAACTGGCGGGGTTGGCTTATGTGACTGTCCAGTTGCTCGGTACATAGCCATAACCCAAAGGCTGCATTCATTTTCATCATCGCATGCGAATAAAATGCTATCACCTTCACGTACAGCATTAAAAAAATATCGTCCGCCATCCAAATCGATACCAAACATTAGATTTGCTAAATAAAAAAAAGAAAAGGGTAAAGAAATCAAATAAAATAAAATAAAAATGAAATTATAAATAACGAATAATAATTAATAAAAATTTCTTCGATTACCCGTTAATACGAATTAAAATTTATTTAAATAATGAAACAAAATTTACATACCACTTGCTGCTTCAATGTAATCGACGGTATACCCATCCAGTTGCATCATTTCTGAGGGCTCTGATTTTTTCTCTTTATAGCTGCACATCGCAAACGTATACTGTGAGACCTGCACTAGGACAAAATATCGTTTTTTCCATTTTTTCCAAACTGATTTACCAATTGCAAATAAATATCTGTGAAATATTAAAATATTTTATATGAAATACAGGGTGGTTCTTTAAGTGGGTATACCAAAATTATCCTGGGGGTAAAAGATTGGGACTATGTAAATAACAAAAAAAGAAAACAAGAGGGTAGTGATCCCCCACTTTAATATCAACCGTTTTGGGAGTTACAGGGTGATTCGTAAAATCAAAATTTTTCATAGTAATTCACATTACTTTTTTATTTACCTAGTCGTGCCATAAATTCTGTCACAACTTTAAAGAAGCATAAAAACTAAACAATAAAAGCTTTACTCGAAATGACCTCCTTTAGCTTTTAAACGTTGTGGCCACTGGCCTAGAGCGGCACGCACGGTATTCAACGACATTTCATTTGTTCCTTTCACCAACGATCTTTTCAGACTGTCCCAAATTGCGGTGGTCCTTGTTCTCTAACTCTGTCCATAAATGCATAATCCAGCGGCTCTAGGATGGCCTTGGATCTTCTTGTGCAATAAAATTCAAGAATGTTGTGCTTTTTGCTTTAGTGAGCAGGAGCAGTGTCTTGCTGGAAGACCCACCGAAGAGAGTTTGCGATTACAAAAAGGTTTCACAACACCTTCCAGCACGTTGGTTTTTGATAAATCGCCTTTTTCGCAAAAATTGAGTGCTGTGACACCTTTTTATGGGATACACCCCACCAAATCATTACACAGAAGTTGGATGATGGCCTCGTTGCATCCTGGGAACCATAAACCTTATCATTTTGTTTATTAAAAACTTGCTCCACAGTAAAAACTTTGTTTTTCGTCGGTAAAGAGAATGTTCTCATGATCATTGGTTTGCGTGCCAAAGCAAAGAGACTCTTCCATCTTTCCAGTCTTATTTCCTTTAACCGTGGAGTCAACATGTGTGGGCTGTTGACCAACGATAAGCCTTCATATGAAGGATCATCTCGAATGAGTCTTGTCTTGTCGATCTTGTGGAGATTTCCAATTCCCTCGACAAAACTGGATCGGAATATTACGCCGGTACAATTCCAGGCTAATTTCTGAGAAAGCGCGCATTTGAATTTATGGCAAGACTAGGTACTTTTAAAAATTATTAACAACGCTGACCAACCACACCATCCACTGTAGGTACAACTCACTTTTAAAATTGGATAATCCGATAAAAAATTCATAAGTTTTCATCTAATTTTCTAATTAACCTTTTGCTACAAACTGTCTAGAGATAGAAGACGAAATATTTTAACTAATTACAAATCGAATTTACGTTTTACTTTCTTAGTATTTCGGGATACGAACGTTTAATTTTATTCAACTAAGAGAATATCGTTCAAGGCATTGTACAGACCCTCCTCACACATCAGAGTGGTATGTTCGCACATAAAACCAAAAAAAAAAGGACCTATTTGTAATAAATTTTAAGATCCCCAATCATTTTGGTATACCCCCCTGTTATAATAAATACAAAAAAACAAAAAAGAAATATTTTACCCGCAATGTTTCATATTGAGCGGCTTATCCATACGACATGCAATTTTTATCCTAAGATCTTGGTCTGGAAGATTTTTTGGTACAGTCATTCGATGCCATTCAGGGGACTTGAAAAATTATTTTAAAATTAATTAAAAATTTATTTTAAAATAATATTAAACGTATTTTTTTGTTTTTTTAAATTTAAATACCTTCGAAGAGAGAGGAGTTGGTCTAAGGATTACTTTTCCTAATTCCTTATCCTCTAATGCTAACATTCCTGGATTTTCTGTATACAGCTTAACCTTAACTACTGGAAGTGGATGGGTTGTCGTAAAATCACCTTGGGTATCCCACCTGTGAAATTTATTTATTTATTTATCGTTTATTACAAACTAACAATAAATTTAAGTACGGGAACAGGCAACAGGCAACATTAGGAGGAATTAAGGGCATTCCTGAGACAAGATTTACTCAGGGTGGAAATTATAAAAGGGGTGGGAGTTGGCTTTCCGAACCATACGGGTGAGAGGCTTCAGAAAGTCCACAGTTGGTACGGTGATAACAAGGGAAAAATAGATGGTCCGAACGGACGTTACGAGGATTAGGGGTAGATGGAGACCTCCTCAAATAGACAAGGACAGTCTGATGAATGAAGGTGATATCAGCAAGGTCCTACAGCTACCACAATGGCTGCAAGTTGATCAGCATAAGGCGACTTTCGTAAGGGGGAAGGTCACTTAAAGCGAACCGAAGGAACCTACACTGGACAGCCTCAATCCTATTGATTCGATTCGATTTAAATGGTGACCACACTAGGCAAGCATATTCAAGGAGAGGCCTAACGAAGGTAACAAAGAGGGGATTTTGGCAAGGAACTCCTTGGACCAACGCTTCACAAAGCCAAGCACAGAATTTGGCTCTAGCTGGGTTCAACGCAAATTAACTTTGCGATTTGTGATAACAAATTACGCCTAAATAGGAAAGAAAGGATACAAAGGGGATAGGTTCATTAGATAGCCGATAAACTCTAGGGGAAGAATTGGGATGTCTACGGTAGTAAGTGATGGATTGTCATTTGGAGACATTAAAAGAGTTTTTATTACACCAACTGCTAAAATTGGTCGAGGTCAACTTGAAACAGTCGGAAGTCCGAGGGGTAGAGGATATCCGTTTAGAGATTTTCATATCGTCGGCATATATAAAAATTTCCAAGTTGGAGATATCATGAATAAAAAAAACAACAACGGCCCTAAGTGGCTACCCTGTGGGACCCCAGCGTTGGAGGAAGAGGAACAGGAAAGGAACGTTATACTGTGCGTTGTTTAGTTGTTTAAGATAAAACTTTATCCAGGAATTAAATTAAATGTATTTTTGTTTTTTGTTGTTTTCTTAATTATAAGAAATTTGGAAAAGAAAAAAAAGAAGAAAATTTCTTACATTGGTTTCGATGCCTCCGCCTGATCAGTTTGCAATTTTTCACCATTCTCCACTTCCATTGTGCAATAAACGATTCGATTGGCGGCTAAAGACTTGAGACCCTTCACCTCCATAACGACAACCTCAAGCTGGAATGTTAGAACGACGTCTAGCTTTGTTAGTTGCGTATCACTGTCAGCTGAATCTCCTTCCAATTTTGCTAAAGATCCTTGTGATCTTAGAATCATTTTTCTTGAGAAGTGCATTTTTAAGTACAGATGAAAGGGGGTTGTGTTATTTTCATTTTGTTTTATTTGTTTTATCAATTTTTATTTAGAATTTCCGTTTTGAAGAATTTTGATTTAAAATTTTTTCGATTATTTATTGCGTTTTCGGATGCATAGAAAAAAAGAGAAAAAAAAAAATTAAAATTTTTTATTTGTTTAGTTGAGAACGAAAAGGGTTTTTTTTTTATTATAAACAAATTCAAAAAATATTGATGAAATTGAGAAAGAAATGGAAAATTGTTTTTCCCCTTTTTTTTTTTTGAATTTTTCTTTGAATATTTTCAAAAAAGGATAAAAACAAATTTCCATTTCTCATTTGTTTTTATTTTTTATTTCTTTTTTTATTTACTAAACAAATCCTTGTAGTCCCGGTCTCAATTAATCGAGGATAGTTTTGTAAAAAAAAAAAGAAAATTTTTGAAAATTTCATAGACGGACTATCCTCGATTATTTTCCTTTTTTTCTTTTCTTTTTTCGATAAATATGAATTAAAAAAAAAACAACTTCCCCTTTCAAATGAACAAGGAGATAATCAAAAATATTTTCATATAATGGTAGAAAAAAAAATTGAAATCAAAAAGAAAAACGAAATTTTAATAAATTAAAAAGAGTTTCCAACTATTTTCAGGCATTAAAATCGAAAGTAAATTTAATTTAAAAACAAATCTAAAGTTTAAAACTTAAATGTAAAACTAAAGTAAAACAAAAATAGAGAAAAAATTAAATAAATAACGAAAAAATATAAAATTTTCTGTTTTTATATCTTTAAAGCGAAAAACTTATAAAGAGGCAATGCAACTATTTAGGGGTAAAAATTACACATTACATAAACACACTAGAAACATTTCAATTAGTTAAGAAATTAAAACGTATTTTTGGATTAATTTGTTTTTTGTTTTTTTTAATATATCACGGGTACAGGGGAAGAGCATTAGGGCTTAGGTTTTGTCTATCCAGTCTAACCAGCTGACCAGCCAATGCTGCAATAGGTTTCAGGGTCTTGGTCATCTAATAGATGACCCTTTTTGTTTTAAGGCAGCCACATGTTGAAGACAAGCACGCATTGATCAGTCTAGAATGAAATTTTTACGAAGAAGAAGTCGCTTGGCTCAGAATCAGAAATTGTTGCGCCTTTAAGACCTTTGTTGAGGTTCAAGCTGGGCAAAAGTTATGATGGCATGGACTTCAATGGCTGAGCCCAAAGACACCATGCTCCGATTCTGATCAGATCGATCTATCAATTGAGGCTTTTCGAATTTTTATAGATTAGGACCTTAGCCACTCTAGTCGTAGAGGCGACGAGTAGAGAGAGAGTCGTAGTCTAGAACGAAATCTCCAAGAAGAGACCGCCCTGATTGTCGCTTGCCTGCGCCTTTAAGACCTTTTGTTGAAAACGTTGAGCCCAAAGACACCAGCCACCAATACCATGCTCCGATTTTTAGGCGATCGGTATATCAATTGAGGCTTTTCGAATTTATATAGATTGGGACCTTAGCCAGTCCAGTCCTAGACCAGACGTTGAAGACACAGTCAAAGCAACTCATTGATCAGTCTATAACGAAATTTTTTTAACGAAGAGAATCGCTTAGCTGGCTGCTATCAGAAATTGTTGCACCTTTAAGACCTTCGTTGAGGTTCAAGCTGGGCAAAAGTGGTGCCATGATGGCATGGACTTGGGCCTGAAAGATGCTGAGCCCAAATTGAGCCCGATTTTGAGCCGATCGGTGTGTATCATTTAAGGCTTTTCAGATTTATAGGTTGGGACCTTAGCCACTCCAGTCTACTCGTTTTGGGGATGGAGATCTCTTGAATTTCCTACCGAAGGACAATTTCTTGTTTTATATAATTCTGATTTTGATACTTTCCTTTTGTTCCATTGTTAGCGAATGCCAAACCCCTTTTTGGAGAATATCTTTCTTCTTTCTCTAAACCAAAAAACAAAATTAGGTCTAATAAGATTCCTAGGGTCTCTTCTAAATCTCTCTTGGTTAATCGATGATCTTGCATAATCAAATCCTTGTATTTTGCTATGTTTTCTCTCAACAGGATCCATTTTTTCCTTAACGTGGATCATTCTAAAAGATTTGTATGACTAAAATTTAATTGAAAAAATCTTTCTACTGTTCGAATTAAAAGGTGGAAGAGTCATTTATAGGGTTGATGAATTTATTTTGATTTTAAACCTTTTATTACTCGACGATATTCAAATTGTATAGTTTTCCATTGTAAAAAGAAAAATTTCTACTTTGTGATAGGGGTCTGAATTTTGAATTGTGATTGATCCACGCCATCTCTTGTTGGACGACAAAACTCATTGAACAGTAGTCTTGTTGAATTTTAAAATGAAACTTTTACCCTGCACACTGTACCCCTGTACCCCTTATATACTTTTTGTATAAAATTTAAAATAGACGCGTGCTACATTTAAAATTGAAATAAAACAATAACAAAAACAAAACAAAAATTTAGTACGACACGTAAATAAAATAAAAATATGAAAATTATTTTGGTCATATAAATGTACAAGCCAAACTTTGAAAACATTTCGACAAAAGTGTAAAGCTTAAGTAAAAATTTTTATTTAACTAGTAAAAATATATAAAAAAAAAAAAAAATTATATTTGTTTTAAGTGTGGGTGCTTTTGTATTATGTTAGTTTTTTTTTTTTTTGTTTTTGCTATTCATCCAACCGAAGCACATTGCTAAAAATTACTTTTTATTTTTTTGCGCTGGAACAGTACATAGAACAAGAAGTGATATAAACAAAAAAAAAAAATAAAAGATTGGATTGTATTTTGGGTTTAATTTAAAAAGGTAAATAACAACAAAAGAAAAATAATGTCGTTAATTTTTTCCTGATTCAGAAAAAAACCATCATATAAAATTCGTTTCTGTCTTTTTGTTTTTAACTTATTAAGGAAAAAATTTCGGACTAGTTAAATAAAATGAAAATTTTATATATATATAAATTTAAAAACAAAAACAAAAACTATACATCACTAAAACTAGACTCTAAAAGAAACGGTTTACAATCAAATGAGAATTTTGTAAAATATTTTTTGTTATTTTAAATTTTCAATACAATTCTAAAACTACATGGTGGCGCTAAATTAATCATTCAATTTTGTTTTTATATAACTTTTTTACTAAATCAAAAAAGTAATGGAAATCTTTATCTTTGGACCTTTAAAAGTTTTTTCTGTTAAGTCCTTAAGTTCCTGTCGAATATTTCTCTTTAGAGGGCTACGATTATCTGAGGCTTGTTGGCATAAATCCGTGACTTAAAGTAGCCTCAAAGAAAGAAATCTGAGCCGGTTAAATCGGACAATCTGGCTGGCCATGCGAAATCTCCAAAATAGGAGATTACGTGACCAGGAAACGCTTCCTTCACAATATCCATTGTGGCTCGTGCTGTATGTGCGGCGGTTGGAACGTCTTGTTGAAACCACATGTTCACCAAGCCCCGCTCCTCCAATTCCGGGCAGTAAGAAGTCGTTTATCATGGCCCTGTAGCGATCGCCAGAGTAACTGTTTCCGTATTGTCAATGGCGTTCTCAAAAAAAATACGGCCTAATCACTCCTCCCACGTGAACGCATGATGATCGATTCGACTCAAAATCGTCCTCTTCGTTGTTGAGAATTGAGGATGGCTTAACAGTTATTCCCACGCGACTAACAGTCAGCAGGCATTAACTGTTTGCATTCTGCAGCTGTGTAGTCCACAAATGTTAAATATGATTGAGGTACAACGCCATTTGCAATAATTATAACATTTTCCAATAGAGTGATTAATTTTGCGCCACCTTGTATATATATATAAAAAAAAAAAAAAAAGCATTGTGTGTCTCATCTCCACTTGTTTGAGTTTGTTGTATTTTACTATCTTTTCAAAACATTCCAACTACCTTTGTTTTTAAATTATTGTGTTTATTATTTGAACAATTCTAAAAGAGGAAATAATTGTTCTTTTACAGTGATTCACCGTAAAAGTGGTACAGTAACAAATTAACATTTCTGTCCATTCTATAAAAGGGAGACTAATTATAAAAAATTCAATAATAACAAAATTTATTTAATTTATGTTGCTTATACTCGTAGTACTCCTTCGAAGAGACGATTTTGTATAAATTCAATATCTTTTGAAGGGAAGGCAAAGTCCTTAGGCATTCTTCTTTTAAGGTATCAACTTTTAGCAATTCTCGACTTGTTATGTTGTAGTTTTTCATAATTTGATTAGCCTAAAGGTCTAAAAGATTATTAAGTATAAAATGTAGTACTCGTCTATATGTACAAGAGGAAAGTTTTAAAACCCCATATCCAATTTATAAAATAGCCTAACGTAAAATGTTCCCATATTTGATAAAACAGCAAAGAATTACTGCTTCTCTCTTATGTGCCTTATTTAAATTCCAATAAAGGCGAAAGAAATAAGAATAAACAGCCAAATTATTTTCATCTACAGCACTTATACAGTGTGGACCTTGCTGTGTGGCAGGAAGCATATTATCCTGCTGGAATATGCCTTCCTATTCGGGGGACTGCAGCTTAGGTATGGAAGGTAGGAGCTCGTTTTCTAAAATTTCTAAAAAACACAGTTTACCCCTACTCCTCGGGCTGACATACAGCCCCATATGATAAGAGAAGCTGGCTATTTTACGGTGCATCGTAAGCAATCGCTAAGAAACGCTTCCTCACGCGTACGTATTACGGAATTCCACTGCCTTATGGTCCTTTCTCGATGTCCTTCAGCCCATTTAAGACGCTTTTTCTTTTTCTTATCTGTTAAGTAGCGGCTTTTTCTTTGCCTATTTGAAATTTAATCTTGATATACCCAAGAGTCTCTCACCTTTTAGAAATCAAAGCCCGGTTGCGATAGCTCTTCTTTCAATTTTTTGTTTTAAATTTGACGCTCTGCGCGAGTTGTTAATAGAGGGCGACAGGGTCTTTTTTTCATATCTCTACTGATCCTGCTTTTCTTTAATTTAAACTCACGATATCCTGAACCGTTGAATGCGACAAATTAAATTCTTTACTAATTGTGTTAAAGTTGATTTAGCCTGATGAACTAGGAGCAATAGTCGCTTTCCTTAGATCAACTGATGACGCCTTTCACGACATCCCTACTGCAGTTATTTTTTCAGCTTTTCTATTTTGCGTTTGGGTAGTGTCCTCGTACACTAGCCACTCCGTTATAACAAACGCTTGATGTTTAGGATCGTAACTTCTGATAGAAGTTAAACGTTGTTGTAATACCCCAACATTTCATTACTTTCCTTTAGGTTATTTATCAATTTTTCAAATTTTTCAATTCCACCCCACCCCATTACCGAGCTTCCGACGTCCTTGATTGGCTTTTTAACGCTTATCAGTCGTAAGTTACCACTTACGCCACAGTATTATAATTGTCGCTGCGGTCGTATGTCAAGTGACGATTGTGACGAAGCGGATCTCGTCGAAATTCGGGGCACCGAATTACACCGAATTACCTTGTTAGTTTTGCATTAAAAGAAGCGATTTAGTGAGAATTACGTTTAAAAAGCTACTGTCCGATAAGGGTAAGCATTTTATGAATTGAGAGGCCCTAGTATTAGGCTTTTTCCAGACATATTTACATTTCCGTTAGTCTCTGCAAAAATAGCATTTTTGTCCTCCATTTTATTTTGCGTTTAAAAAATTTTGCCGCATTGTACCGTAATATTTTGGTTTTTTTTTATTGCTATCTTGCTAAGGCAATGCCCATGCCTAGCTATTACGGAACATGGGAAGTATATTTTCTGAGTATTTTTCCTACAGTTTTCAGGTGCCACTTCCACGGATAATTGTGGTGCAGTTTTGTCGAACAATTCCATCTGTCATCAGCTTCATTAAACAAATTTTTCGTAAGTTTTTTCCTTTTTTCTTTAATATTTGCAATTATTTTGTTAATTTCTCAATTTGAAAAGATTTCTGACTGGGTACTCCAACCCTGTTAACATTTTCAAGGGGAGATAACTGAAGAAAATGTTTTCATTTTTATTGATCTTATTGAATTTGATTTGTTGAATTATTTTAAGTAATTTAAGATTACTCCCTTTTATAAAAATGGAGATAAATGTTAATTTGTTACTGTTACCACTTTTACAGTGAGTCACTGTACATTAAGTTTTGTCTTTTCAATTTTAAAATTTCGCACTAGAACACTAAAATAAATAAAATATGAAAATTGAAAACTATCTAAACATTTAAGATAATAAAATAAAATACAAATAGGAAACATTATTTTAATTTATTTACAGTATTTATTGCAGTAATGAATAAATAAATAAAATTAAATCATTACTGCTAAATTAATTTGTTAAATAGATTTTTTTTTTTTGTTTTTGGAAAATAACAATATAAGGCAACTTAAATTAAAAATTTGTTAAATTACAAATAAAATAAATTAAAAAACATAAGAAATGCAAAACTAAACAATTACACGCGAAGCCAGAAATTTGTTTTATTTTATAAAATATTATTTATTAATTTAAAATAAACAATAAACTGGCATTAATAATTTAAAAATATTATTCTCGTTTCTTTTTTTGTTTTTTTTTTTTTTGAAAAATAACATAAATCTAAAATTTGTGTTTGATTTGTAAAAGAGTACTTTTGATGTAAAATTTTCATATAGGTACATAAAAATGTTTAAATAGTAAAACAAAAATAATAAAATAATTTAAAATTTTAATAGAAAAATAAAATTTAAATAAAAATGTTAAGGGAGTAGAATAACCAAAAAAAAAACAATGACTTGAATTTCTTTGAATTCTCAATGAAATTACGTATCAAACTCATCTATAAGTGCAATTTAATTTATCAACTTACAGAAAAGATGGAGTGCTGTAAAAAGAAAATTACAATAAATATTTATATATATATTTTTTTTTTTTTTTGGTTTTTTGTTTTTTGTTTTTTTTTCAAAATTTTTTCTTAGTGTTGTTTGTCTCGTTTCGGTTAATTTCATTAATTTTTATTATTATTTTTGTTTGTTTGTTTGTTTGTTTGTTAGTAATTCGACTAAATTGTGTTATTTTTAAATTTTATTTAATACCTAAATTTTTTTTTCTTTTTTGTTTTAGAGAGGAAAGTGGGGGGGGGAGGGGGTGGACGACTCAAAACTCAGAATTTAAATTGATAAGAAAAGACCGCTTTCGTTGGAGTCTTGATTAAAAATTTTCAAGCGGCAATTGTGGTGGAAAATGTTGTTAATATTAAAGAAAAATAGAAAACGTTTTCTTGTTTATAACATCCCCCTCTAAAAAGAATTTTCATTTATTTCAAAATAAAAATAAAAACAAAAAGTATAAAATAAAATTTTTACCCTATCCTGTCAATGGTGTTCGGGGATCAAATTCCTCTAAAAGGATATGATGAAAATTTTCGACGTGCTCACTCGTAACTCACTCTCTCTCTCTCTCTCTTTTCCTTAACGAAAGCTTTCTTTAAATTTCTTGTTAAATTTAGTTTCGTTCACTTTAAGCTTTATATAAAAATAAGGAGCTTTTATTTAAATTTTCGTTAAGTTTAAATTGAATTGGTTTTATTTGTTTTTTTTTTAAGTTTTGCAAAACACAGTCGCTTTTACTTAAAGCTCTAATGATAAAAAGTTTTTAACTTATAAAAGCTTGGAAAAAAAGCTAAACTTAAAGGGCATGTGCAAAATTTTTTTTTTTGGCTGGTAAAATGTTAATTTTGCCAATTTTTTTTTTGGTTTGTTGTTTAAGCAGAAGAGGAAAGGAAATGTGGAAGTTTGTGGTTTGTTATAAAAAAACAAATACCCAGGGACAATCGATGGATCCAGTTAGGAATCCTAGAGGCTGGAAATTAATCAATTTTAATCGATCCTTAAATAAGGAGGAAAATTAAAGTTATCAAATCGGAAGGAGAGGGTTGTGCGTAACACGAAAAGAAGTAACCTACGCTAAACAGATTTAATTTAAAACCTGAGAGGCATATTCATGTATGGGGGGGGTCTAATAAAACAGAAGTAAAGAGCTCTCTAGTCGCACAGGAATATTAAGCCAAGAATTTGAATTGGTTTTGTTCACGATATGATCAATATGAGAACATTTTTGAAGAAACCACATTCCTTTGTTAACACTTTCTCTGCCATGTGTACCAAAAATGGTACACAAATGAAAGTTGTCTCCTATCAAATGAATTTTTAAATGTAAGTCTCTCATGAAAGTTTTGTTAAAAATTCTGGTAGGAAAAAACAAAAAATAAGCATTCGTCAGAAAAAAATTGCATTTGGTGAGAGAGAGAATGAGAGAGAGTGAGAGGGGAAGAGAAGGTTCCTTGCCAAAATGAATTCAACACCAAAGCTTTTCGTGAGAGAGATGCACATGTGCAAAGTGCATTTTTATAGGAGAGGCTTTTTATTATTTGTGAACCGTTTTCGGTACACGTGGTAAGAAAATAATACGAGACGAAAAACAAAAAAAAAATATATACGTTGATTACAAACGGTACAAACATATCTTTCCTAAAACCCATCCAAATTGTTTTTTTTTTATTTTACATTCATATTCCACTTTTATCAGTCGTTTTGTTTACACCCTGCAATACAGCTAACGAAAAATAAAATTTAAAAACTGAAAACAGGTTTTAATGTAAAATTAAAATATAAAAATATATTTAGGTCTACCGGAAAGTTCTGTCCGTTTTTTGAAGAGGAAGAGGAGGGGCCTCTGATAGTTCAGTTGTTAGCGCGCTGTCCTACCGTCCCAGAGGCTGTGTGTAATTTTGTATAGAAATGAATTAAATGAAAATCTGATGGTTAAGATCTGGGGAGTATGATCGATGCGAAAGAATTTCCCATCCTTCCCAGCTCTAGAGATTTTCTACTGAGTGACCAAAGCAGCATGTGGTCTAGCATTATCGTGATGCAGTATGATTTCCTTCCTATTGAATATAACCCCCCTTTTTTCTTGGAGTACTTTGTTAACTCTCATCCATTTGTTGATTGTATTTCACCGATATTTAGCTATTTCTTGGGTTCCAAAAGCATATCCCACCAGAGTATTCTCTTTTTAAGGCTTAACCTCGGTGTAGAGGTGAAGAAGGCATGTTTTACGGGTTCCATTTTTCATCATTTGATCTTAATCAGGGTCTTAAAAGTATCTCATCATCAACCACAAATGGACGTGCAGAGTGTGGCTTATCACTAAGGCCGAAATCATCTGTTTTAAATTTTTCGAACCATCTCCTACACGTTCTGTCCGCAACAAGAGAATCTTTACCAAAAACTTTTAACAATATGAGGTGAGTTAATTTCGAAGGGGACATAATAAACGGATATAACACCAACGAACATATCCAAATAATATTCAAAATTGAAACGAAAATTATCGGAGAGAAAGTTTCCGGTAGACCTTAATTATTATAAAAGAAAATTACCACCAAATTACTAACAATTAAAAATAATAAGAAAATATATAAAAATAATTGTTAAGAATTTTAAATATTAAAAAATTCGGTTACTATCCTAAATATTTCTTTTCTTAAAATTTTATACTTAAATCACCGAAGTTATTTTAGTAGAAAAACGTTTAAAAAATGAAATTTATTTATCAGGAGACTATACAATGAAAATTAGGATAAAAATTATAATCGAATAATAAATGAATTTTTTTTTTTTTTTTTTTAGATATTGTAAAAATGGGAGAATAAAAATGAAAATAAATTCACTGATGTGGCAACAACCAATTATTCTTGTAAACATTGAATACATAACACCCAAATAACGTTGCAACACCGAAAATTAAATAAATTTATAAAGTACAAAAAATAGGAAAATTAAAGTTTAACATAAAAATAAAAATTATTATAAAACTGCGGTGTGATATACATGAAAACAAAAACCGATAAAGCATGTCCCAATTGTTCCTTTCTTAAATTTTTTAAACAGTTTTTATTTTTCGAATATACCCCTCTGGTGTATGTTTTATTTTTTTTTTTGAAAAAGAGGAACAATTGATCCATTGGATATGTCTCTAACAGAGGGAATTAAACAGAAGAGAACAATACTCTGAAAATAATTAAAAAAACAAAAAACATTTGAACTAAAGCATAATTTTAAAAATGAACAGAAGTGAGAACATAACGTTCAAAAACACAAATATCGGACACTGAAGGTCAACCACCCACTTAAGCATATTTTTTTTAAATATTTATAAATATTTTCTTTTTTTTGTATTTTGTGTAACGTCTGGTAGTTTTCTCCTTTTTGGAAAAACAAAAAAAAAAAACAAAAACAAAAACAAAAAATATATAAGAAATCAAAAACAAAAAACTCGTGTAAATTATTCTCTTTTTTGAATTGTAAAAGCTAAGGAATAGTTTAAATTTTCATTTTTTGTATTTTTCCTTATTCTTTTCTTCTAGTTTAGTTTTAATCTAAATAGCTAAAGTAAAAATTTGTTCAAAACTTATAATCACTTCACCAATACCTGTGGTTATATCGTTTGAGCTTTTGCAATCCATACTTTGAGTCCATTGATCCTTTTGAAACAGGCAATGATTCGAGATTTGCCATAAGTAGATTAATCGATGATTTAAGCTCTTCGATATAGAGAGATTCCATTTCTTTAAGGACAAATTTTGGCATTAATTTTCGATTCTTTTCCATTTCCGATACTCGTTGCATACGGCCATCTAATTCTCGACGTATTGCAGCCGCTTGTTCATCCGCTGAATCGAGCTAATTTTAAGGAAGTTTTTTTGTTTTTTTTTTGGTTTTTTTTGTTTCTTTTTTTTTGTTTTGTTTTTTTTTTTTTGAAATATTTTAATTTCTAGATTTTACTATAAATACAGTGCGTTCCGGTAAGTTATAAATGCACCATGCGATAGTGTACGAGGTCTGTTCAAAAAAAGTATTACGAATTTTGAATTTCCGCTGACTACGTATTTCCGATTTTCGATGTTTTTTTTATGGTGTTATGTTGGTACTCATGTTCCTCACTTATTTTGGGGGCTTAGTAATTAATGAGCAGTGTGAACTGCAGCATTGTCTTGTTGGAATACGAGATCTGTTCAAAAAGTATTGCGAATTTTCAATTTTCGCTGGCTACATATTTTCGATTTTTTATTACGTTATGTTGGTACTCATCTCACTAACTTATGCTGATAAGCTCGGCTATTTTGAATGTTTAGTTCATTTTTAACAGCGCCTATTTTGCTTGGATGTGCTTTGGCTCAACTTCGATTTTTGCCTATTCCAAAAAAAATGGATCAAAGGGTCTGAAAAAACCTCAAAATTAAATGTGCGAACGCATTTCGAATGTTGACTGTGGCATATGGTGAAGCTACCAAGGATCAAAGCAACGTTATATCGGTGGTATAAAATGAGAAGATGAAAACGACGAAGAGCGTACCGGACGCCCGAGTGTCGTCAACAACGGAGGTGAACGTCGAAGAAGTGAAGTATTGGCCCACCGTTAGAGAAGTTGCTGAGTATCTTGGCTCATGCTATTTCGATTCTTACCAATGGTTTTGGACATAAGACGGATCGCCACGTAATTCGTGCCAAAATTGCTCAATTTCGACCAAAAACTGATGCGCCAGTAGCATTAACATTGCTAAGGAGCTGTTGGACTCTGTCCGGGACAATCCAAATTTTCTCTAGAGGGTCATAACTGATACCGAATCATTGGCTTATAGTTATGACGTAGAAACCAAAACTCAATCATCCTAAAGGATGATGCTACGCCACGATTAACGAGATAAAAATGGAAAATGGAGCTGAACAAGATCACTAAAAAATGATTTTTTAAAGTGCTTTGAGGATTGGAAGCACAAGTGTATAATGTCTGATGGGAAAACACAAAATTCACGATACTTTTTGAACAGATCTCGTAGTATTTCAATTTGTGGAGGAGGAGAGAAAGAATACACTTGTACAGTAATTCGAATAAATTCTAGTAAAACTCTACAAATAGAAGAACAAACATTGATAAAAGACTCTCATCATTCTTAGCCAACTTTTTAGCAAGGACTCAACATAAAACTTTTACATTTATTGATTTATCATTTGCCAATCTTAATTAATTGCAGTTTTGAGCTTATTACTTTTCATCTCTATACATTTTTCTAATTAGTCTAATCCCAAAAAAAAAATGTTTTCCATAGGTTAACCCTATGAGGAGAACGTGCCGGCTAGTCGAGAATGATTTTGGCGTTATCTTGCTGAAAAAATAAGTTTTCTTCCACATACGGAAGGGAAAAATTCAAGGGTTCCACACCATTAAGGGATTGCCTCTCGAAAATTCTTGTTTTAAAATATCGAAACTCTTTCCGTATATCTTGGCAGTATCCTTACAAGACATCAGGATCGTTATGGTTGAATTTTTTTCTAATCTGAAAAATTATCACGTACAAACGTGAGATGTACGAGCTTTTGATGATTTTCGCTAGAGAGATCAATCGAATTACAAGGAAGACTGCCAATCCTTCTCAAATCCCGTTCTAGAGTTCTATAGTTTACAAAATCTTTTAAATAATTTAATAACAACATTATCCAAATTGCGTCTATAAGACTCTTTTTTTTGTTATAATTTAATAAAACTCCACTGAGTTCATCAAGTCTACAGCGTCTATAGTAATGCAACATTTTTGTCGAATTACTCTACAAGTAATCGTTTTTAAAGTAGATTTTCTTTTTTATTAAGTGTAGATTTTTCTCTTCTACTCTAATAGGGGGTATTGCACTATCGCATGGTGCGTCTATACCTTTAAAACGCAATGTATTAAAATCAAATACTTAATTTAAAGAACTTACCATTAACGCATTAAAAAGTATTTGATGTTCAAACTTTTTTACACCGAGTATTTGTTGAAACATATCGTAAAGTTGCTCTTTGGATAAGATTAATTCACTGTTTAAAGATTGTTGCATTCTAGATGGTCGTTTTGTGTCCTCGTCACCTGTAAGATACAATAAAACAAAAATATCCATACATCTGTATAAAGTAATTTTTTAAAAAAAAAAGAAATAATTTATTACCAGTTCCCTTCATGATACAATCAAATTTAGCCATCCAAGATGTAAGGACTGTTTCCTTGCTTAAACCATCAATTTCTGGTAAAGATCTATAAAATGAAGAAAATATTTAATTAAATAATGAAACTATAGCTGTAGAATAAAACAAAAACAGAAGAAAAATAGTTCGCACTCATAAAATGTAAGGCTACCAAGACGGGTATGGCATCATAATAACTAGCTAGTTTATTTCGGCTTTACAATTTAAATCTCTAAAGTGTTAACATGTGAAAAATATTTGACTAAAGTGTGTTTTAGACTGAATTAAAATTGTGAGATTGAAACGAAAATTGCATTGTTCATGGTTTTGGAAGTATTGAGCCAGATCACTGAAAATTGCATTATTTCTGGACGGATATATAAAGTTCTTTTTCATTGTACAAAAGATTTGTAAGTATTCTATGAATCGTTTCTATAAATTTTTGTTTTTCACTTCACATCGAAAATTGAAGTCTATAAAGTGGGTGCTATTGATTAATTTGATTTTGGCGTTATCTTGCTGAAAAATGAAATTTTTTTCCATATACCAGGTGATAAAATATGGAAGAACCTTTTCTTGAAGAATTTCCTAGACCAAAAGAGTTATTTTGAAGAGTACATAAATAAAGAATTTTAAATGGTTTATAAATTGTAAATAATGCATGGGTAAAAATCTATTTCTAAGGTATACATATGCCTTATACAATGACAATGAAAAATCATTTTTAATTCCTTAAACTAGGTTTTGTAAAAGCTAACTATGCTATTTTATTACATTCTAAATAGGAATTATTTATAAAATAGCAATTTTTCAATAGTATGAATAGTGTGAACTGTTTTTATTTTTGTTTTTTTATTTTCTACGGGTGTATTTATCCTTACCTAACTCTCTTTTCAATATTATTTCTAAATACTTCACGAAAATCATACTGTGAGCATGCTCCTGATTGTACCATTTTAACAACACGTTCAGATTTAAGGAAAACATCATAATAACTTTGTACAGCATTTTGAAATGCCTCATCAGCCATTATTTGTGTTTCTCCCTTAAGAAAAGCCTGTAAAATAAATTTTATAATTGTTTTTTATATTCTTATAAAATATAAAATGATATAAATTACCTGAAATCTGGATATAATCGTTTCCAAATTATGTTTTGTTACTTTTAATTGTCTTTTCGTCATATCAGTTGGCTGTTTACCATTAAACGGATACGCAATGCATCTAGAAACGAAAACATACAGCTGAATGCGACGTTTACGGTCCTCCTCCTCTCTTTCATGTTTTTCCTATATTTATTTATTTTATTTATTTTATTTATTATTAATTAATATAAAAACAAATAACAAAAAACAAAAAAACAAAAAAAATTATACAATTTACCTGTAAATCAGCCTCATTTTTCTCACTTGCTACGGACGGAGAAGGCGAAATCGGACGAGGCAATGAATTAGCTCTGGATGAGCCAACACTTTGACTGAGTGTCTCCTGTGACAGGCCGCTTTATAATAAAAAATAAAAATTAGTATAATTTTCAAAATTGTTTAACCGATTAAATTTTAAGGATAGAATCATATAAAAAGTGTTTTCATTCATTTTTTAATGATAGAACACTTCTGGTAAGGGATAAACAGTTAAAGAAGAGCTGTGAAATTTAAAATTTAAGTAGCCATTTTTATTCATTATGATTTCTGGCTTATTCGCATAGACCTGTGACTTAAGAAAATATCACAAGAAAAAGTCAAATCGCACGATCTCGTTGGCCAATTTACATCACCTCCATGTGAGATGACCATGCCCCTAAAAATCGCTCGCACAGAATGTCCAATGTGACATAAGCTGTGTGTCGTGTAGCGTCATCCTGTTGAAACCAAATATTGTTGGTATCCATATCTATCAGCCTGGGTTACACTTTCTTTAATGATCTGTCGGAACTGAGCTCCGTCAGGATTAGAAGCCTGGAGCAGTTCATTAAAAAGAGTCCAAATGGTTCGAAGGCTAGTTATTTTGGGGGCTTCGACCCACGTGGTATTACAATGGGCCTAACTTGGCCTAAGTGTGCCTCTTTTGGCAGCCACTTAAACCTAGAACCTAGATATCCATCTAATTCAGGCCAAAAGAAGTTGATTATCATTGACCTATAGCGCTCGCCGTTGACGATTATGGCGACCGTAGTAAAATGGGCGAAACGTTGCCCGAACATAACATCAATTTTGATAAAAGTAATTTTATCATTTGTATGTTTTGTTGATCCGCTATATTCGTCCATGGTGATTTGGCAAAATACATTGAATAAAAACAAGCCAATTTGACAGATATATCTTCAACAATATGGCCGCTATTAACTGTCAAAGTTTGAAAGTCCCTATTGGAAGACCCTTTACTTTCGCATTTTGTTCATGGAACTGTGGACTCACATAGTAAAAACGCTTTTAAATTTATAAAACCGATAGTACAATACGTGAAATAGCAATTTATTGTACCAGTTAATACACATTTATAGTTTTTGATCCTTACCTAGACTTTGTAGTGAGTCTAAATTAGAACAGAGGTATTCAGGAAATTCAGCTAAAGTAATTGTTTGGTGTGGTTTGCATGCTTGGGGGTATAATAAACCCTTATTTCTTCGCTATCATCATACCACAATCATCAATGAGTTTTTGTTTAAAACCATAGTCAACATTGATTCACATAAAAATGTTGTTTCAACAGGATGATGCCATTGCCCACACATCTTGTAAATTCATTGACTTGTTATAAATTCATACTTTACGATTTTCCTTTAAGATCGTGTGTTTTAAAATTGCTTGATTAGTTTTTGTAGGAGGGGTAGTGGGTAGGGGTAGGAGGGGGTAGGGGGTATGTTAAATCATTTGTGTGTATGGTAACAAACTGGTAACAATTGGTGATCTAAAAGCCAACATTTAACGTGTTATAACAGATAAAGATTTAAATAAATAAAAAAAGAGGATTTTAAAGGGTAAGGTTGAATGGATTAAAATTAGCCTACCTTGGCATTGCACTGCTGGGCACTTCAAGGCTTCCGGATGTATCACTTCCACCATGATGCAAATGTAAATCTTTTCCTCCGGGATGTGGTGGATGATGGGTTTGTCCCGGAGCAGCACCAAGAGCTCCAACATGATGTGGTGTACCATGGGGTGGAAAATCATGTCCAGGTGCTGTAAGACCTCCTCCAGCAGGACCAACAGTACCACCACCAACACCACCACCACCAACACCACCACCACCAACACCACCAACAGTACCACCAACACCACCACCACTACCACTAACCCCGCCGCCAGGACCTCCAGTTGATATAGTTGGACCATGTCCACCACCAGATGGCGTTGATTTACTCGATGGACCAGTACTGCGTCCACCCTTACCCCCTTGATCCTCCTCGCTCTCTTCCTCGCTTGAGCTGGGATCGATCATTGTCGACTTTTAACGTGTGTCTATTCGATAAATGTGATAGTTTCGGTTTATTTTTTTTATTTTAAACGTTTTTAAATTTATTACTTTTATTTATGTTTAATGCAATTTTTATTTTTAAATATTATAAGGCTTACAGCGGTGGAATTTACAATATTCGATGCGTTTTGTGCATTTAATTTTACGATATTTATTTATTTTTGTTTTTTTACACTTATCTTTTAAAATTTTAATTTTAACTACGAAAATTATGAACAAACTTTACACACTGATCCAAGTTGGCCTTGATTTGTACTTAGTTGTGGTCTCTATTTAAATTTTAAAGTTTGTTTAGGTTTTAGTTATTGTTTTACATTTTATTTTTTTTATATATTTTAATTAACTATACTAAAAATATTCGAACATGTATAGGCGATTATTGCTTTACAATGGAATCCTTCTGTGTAGCGTGCCACACACGGGTCTTAATTTTATTTTTGGCTCTATTATTGTGGCTGATTAATTTAAAATTAATGTGTTTTAAAAGGATTTTGTCCTTTTCATTCATTCATTCCATAATTACATTCCTCTAATTGTTAAAATTAAAAATTTTCATTTTTATAATCAGGCTTTTTAGTTATAAGTCCTAAGCGCCGCATATTTAAATCCTTAGGGTTGTTTGTATATATAGATAAATATGTTTTTGTTTTTATTGTTGTTTATTTATTTATTTATATTTCGCGCCTTTGTACTTATGATGATAATCTGATGCGTTTCAATCTGGAACTAATATAAAAAATAAATTAAGTGTTAAATTTAAAATTAAAACTTATTACGAGGACGAGTTTTGATAAGATTTTCAAATTTCCCAAGCATTAATTTTGAAAATATGTAACACTGCTACCGTGTTAGTTGCCACCTAGCACATTTTAAGGAAATTATCTCACTTAGTTTTGTGTTTGTCAGCCATTAGGTTAGGTTAGGTTACTGTGGCTGCCTAGAAAGGCACACTTAGGCCAATTTTGGCCCATTGTGTTACCACGTAGCTCAGGAGACCATGGTTATTCGTGGGATTCGAACCCACAGCCCCTGGGACGGTAGGACAGCGCGCTAACAACTGAACTATCAGAGGCCCCTTGTCAGCCATTAAAAGTAAAGGGTTTTCCAATAAGAGGTGTTATTTTGAATAGCCCGCTATTTCGGTAGCTGTTACTTTTGAAGCTGTTATTTTTTGATATTTGACAAGTAGAAACTACGCCATTACTAAAAATGGAACGATACACGCTTCAACAACGCATTGAAATTATAAAAATTCACTACAAAAATGGTGAAAATTTTGCAGTCACAGTTCGCAAAACTAAAGCATTTTTGGGTCGTCGTGAAGCACCTTGTCGGACCGCAATACAGAAATTGGTGGAAAAATTCGAGCTGTTCTGACAAGTTAGTGATGTGAAGAATAAAACTCGTGCACGAGTTATTGCTAAGAAGCCTCTCCATCCTCAACGTGTGACTGTTTGATGCGGTTTATGGTCCGGCGGGGTAATTGAACCTTACTTTTTCGAAAATGAGGTTGGATCAACAGTTACGGTGAATGGATTGCGCTATTGAGAGATGATTAATGATTTATTTATGGCCGGAGTTGGATGGTATTGATCTGGACAACGTTTACTTTCAACAAGACGGCGCTACGTGCCACACAAGCAATGAAACCATTGATCTTTTACGGGAAAAGTTTCCGGACCGTATTATCTCTCGGGATCACAATTGGCCACCGAGATCTTGTGATTTAACACCTTGCGACTTCTTCTTTTGGGGCCACGTAAAAGATAAGGTCTACGCCAACAGCCCAGCATCGATTCAAGACCTCAAAGATGGAATTCGTGAGGCTATCGAAGACATAGGGCAACCACTTTGCGATTTGGTTATGGAAAATTTCATGAAAAGGATATGGTCCTGTAAGCGTGGTCATGGTGGCCATTTAGCTGATGTTGTTTTTCATTATTAACGGCATACCTTCCTCTTTATTATGAAATAAACATGCGATCATTTATCTAAAAAAAATGGCATTTTTCTTTGAATATCAAAATAACACCTCTTATTGGAAAACCCTATAGATGTCTTTTTGAATTTGAACGAAAATGGAAAGAAAAAGTATTACGTTTAGTCTACCAATGGTTAAAACATTCATAAATTGGGCTAGAAAACTACAATCCCACAATCTAGAATTATTCTCCAGATTTAAGGCCATCTACACGATTATTTCTTATTTCGTAACCTGATGGCTGGTAAGAGATATTTTGGATTGAATGAAACAAATTTCTATAGACCTTAAAAAGGAGGACTATGTTAAGAAATAAAATGCTTATTTATCGAAGAATAAAAGGTAATTTTTATTCAAAAACTTACTGACTTATCAAACTGCCCTCGTAGAATTTATTTAAAATAAAAACGAAAAAATTAAAACTTTCCTTCTATTTAAAGTAAACCCTAATGGGTATGGGGTGGATGGGGTATGTTTAAAAAAAATTAAAAATTAGCAATTCATTTTTACGGTATGATTGCACGAACGTGTGACGTAATCGTAATTAAAAATGACCTCACCTTAACAATGGAAACCTTTTTTACCCATGTACCTTAATAAAAATTTTTGTATAAACATTTTCTAGACTTTAAACGTCTACATGATTAAATTGCATTTAAAAACAAAAAACAAAAAAATCGAAATGATTACCCTAGATAAAATGACCTAAGCCTATCTAGATCTAGATTAAGGTTTAAGGTTTAAGGTTTATAAGGTTTAAGGTTTTCAATTTTAATTGATTTAAGTGCAAACATGCCAGAAACGAAAAATTGTGTAATGGTTCGATAGTAAAAATTCATTCATGTCTAGGATTAAATTGGAAGTAGATGAGGGGATGAGTTTATAATGGCTAAAAAAAAAATGCATTTAAATCCATTGTACAGTCAACTTTTAAAACCCCTTTCAACCTTCTTTTCCCCACCGACAATTGTGCCTCTATCATCACCTTGAGGGGGGTTTGTTTTTTTTGTTTTGTTGTTGTGTTGGGCGGCTGCAGAAAACACTTTATCGATTTTCTGTTGATAGAAACGCAAATCGCTGAGAGTATGGGAGATTGGGGGGAAAGGGGGTATATTAAAGCCCTGTTTACATTGTTGCCCTAGCTATTCTTTTCTATTTTATAGAATGTAATCAAAATAAATCCCTGTTGCCGACAGAATTGGGTTACTTGTTTTTTTTTTTTTAAATAAGGAAGAAGAGTCCATCCTGGTGTTATTTAATCCCTTTAACAAAATATCCCCCCCCCCTTTTTAACAATACTACGAATCATCTTAATCTGCCCATCTTTCTATCTTAATTTAATATTTTTATTTTAATTTTAATTCAACTAAATAAGTTCAAATTACTCAAGGACTCTTTAGAGCTAACAATATACAAAAATTACATTCATGCTGCAGATTGTTGTGGCCTCTTTTTTATTTTCCACCCCCCCTACATTTATTTTTATTGTGCTATTTTGAGGCATTGTCGAGGACAAATCTCTCTACATTTCGCGTTAATCACAGAAAAATATATATAAAAAAGTGGTACAGAGAGATGCCTGAAATTCTGAAAAGTCGAGAAAAAGTATGAGATGTGAATGGTTGGGGGGGTATGTAAACCTATTTAGGTCATGTCGATTCCTTTTCTCTAGTTTTCTTAAGTGGCAAAAATACCCCATACAAATGAAATAACTAAAAAAAAAAAAGGATATTGAGTAAAATTGATGTTATTACCCAACAATTCTCCATCCCCTGCTGGTAGGATATTTTAATTGCGCTTATAATTAAAAGAAATATTTCCTTCCTGTTACATTTTATATACGTTCCTCTCTTAAAATTACTCTTCCATTGGTATGTGATCCTCCTTTACGTTAAATAATTTAAATTTCCTCCCACTGTTGTATCGTCAGGGGAAATTTACTTGGTATCACTTTAAAATTTCAATGGATATACATTCAGAATTCGTTTTTTATTCTCATCGTTTAGCATTACTTTGAGTTTGTTGAGAGAACTACTTGTACTATGTCTGATTAGAAGAAAAACAAAGAGAATTGTAAACTTTACAATAATAAAACTAAATCCCTGAGAAGATTCTACCCTGAATCCCTGAGAAGAAGCTACCAAACTTGTGTGAGATTTCGCATTATCTTGATGGAACACTAAACATTTTGCTGTTGATCACAAATCTCGCCTTTTATATTTGAGCGAATCATTCAATTTATCCAATTAATGAATTTTCCCCACCCAAAACATACAACATCACATTTCTTGAAGTGGTTTAAGCCTTTAAGTTAATCTTATTAATTTTATTGTAGACAACCCATTTTTTGTACCCAGTTATGATTCACTTTAAAAATGGATCATTTTTCTAAGATTTGAAAAGTAAATCATAGACGTCTTTATTGTAAGAACATATGAAACTTATTCGTAGAGTTTTTAAATTAAACCAAGACATTTCACCTCATGATGATGAATGGTTGAATTCGATTAATTTAATCTCTCATCGATTTCACGAGTTGTTATTAAGCAATCAATGGATTTATTTTAGTCTTTATCAGCTTGAATTTACCTTCCAGAACGTGGCATTGCTATCAATACAACTTCTCCATACACATCCAATAATATTTTTTCTTTCTTCAATAGCATTTTTAATTTTTTAATAATAAAACAAAAAAATATATATACAAATCAAATTAAACAATCCTTGCTATTTTACCCTTCAATAGATCAATTGTTTTACCAGCTGTGTAGCATGTGGCAACATCTTGTTGGAATCATATATCACTGATATTTAAGTCCATTCAATTCTGGGCCAAAAATAATCTTCCAACATGTGGTTAAGACCGTAAATATGGTGTGATTTCATCAACAATCCACACCATACGGTTTACTTTTTGTTGATTCACGATATTCTTTAAACTTTAACCGATCCCATTGGGAGAAGTTTCAAAATTTTAAATGATTATAAAAGGCTTCTTCAGTTCTTGAGTTAAAATTTTTGATCTTGTAAGGGTTTAAGCCAAGATATTTACGCAAAATTCAACTAGAATGTGCTTTAAGAAATTCCCCAAATTCCTGTAAAACGGAATCGATTGATTTAAACTAATTTCGAACTGAAGAAACTTTTGTAGTAAGACAAATTTTAAAATTGCGACCATCGAACTCAGAATTACGTTGGTCGTCAACTACATCCTTAATAAAAAAGACACAAAAATTAGTTAAAAATATATGAACAATTGATGTAGAGCTATAATAGAAAATACGGGTAAAAGAAAATAGGGTAAATAATAAGGAAAAAATGATACTTTGTTAATTTTTCATCGCATTATTGAATTTCTGAACGATATGCTTTTACCCAACAGACTGTATGTCCTTAGATTTTCCAATTGAAGGGATATATAAATTTCGAGGCTAATGGTGTGCATTCAATGTGATCGGTATTAAAGAGGATAATCAACTTACAAATGATTCAAATTAAGTTCTTTTGAAATGATTCCATCAACTGGAAAATTTTATATTCGATTATAGTCCTCCATTTACTTAAAATTAGAAATTTTCAAAATATTTATAATCAAATTATTATTCTGATTTTAAATCAAAGAGATTCAAATAATCGGATAAAATAATCTTAATGCAGATTTATGTCCTAAGTATAAAATTAGTTTTAATAAAATTTACTTTATCTCCACTAGTTTTGTAATTACAGCTCTTTAATCCGATTGTATTTGAATTAAATTAAAAAATTGTTAAGTAATTGGTCCTGGAAATTTGTAGGAATCTTCCTAGATTTTATAGGATGATAGAGTGGATGATGGGGCCTCTGATAGTTTAGTTGTTAGCCTGCTGTCCTACTGTCCCAGAGGCTGTGGGTTCGAATCCCACGAATAACCATGGTCTCCTGCGCTACGTGGTAACACAATGGGCCAAAAATTAGCCTAAGTGTGCCTTTCTAGGCAACCACAGCAACCTAACCTAACCTAGAGTGGATGATTGTGTGGTATTTACAGCAGAGATGAGAATATCTTTACAAATTTCTCACAGTCGATTACTGCAGATATCTTAGTACAAATTAATTACAAATTGTCACGAGGATTGCTTGGGTAAGCTGCACTGAATTCAACTTAAATTTAAAATATTTTCCACCTTAGATATTTAATAAGGGTGATGGTGCGTTAACATGAATAAAATTTGTATTTTATTTTCTATTATTCGAGTTATTTAAATTTTTATTGTGTCCTATAGCAGTACGAGGTCTGTTCAAAAAGTATCGCGAATTTTGAATTTCCACTGACTACGTATTTCCGATTTTCGATTTTTTTTTTATGGTGTTATGTTGGTACTTATGTTCCTCACTTATTTTGGGGCTTAGTAATTAATGAGCAGTGTGAACTGCAGCATTGTCTTGTTGGAATACGAGGTCTGTTCAAAAACGTATTGCGAATTTTCAATTTCCGCTGGCTACATATTTCCGATTTTCGATTTTTTTATTACGTTATGTTGGTACTCATCTCACTAACTTATGCTGATAAGCTCGACTGTTTTGAATGTTTAGTTCATTTTTAACAGCGCTCTTTTGCTTGGATGTGTTTTGGCTCATCTTCGATTTTTGCCTATTTCAAAGAATCTGTGCGAAATTTTGTCTGAAAAAATAAAATTAAATGCGCAGATCATTAAAGATCTACAATTCGTCGAAATATTCAATAATATCTGAATGTTTTGATGATAAAAACTTGAAAAGAACTCACACAATTTTATTTTAGCCTCATTAAATTAGCTGATTAGAAATTTATCGCTCTAACTCGCTTAATTGAAAGGGGGAATTGTAGCAAGTGATTTTTATTTTCTAATGCGTAAAAAAAAAAAAATATATTTAATTTGGATGGGCTTTGGATAGCTTTGAGTCGTTACGTTCCACACGATTTGAGGAAATCTGAGCTGTTTTTATGATAACATCGTTCTGTTATGAAATGAGGGGCTATAATTTTTGTATTATGCCACAATAGACTTAACTTATTTTAGGGCATTTAGACTAACACAAAAAAAGTAATATTAATTTTAATGAAATGTTCAATGGTCGGACATTGGATTTTCCAGCAAGATAACGCACCCATCCCAGTGGTTTCCTCCTTTCCTTTTGATGTTCAAATTTTATCCAGAATGTTTTGTAGATGGACTTTTATGAAAAAAAACTTTATTCAAAAGGAAGGGATTTTGTAAAACCAAGAAATTCTTATCGCATCGATTAAATGAAGGTTTTTAAGGTAATCTCTTTGGGTTATTTAAAAACAAAATTTTTGTATAGTACCCACCATTAAAAAATTGCGAAACTTCACTAAAACAAAATTCTAACCACGTTATCACTTTAAATTGATGCGATTTTATTTCAAAACAAGCGCAATTTTATTGTAACCCCCCAGACATACCCCACATAAGCTCTCCACTATCCGAAAAAAAGAAAGAAACATTTTTACGCACATATTTCCACCCAACGATACTGTGGAACAATACCTGAGCCTAGAGACTGATAAAAGATAACAAGGTGTAGGGGGATCTAATACGACTTTTCAGGTATGCTCAATTTTGCACCTGTCGATTTTATAAAATCGTGAATACCACAGAAAAGCAACCAAATGTTGGGGCATAGATAAATAGAATAAAAATTGGAATACGATTCAATGAAAAGGTATAGCACAAATAATTGGAATTATGGAGGATGGTGGTGGTGTTAATTACCTGCCAAGTGAATAAAAACGTTGTCAGGGTCTTTGAATTTTTCACGTTATCATAATTAGGAAGATGTCTTTTCAGATAAACACTTGGAAAATATGATAAAAGGCAAAAGATTTTCTCAATCTTGAGATTTACTAGAGCATAAAAATAATAATCCAAGTATCTTCCCCACCGTCCCTTACCCAATTCTCATGGTAACCTAGGCATTAAAGGAAAAAATAATTATTAGGGATAAATTTCCCATTCCCAATTAACTAGATGAGTGAATATTTTTTTTCGACAAATAATTTTAAATGAGCAAAAGATTTCCCATTCAAAAATTTATTTCTAAACTACCTGAATTACTACTGTGCGTGTAAAAATTGAATAAATTTGAGTCTAGCGAGTATTGAGTAATTTTTGTAGATGGAAAAACAGAAGACTCTTGCAATTGTGTGATATTTTGGGATATTCGAAATCAGCATCACCAAAAACTCTATAGTGTCGATTTTCACTATAATCATTCAAACTTTGTTAGTAGTTTCGATATTATTCTCCTCAAAATACCCATAGTATACAAATTTTCATTTAAATATAGCGCTATATCCACACAGAAAGTCCATTCTAAATATTGTTGAAGGAATTTTTAAAATCGAATGAGTAGTTTCAGAAATTTAAATTTACAAACTTACAAATTTTATCTACTGTGAAAGGGGTATACGCAAAAAATTTCGTAATATCCTTTAAAAAGTAGAAACATGTTTCCTTCGTCTCAGCAAAAATTTTATAAATTACAAACAATTTTTATAGTCAGTAAAAACATTTCGCGTGAAAATAGAATTTTTCGGGTAAAAAATTCAAAAAATCAAATTCTACACCCTGTAGCTTAAAATATTCCCACCAAAAGCACCCTGTTATTATTTTTAATGGAAAGCAAAACATGTTCTTATAGTTTGGGTAAAATTTTGAAACTCTAGGATTCTTTTTACGGGTCAGGAGAGAATTTTTTTGTGAAAATAGATTTTTTTTTAGATTTTCATTTTTTCGACCTAAGAAAAAATCATAAGACTACCCTTGGCATTTTCCTGAAAATTTCAAAAATATTTTGTTACCTTTTTAAAATATTTCTTGGATGTAATTGCTTAGTAAAATTAAAGGGCTTTTCAGAACTGTAACACTTTTTAGTGCGTTCAAGTCTTGAACCGTAAAAATTTGTTTAAAATCCGAAAGAAAAGTGCCAATTTTCACCAAAATTCTAAATGTTGTAGCTTAAAATATTTCTTTGGGAGGTATCCTGGTTTTTAGTTTTTCAAAAAGCAGGATATGTTTTCTTAGTTTATGCAAAATTTTAAAAATTACCGACATATTTTAGAGCCGGGAGAAGATTTCTCGTAAAAATTTAAATTTTTCTAAATTCAAAATCTGTAAAATCAATTTCTACACCCTGTAATTTAAAATATTTCCATGAGGAGGACCTCTGTTTTTATTTCTGTTAGAAAGTAAAACATGTTTACTTAGTTTGTGTAAAATTTTGGAACATTCCGATTATTTTTATGACTGGGAGAATACTTTTTATGAATGTAGATTTTGAAGATTATAAGAAAAAATTAATTTTAACTCCTTTTTATTTATTTATTGTTTTTTTTTTTAATTTTCCCTCGGGACCTATACTGATTTAATTTTTTTTTTAAAAAAAAGTCCAAAATGTTCTCTTAGTTTGGGGATAAATTTCAGAAATTATAAATTTAATTTAGGGGTCAAGTCCGAAGGGGTAGCGACCAGTGGACTTAATTGACCCAGAGGCTGTGGCCTAAGTGGCCCTTTCTAGGTGATTTAATCGATTGAATCGTTTCGATCCTCGATTACCTCAATTTTAAGGGGAATATAACAAAACAAAACAAAAACAAAAAAGAAATAAATAAAAAAAATTCAGAATTTTTAATACGCGGATGGAGGAAATTTTATAATTTTTCCTACAGTCATACGTCACTCGAAATAACGTTCGTATTTTTAAAATTTATAGAGCACCCATACGAGAAATTTTGTAACGTTTTCTTCAATTGTTTTTTGAAATTTTTAATGGAACTAACTCACGAAAATTTGTTTTCTACCTAAAACAGAGGGGGTTATTTTCGTGGTATTGATTAAACTAAAACCCTTGGAGGTTTTTCTTCCTTTTTGTTTTTTTTTTTTTGGGGTGTTTAGTTTTCTGGGGAGGGACAAACCCCTCCTACTTTGTTTTTTCTGTTGTTTATGATCCCCCAGAATGTTTTTCTCGGTGACACTCTTTAGGTTGTAGGTGTTTTTTTTCTTTTTATTTCTTGTTTGTAGCCTAATTAAAAAAATAAAACAAAAAAACACTCATTAAATGGAGAAAACTTGTAGAGTTCTTTTCTTTAGGGTTTTGTCTAATTAAAATAAAAATAAAGAAAAGGAAATTCGTTAAAAGTTTTCCAAAGTGAAGAAGGATTTTCCTGAAGAAGGAAGGGTGGCAGTTTCTTTTTTTAAGGGGTACAAATTTCAACAACAAACCGAGAAACACGTGAATAAAGCAAAAAAAAAAAACGAAAGACTTCTTAAAAATGTTTTTAAATTTAATGAAAAGGGAAAAGACTAAAAAATTTACTTACAGTTGAGTCACATAAAAGTAAAAATCACCTGCCGCCCTTAAGAACGGTCACGAGAAGAGGGTGTGAAGGGCGAGGGCAAGTTTTTTTCTTTTTTGGTCAATATTTTCTGAGGGTAAAGCGATAATCCAACTGTTTTTTTATTTTTTTTACACTCTTAATAAAAAAAACAAAAAAAATAAATAAACAAAAAAAAACGTTTTATTTTTAATTTTTTTATATTTTTAATTTTAATTTTTAACACCAAAAACAGCAGTTTTAGTTAAATTTTATTTTTTGTTACGCTCCTTTTTTAAACGGTAGACTGATTTTTGGTTTTTCGTTTATTTTGAAAATTTAAATTATAGCAAAAAAAAAATAAAAAACAAACAAATAAAAGAAATGAGGTAAATAAAGAAGAAGAAAAAATAAAAGAAAATCAACTAAAAGGTGAAAATTATTCAACAATTTTTAAATACACTTTTTTCTTTTTTTGGTTTTTGGTTTTTGGTTTTTTTGTTTGTTTTTTTGGTTTTTTGTTTGTTTTTTGTTTTTGTTTAAATTTAAAACGAAAATAAAGCACCACAAAACAACAACACTCGGGTTATTAAAATCGCATTGAAAAATTTTTTACATTTTTCATTTAGCCGGAAAATCTTATTGTCTAATTTTTTTTATTTTTTGTTTTTTTGTATTTATTAAATAAGAGGGTTCCGTTCGTTCCACAAAACCTACAGAAGAATTTCCTTTTTTTTCTATTTTTTTTTTATAAGGGTTTTTTTTTATTATATAAAAATTATAAAAAAATTAAAAATTATTAAATTAAAAAATAGAAATAGTAAAATTTTTTTAGTGTATTTAAAAAAAAAAAAAAAAAATTAAAATTCCTTTTTTTTTGGGAAATTTTGTTTTCCTTACAAACACTAAAAAAATTTTACATTTTGAACCAAAATTTTTAATTTAGATTTTCTTTTACAAAAAAAAAATGATGTAAATTAAAAAACAATTCAGAAAAATTTCCAAAAAAAAAAAAAAAAAAAACATTTTTCTAAACCACTTTTTTTTTTTAATGAAAGATAAGAGGGCACCTAAAAATGGGTTTCCTTTTTCCACGGTAAACTTTTCCCTATTTGGACATTTTATGCCTACTGCCCTAGCACCACAGAAGACTTTTAGTAACTGAGAGTCCGTGTATTGCGCTGCTTTTGAGTTAACGTTGCCCCATGAGGTAGAGAATTTCCAAACCCTCTGTATAAAAAAAGAAAAAAGAAAAACAACACTGGGGGGGTATAACTGACGAAATATGGGTTATATATATATACAAAATTCTAGACCTATATTTATTCCCCTCCCTCCCTCCCCCCCATCACCCCATCACCCCTCTAAAAATTGAACAGTGTGTGGCTGATTTTCTACATTTTGCTAGAAGAGAGATTAAATTTTCTTCCTTTCTCTCTTTTACTCGCATTTAACTCTAGACATATATTGGCCCTTTCTAGCAGAAGTGTACTGTTGGATACGGCGCAGAAAAAACAAAAAAAAATTTTTGTATATAACACAACATTTTTTTTTATATGTGTATGTGTGTGTGTGTGCATTTTAAACGGATATATCCCCCCCCTATGGAATTGTTGGAAATTTTGCACATATTTCAAAAATACATACCCACCCCCACCCCCACCCCCACCCACCCGAAAAATTGTAATCCCACTTCTGATTTTGTTTTAAAGTTTTAAAGTAAAACAAACATACCGTGGATATTTTTTGTTTTTTTTCTCATTTAAAAATAAAACCCTCAATGCAGCTTGAAGCGGCTCAAAGTGCGCGCTCTTCAAGAAGCTTCTTCAATCCCTAAAAACAAAAAAAAAAACACACACACTTAAAATTTTATCAAATTTCATGAAAACATACCCAACATACAGAAAACTTGAAAATCCTAAGATTGTTGTGGTAAAAGCGCTATTAGAAATTTTATAGGTGATGTTCTATAACCACCCCTCCCCCCCCGCCCCTTACCATTCCTCTCCTTCCTTTTACCCCTTATCCCACCTCCCTCCGCCCACCTCCCTCCGCCCACCACTGTCCTGCCTCCTCCCTTCTCCCTTCAATCCTTCCTTTTACCCCTCCCTCCAAACCCTCCTTTTACGCCTTATCCCTTCTCCCTCCTCTCCTTTCTTTTACCCCTTATCCCTTCTCCCTCCTCCCTGCACTCCTTCCTTTTACCCCTTATCCCTTCTCCCTCCTCCCTTCACTCCTTCCTTTTACCCCTTATCCCTCCTCCCTCCTCCCTCATTCATATCATAAAACGGAAAAGGTTTTCAATGTGAGAAGAGAAAAACATTTTCATAGAGGGGATGATTTTTGCGCAAGACCGGAAAACATGAGAGCTTTTCTCCTTCCCCAAAAAAAACAAAAAAAAAAACACACATAGTCCAAAAATTGTGATACATGGAAACAATTTCTATAAGGCAAAAAATAAATACTAACGTAATTTCCTTCATTCTACAGAAATTTAACAATTTTCTTTTTATAGGTTAAAAACAGCTGGGAACTCTCTATCTCCCTCTCTCTCTCTCTGTCTCTATCTACAATTCGGATGGACGGATAAAATCTGTGACCGTGGACACAAAATAAGAGGTACACTATAAAAAAAAACAAAAATTTCTTATATATCCCTCTCAACCCTTAGGAGAGATCAGACCAATTGCATTTTGTTTTTTTTTTTTTTTTACCCTTATAATAATCATCTGGAAAATCGTACCCCATATTCTACGACTGGTTTCAAGGGTAGGGGGTATAGTAGTAAAAATGGTATCCCGTTTTTATTATTTTTGCTTTGCTAATGGGGGTGGATACCTCTAAAAGGATTCTTATGAGATACTGATGGTCTTGGCTGGGATTATTATGGGATTTCTACTATAATTTCAAATTGTTATTAATTATTACGGTAATAAAATGGTTAGCTATTTTGTTTTTATTTATAAAATTTTAAAAAATTATTCAACCTTATCCGATTTACAATAATTTTGTAATTAACTAACCCCTAAAACCCCTTTTTTCATTTATTAACTGAATTTTAAATTTCCTTATCTTATTTTTTGTAAAACAAAAATTTTAAGGGATGTTAATTATAGGACGACGATTAATTGTTATTTTCTGGTTTAGAATGATTAGTCGCTCTCTTTACCCCTTTGACCCTTTTACCCTTTTACCCTTTTACCCATTTACTGCTTGATAAAAATCTTAAATTATAAATGAAAAAGGAAAATAAATTTTTTTTTTGGTATAATATTTTCTCATTTTACTTTCTCACCCTTACAGTGAGGATATTATGGATGGAGGGGGGATAAGAAATAAGGGGGAACAAATATATATATATAATATAATTTCCAGGATATATAGAAAAGAACAAGTGTCCCAGACACGCTAGAATAAATTGACCTCAACTCTCAACCTACTTTTTGAAATTTTAACAAATCGACTAAAAAGTGACCCAACACCCCCCATTCATTTCATTTCATTTCATTTAAAAAGACGGTCTCAAACTCAATTTTCTTATAGTCTCGAAGTAAAAGACAATTTTTATCACGCAGAATTATTAGGGGTAAAGGAAACGTTTTGAAATATGGGGAAGGGCTATAGGTTTAAGAGGATAACTTTGTTTGTTTTTATTATTAACTCCCCCTTTCTAAATTCTTTATAAATTTTAAGGGGTATAAAGAGGGTGATGAGAATCGGAGTTTATAATAAAATTCCTCCTACTTTGGACATTATTTGGTTAGTTCAATTATTCTATAGCCTACCACCGTTCCAGAGGTTGTGGATTTAAAAAACAGTCCCACAGATAAAATCATTAATAACAATGGTTTAAGAAGAAAAAGAAAAACAATTCCCTAAATGCGCCTTTTCTATGCAACCATTAGACATTAACCTAACCTAACATAACCTAACATAACCTAACATAACCTAAAATAACCTAACATAACCTAACATAACCTATCCTAACCTTCCTTTCCGGGGTATTTCTATTTTTAGATATAAAAAGTAAAAGAAATTACACACTTTACGCTGAACATTGCATAAGGTCAACCCATGCCATCATCCTACAGAAAATATTTTCATTTTGTGAAGAGGAACGAAAATAACAATCCCATCCTTCCTTTCCATTGGATTCGTTTAAAGCCACTACATTTTCACAATATTTTTTGGTGGTTTGGTAAAGGGTTGGGAAAGGGGGATGATGTGTAACCATTCTCTCCTCATTTTGAAACGTTCAATGTTTGATAGGATCCCACCGTTGTCATCACAAACATAATTCTCTTCTTTTTTGTTTTATATAAGAAACAGAAACATTTTAAAAATTCTAAAGTGGATCATGAATTACTATAGATGTGACACTCTCTATACAAAAAAAAAAGCTTTTAAAGCTCTAACCCATATGCCAACTTCTAAAACTGCCTGGGGAAAATATTTCCATTAGAGAAAGTAGCAAAGAACTACTCCTACCTTATGCTTTATCTAAATTCAAATAAGAACGAAAGAGATAAGAATAGGCAGCCACTTACTCTGTGTAGGCAAATATAAAATGAAGCGATTTTTTTATCACGCATTTTTAAAGGCGGGCCAATCCTATTGGGCTCGCTGTGTACCTCTGCATGCATAGTGGTGGTTAGTACCATCCCCAGGCACCTCCTGAATTGAGAATGGGGAATAGGTAGCATTTTATATATGGGGATAGGGGGGGCTGCTTACATTTTTTCACTGTGCATTTTTAAAGGCGAGCCAAACGTATTCGAACGTGTGTGCGCTGCAGTGGGTGGTTAAACGTCTCCCCCTTAAATTTTTGTCTTTCTCTCATGCGTATGCCCTTTTATTACTATCCACTTTTAGCAAAATCTGCAAGGTCGGTGGGCTAAGGGGACCAAGGTCGAAAGAAAAAGGATAAGGGACTACTAAGGTGTGGGGGATCTGGGTGTAAATTCGCTTCTATTTTATTGGAGAGGGGAGCAAGGAAGTAGGGGATATGTCGTATTTTGTTTTTATCATAAAATTATATTTATAATTTAGTTTTATTGTTTATTTCTTTATTTTTCTTACACATTATCAAGATATTTTGGGAGAGGAAGGGACATTTTTAAATTTACTCCTATCTTTTGTTAAATGAGATTTAAAAAAATAAAAACATTTTTCGTATATCTTAGAAGTTTTTGAGCTGGGAAAGGATTTTAATGTTTGGTCCTCTTTTATACTTTCATTTTTGCCCCTTTATTTTATTTTACTTAGCATATACAAGAATTATTTCCTAATTCCATTGTATATTAAATTTTTGCGAGGAGTGATACCCTATTTAATTTATTGATCCTAAAAAAACTTGAGAGGATATTTTTGTTTGTTTGTTTGTTCGTTTTTTTGTGCATGCGCGCACCATTGGAAAATATTTAAAATAATTCTTCTTTTACGTTTTTGATGGAGAAATGGATAAAGAAATTTCAAGGATAATTTTTTCCAGGGATTTATCACATTTGTGTGGAAATTTCATTAAAAGAGAGGTTATGTTTTTGGGAAATTATTTTCGTGATATTTAAATTCTCGGTATTCTCGTTTATTTGTAGCATTTCATTAAATAATTGAGAAAAATGTATTAAGGGTTTTTTTTTCCTTTTTACAGAAAATTCTCCTTTCATTATTTTTTGAATTATGAAATTATTTTTCTCCTAAAATAAAGAAAATGTGAGATACCTTAAAACATTGTTAGCCGTTGTGCAATGCCTAAAATTACGTTGGGTGTACCTAGGAATTTTTAAAGCGTATTTCTAAAGATTTGAAAACTTATTCGATTGGTGGGTTGGATGTGGTTTAAACCTATTGGGGTCGATTGTTCCTTTATCCTGTTAAAGATAATTTTTGTTTAGAAAACAAAACCGCTCATTCAATACGTGTAAAGCAACAAAAGTCGTTTTAAAGTCAATGCATTTTTTAAAAAAAAATATATATAAAAAAAAACAAATTAAAAACATATTTGAGCCTAGGGGCCTCTGATAGTTCAGTTGTTAGTGCGCTGTCCTACCGTCCCAGAGGCTGTGGGTTCTCGAATCCCACGAATAACCATGGTCTCCTGCGCACTACGTGGTAACACAATAGGCCAAAATTGGCCTAAGTGTGTGCCTTTCTAGGCAGCCACAGCAACCTAACCTAACCTATGTGAGCCTACCTAATTTGGTCTACGTAACCAGATGGATAAAATTAGCTAGTTGTGGACCATTCGAATAGTAGAACACCGGTAAATAAAAGAAACGCCTTTTTTTAATCATCGGTTTTTATACCACCCCAGGTTGAATGTTTTTCAAAATTAAAACGAAAGACTTAAGCGACGAAACCTTAAAAAGTTCTTTAAACACGTTCAACTCGACGGAAGTTTTTACCGATGGGTGTCTATTACGGTGTGGGGCGAGAACGAGATATGGATAAAGTTTTTTTTTTTATTTTATTTTACGTTATCAGTGGCAATTTTATTTAGAAGGAAATCTCTGTCAGGCCATGAGAACACTGCTTAGCAAATTTCTAAAATTGAAACTTATTCGATTGGAGGTGCTGATGATAATTTTTCAGCATACGTTAAAACGAAAACACGTCAATCCCCATTTGCCGTTAACGTTGACGTGGCAGTTTTTTGAATGTTGAAACGTGTTCTTGAAATTGTCTCTTACCGGTTCGTTGACGTGTGGCAGTTAAGCACGTGGCACGAAATGGCAAAAACGAAAACAAAAGTTGGGTTAGAATTTTCTTGTTTTTAATTTCGCGGTACCACCACATCGTTTTGAAAAAGGTAGGAATTATTTTGTTTTTTTTTTTATGTTATTTAAATTAAAACAAAATTGAATTTATTTTTCAAAAAATATGCGCTTTTTATTCAATTTTTTGTTCTTTTTCTTTTCTTTTGATAAAAACAAGTTTAGGAAATTGGCATTTGAAGTTTGGTTAATATAATTTTTCTTTTTGTCTTTTTTGTCTTTTTGTCTGTTTGTTCATAGATGTAGGTATGTGTGTGTGTGTGTAGGTATTTTTTTTTAAACAATTTACTCTTACAAGTAAATTTTTCCTTTTGTTCAGCTAGTTTTCTTTAATGTTAAAAACAACAAAAAAAACGTAATTTTTACTTAAGTTTTACAAAACAAAAATTTTTCTGTATTTTATTTATTATTTTTTTTTTTTGTATTTTATCTATTTATTTAATTAATTAAATAATTTCAGTATATGTTTTATTTTCTTCATCTTCTTCTTCTTCTTCTTTAGTATGGTATTTGTTTTATGCTTTTGTTTCTCTTATTGCAAGGATAGAATAGAAAAAGATAAATTAAAAGATGTACAAAAGTGCAGAGAGAACATTCAAAAGAAAATGTTTAAATTTTTTAAAATTAAATTTACATTTTATAGAAAATCTTTTTTATTTATTTAATATAATATAGGTTAACGGTAAATAAAGAGAACGTTTTTGAAGGACTGCATTAGGAACAGAACTCCCCTAAAAAAAGTATACTATCATCATCAGTTTAAAAATAGCATCATTTAGCAAAAAAATTAAAACATTTTTTAAATACATTTTTTTTCTTTTTTAATCGGTACCTCTCTATACAAAATGTCTTTTTTATTTTATTTTCTCTTTTCACAGTGATTCGAAAATTATAAAGTATTTTTAATTTTTTGTATATAAAAAAGAAAAATACCTAAGAACTCTTGCCCTTTTGGGTTTTGGTTAAATTTTATTTTATTCTTTTACGATTGCAATTCACACCCTTTTCGTTTTTTTTTTTTGTGGGTCTCTCTTTCTCTTTCTCTCTTACGTAGAAGGACATATATAATTTTTTTTTTTAAATATATTAAATCACTTTTTCTTTTCTCTCTTTAAATTTTTCATTTCAATAACATCTATATAAGGTTTTTTTGTGTTTTTTTGAAACGAAATTAATTGAAACGCTTTGATTTTTGTTTTCTTTTCTCTCTATCTCTCTCTCTATCTCCCTATCTCTTTCAACAACAATAAGTCTAGCTCTTTTTGTTTTATATAAATAATATACACATAATACAAATCTTAAATATTACAAACATGAGATATATATATATATAATTTTTTGTTTTGTTTTCTTTTATGCTTTCAAAATAGTGAGGTATGGGGTAATAAAAAAAAAAAAACCCCAAACCCCCTCCCCCTCCCACCCCTGTCGCAGTAATCTATCCCTTTTTTGTTTTTTTGTAGTTTACCAATAGTTTTTACCATTTTTACTCTAATTCTCTAATTTTTTGCTTTTTTCATTAAATAGATTTATCAAAAAATAAAAATCCCTTTTTTTTTTTTTTTTGTTTTGTTTTGTTTTTCTGGAAATATTTGTTACTTTTGTTTTCTACATATATATCTTAATATATTTTTCTTTTTGTTATTTTTTAAGTTTTCTTTTATAATTTTTGTATTTTTGGTACTTGAAACTTGTTGCAAAAAAAAAAACAAAATTGGCTTATTGGACTAAAATGATGGAAATTCTAATAAAACCACTATAGTAATTTTTAATAAATGTTTTTATAACCGCAGAAATTTTATATTTGTAAATTGAAAAGTTAAATGTTCGAATTATGTTTTACTCAAAAAATTTTAAACAGCTGAGTTAGGCACAATCCTGTCCTATCCGATTCAATCTACACCAATCCCTGTAACCTTCGCTTGGCCCCTATCTTTCGCCCTTCTTACCATCGAACCAACTACGGTCTTTCTGAACCCCTCACAAGAAATATGCTTCGAAGAGTCAATTCTCTCCCTTCCTTTGAATTTCACCTGAGTAAAAAATTCTCTCAGGCACCACCAAATTTAATCACCCCCCCCTAATCTGCCTTGTCCTTTCCCTTTCTCCGTTTTTTCTCCTCTTATTTAGTTTCTTAGGTTAGCACTAGTCTTAAGCGGTTAATAAATAAAATAAAAAAATCAAATGAATGCTTAAAATTCAATTCTATAAATTTTCTTAGTTCTCGTAACGTTTTAAACCACAGGAAGTTCATACATAAAAAAACCAGATCTGTTCTAGGTTCAAGTGGCTGCCAAAAGAAGGCACACACTTAGGCCAAGTTAGGCCCATTGTGATACCACGTGGGACGAAGCCCCCAAAATAACTAGCCTTCGAACCATTTCGACTCTTTTTAATGAACTGCTCCAGGCTTCTAATCCTGACGAACCAGAGCTGTTGATTACTATAAATAAAATTTTGAAAATAATTAAAAGAAGTTTTATATTTTAACCGTTTTGACTGCTACGCGGCGTGTCTCGGAAACTGCGACACGTAACGCTTTTGTGCTACGAGTTTCAATGTGTCTTTTGTTGCTCCGTGGGAGTGAACGTAGTCTGACCACACACGTGTATTTTGTAACACGAGTGCATTTTATTATTGGAGTGGGCGAGACAGACATATAGCCTCGAGCGCTCAGACATTTTTTGTCCATTGCACTCATTGACCCAATTCGTTCGTAGAGTAGAATACTATGGTTATCGTGGGATTCGAACCCACAGCCTCTAGGACGATAGGCCAGCGCGTTAACAACTTGATCTACCGTAGGCCCCATACGAGTGCATTCTAAAATAACTTTTTACCATTTTTTGTATATTATTTTTAAAAAATAACCATGTCACGGGCTATTATATCGGACTTCTATATCATCTGCATCTTCAGAAATAGAAGAAACACCAACTTTTACGAATATATTCCTCCGATAAATGGGTTTTTCAAAGTAACAAATAATTTTTTCGATACTCCTGAACCTAGATCTACGCCTCCCCCCGATGCTATACCCAATAACCATATTTAAATTTATTTTTTACCACATCACACTGATTGAAACCATCGATTGATTGATATTTGTCTAAATGAGACTGTTTTATTTAACAAAAACTATGAGTTTTTGGTATCTGTAAAATATCGAGGGCGTATTAACAGATCCCATAATGTGGTGCTGAATGTTTTTTTTTTTGCGTTTTGAAAGAATAATGAGGACCCTCAAATAATTTTGAAGAAAACATCGAAGAAAACCAACACATTCTTCAACGCATAAGGCCGGACGTTTAAACTTTGCACGGAACCATATGGTTTGGGAGGAAAAGAATCCCACTAAAAGTACTGAGAAAAAGATTAATTTGGACGGTCCGGACGGCTTTCAATTTCTATTGGCATATGATAAAAGTTACAATGAGAATCAGAAATCAGAATGAGTCGGAACTTTAGCGATGGAATTCTATAGATGGTTTGAGGTAGATTTTCGGTTAACGAAAAAACGGATCTGTCCTGGATTCCAATGAAAATGAACTCGAAAAAATATATTAAACTCTTAGAAGCAGTAATGGTGGAAAAAATCTGATGATTTATATGGTCAGGACTTAATTTTCCAGCAAGACAACGCCACAATTCACGTTACACCACCATTGATTGGCTGGCAACAAGTCGTAATCTAAATCCTTATAGAAAACTTAAGGGAAATCCTTGCAAGGCATATTTATGCAGGTGAAATTCGCAATCAAGGAAACATGGCATACCATTTCCATAAACGAAATGTGTTAAACTAAAATTGGCTCCATGCCGAAAAGGATTTTTGCGATTATTTCGCAACAGGGGTGCTCTATACGAATTTCTACTGAATTTCTAAAAAATGTTCATAAATTGCTGTTTTATTCCTTATATTATTAATAAAAATCAAGTTTCTTTTTTATACATTGTTTAAAATAAACCCTAAATGATAAACTTTATTAATTTGGTTACGCTTTTCACATATAACATAAAAAAATTGTAGTGGTTTTATAGAAATTTCCACCACTGTACTATCGAAAATCATGTGTTTATTCAATTTTTTCATATTTTCTTTACTCATTCGAAATTTTTTGTAATATAATTTGTCGGCAAAACTTAAACTTACGAGGAAAAAAACAAAAAAAAAAAAAGAAAACAAACAAACAAACAGTTTTTGTAATTTTAAACAGCCGAAACTTGGGCATCCTCATCGTCTGAAAAAAAGTAAACGAATCAATTTAAATTAAGTTACGTCATTACGTAGGATTCCGTGCGGAAAATATTTACTTACCGTCCTCTTCACCTGGTTCCGGGTGATAATATCCACCGGTTGGTGTAGTTGTTACACCCTCATGACTATGGGCACGACCCAATCGATGAAGTCGTGCCATTTGAGCGGCAACACTATACGCTGGTGGATGTCTCGGCCCTTTAGGCGGGGGTGGGGGCATTAATCCATGGCCTGAATTTTATATAAGATTTTTATATAAAAAAAAATATCTAAAAATCTAGAAATGTTTAATAAAAATAAAACAAAAACAAAACAAAAAAAAAAGGAAATAAACAAATTTACATGATTGAATTTTTGTTTAAAACTATTCCTACATAATTTTTTAATGATCATGCAAAGGGTGGTGGAGAGGGGGATGGTGTGTCCCAAAAACGAGAAAGTGTTATATACAAAAGAGAAAAGAGACACACGACATTTAAATTAATTTCTTTTTGTTTTTTGCCGAAATTACCTAGTTTTTGATTTTAATTTTTCTTTTTGTCGTTTTTCGTATATCTCTTCTGTTTTATGAAATTTTTTATTTTTATAATTTTCGAATGTTTTTCTTTTTGTTTTGTTGTTTTTTTTTCTACATACCCGAATTTCGTGTCGTGTGATATTGCTGTACAGGTAGTGGTTGGCTGTGTTGTTGTTGTTGTTGTTGTTGCTGTGTGTAAGCGCTGGCTGAATGCGGTGGCGGTGGTGGGGTTGCCATACCAATTGTTTGCTGAATATGCTGATATGGTAGTGTAGATCGCTGAATTGATGTTGATCCACCAGCTGGCATAAGATTTACAACAACACCACCGCCACTGCTGCCACCACCACCACCACCACCACCACCACCACTACCCCCAACACCACTGCTACAGTCCCCATTACCACTACCACCACCAATTTGATTACAATTAATCATAGGTCCTGAATTAATAACACCACCTCCTTGTGGACCAACACCACTACCCACAATACCCAAATTAATACACCCCAGGGGACTAACAGAGCCGATTATGAGTGAGTTCTGTGGCAATAGACTAGCCCCTGGAATGTTATTTGTGTTACAATTTAATGATGGTGGAAGTGGTGGGGGTTGCAATTGTAGTTGTTGCTGTTGCTGCTGCTGCTGCTGTTGTTGTTGTTGATGATGATGTTGTTGTTGTTGCTGTTGTTGTTGCTCATCTAGAGTTGGATGCAATGGATAGTGTGGTGGTAGCGGTGGGGGGGTGCTTGTTGGTGCCGACGATGTTGAAAATGATGGCGATGCTGAACACATGTAAATTCCTGAAGCTATTTTGTTTTTTTTTTTGAATATTTACAAAAATTCAAATTCAGCAAGGCACATCATTTTCAGGATTTATTTTATTTTTTATTTATATATATTTTTTTTGTCAGTTGTATCACAGAAGAAATATGTGATACCGGCGGATAGAAGAGGATGATCGTAAATAGAACACAAGAAAAAAAAATATATATATAGAATAATTTTGTTTTTTGTTTAGAAAGCAGTTAGGGTTTTTATATTTTATTTATTTTATTATTTTTGTTTGCGATCAATATGTGAAATTTGTTTAAACTTATTTCAAGATAAACCTTTAACACGTTGACGCATTGGAACTACTTAAGCGTCGAAATTATATAGGTAAAAGCTAATAGCTGCACCATACGTAGCGACAAATCGGATATAAGTCTTAAATTCAAACGTGTCCGGAAACTTTTCGGGGGTAGTGTAAATTAAAAGTATAATGCAGATATCAATTCAGCTTATAGAGCTTATAGCTGAATTCAAATCGTAGAGAGTTCAACTTGTTAAAAGCGCAAGATTTAAAAAAAAAAACGAAATGAAAATTATCAAATTTTTCGCCTTTTCAAAATATAAAAATTAATTTTAAATTATACAAGGTGGCGCTAAATTAATCATTCAATTTTGTTTTTATATAACTTTTTTACTAAATCAAAAAAGTGATGGAAATCTTTATCTTTGGACCTTTAAAATTTTTTCTGTTAAGTCCTTAAGTTCCTGTCGAATATTTCTCTTTAGAGGGCTACGATTATCTGAGGCTTGTTGGCATAAATCCGTGACTTAAAGTAGCCTCAAAGAAAGAAGTCTGAGCCGGTTAAATCGGACAATCTGGCTGGCCATGCGAAATCTCCAAAATAGGAGATTACGTGACCAGGAAACGCTTCCTTCACAATATCCATTGTGGCTCGTGCTGTGTGTGCGGCGGTTGGAACGTCTTGTTGAAACCACATGTTCACCAAGCCCCGCTCCTCCAATTCCGGGCAGTAAGAAGTCGTTTATCATGGCCCTGTAGCGTTCGCCAGAGTAACTGTTTCCGTATTGTCAATGGCGTTCTCAAAAAAACTACGGCCTAATCACTCCTCCCACGTGAACGCATGATGATCGATTCGACTCAAAATCGTCCTCTTCGTTGTTGAGAATTGAGGATGGCTTAACAGTTATTCCCACGCGACTAACAGTCAGCAGGCATTAACTGTTTGCATTCTGCAGCTGTGTAGTCCACAAATGTTAAATATGATTGAGGTACAACGCCATTTGCAATAATTATAACATTTTCCGATAGACTGATTAATTTTGCGCCACCTTGTACAAATAAATAAAATAAAAGAAGCTTAATCCACCCCCTCCCCCATTCGAAAAACATAAACCGTAAAGGATCACATCCATTCAGCTTATGTTGCTTATAGCTGAATTAAAATTTATCAGCGTCAACGTGTTAAACATTTTGAAATTATAAAACAATAACGTACAAATAGTTGTTAATTAAAAATAAAATTTAAAACATAAAAAAAAGACAATATAAATAAATAAATAACAAAAATAAAAGAACAGAATGCAAAGAAAACATAAAAATCACAAAATCTTACCGTGAATGGCTGAATGTCGCCTTTGTTGCAATGTTGGTGAGGGGGAATTATGAACAATGGATGATGCTACGTGATAAAGACCACTACTACTACCTTCAGAACAATTTGAATGTGTATCGGCTTGCACACATGACCCATGTCCACTATCGCTTGATGTAACCGACCCTGTGATTTTTTATTGTGTCGCTTTTATTCAAACAGATTTTTCACTAATGTGACTAATTATCATTTTTCTTTTTATGTTAATTTCATATATTTTTAATATCTAAAGGAAAATATATAGTTTGTTTTTTTGTTTTTTTTTTAAATAAAACAAAAATATAAAGGGTTTTCTCAATAGGGACATAACAAATTTTTGTATTTAAATAAAACACAGAATAATTGAGATATTGGCCTGAAATTTATTTCAGGTGGAAAGCAGGTTCCTTACGGTGATCTTCGTTGGTCTGTTCGCCAGAATGTGTTGCCCTTACGAAAGACTGGCTAATGCTAATTGACTTTCAGACCTTATGGATATGTTGAAATTTTACTGATATTACTTTCATTCATTAGTTATTATCTGGGGAATTTCTCTCTACACCAAATCCCTGTTACCTTCGACGGGTACTGTTCTTTCGAATTGTCCAGGGGTACCATTTGGAATTAGATGAATTTTACCCTTTAAGCGAGTTTCGTTTTCTGTTTCTGAAAAATTTTTACTCTAAACCTATACCGATTTTTGGGTTTATGGAAAGCGGGATATGTTCTTAGAGGCTCCTAAAAATATTAAGGGCCTACGATTTTCGTCTGAGAATTTGTAACTAATTTTTACCCAATTGGGTCCAATTCTTAGCTGGATTCTACACATCAAGCAAGTTTGAGTCTCAATTTCTCTAAATTTTTACTCTAGACCTATACCGGTTTTGGGGTTTATGAAAAGCGGGATATGTTCCTCGAGCCTCCTAAAAATTTAGGCGCCCTACGTTTTTTCCCTGAAATTTTAGAGCCTGTTTTCTCCTGAATGAGCCCCACTTGGAGTAATTTTTAGCTGAATTTTACCGTTCAGCAAGTTTGATTCTCCATTTCTCTAAATTTTTACTCCAGACCTATCCCAATTTTTGGGTTCCTGAAGAGCTGGACATGTTCCTGGAGTCTCCTAAAAATATTGGTGCCCTACGATTTTTTTCTGAAATTTCAGAGCCTATTTTCTCTTGAATGGACCCTCTTTGGAGTAACTTTTAGCTGAATTTTACCCTTCAAGCAAGTTTGAGTCTCCATTTCTCTAAATTTTTACTCCAGACCTATCTCAATTTTGGGATTCCTGAAGAGCTGGACATGTTCCTGGAGCCTCTTAAAAATATTGGTGCCCTACGATTTTTTTCTGAAATTTAAGAGTCTGTTTTCACCTGAATGGGCCCTACTTAGAGTAATTTTTAGCCTAAATTTGACCCTTCTGGTGAATTTGTTGCTCGGTTTCATTAAATTTGTACTCCAGACTTATCCCGATTTTGGGATTTATGCAAAGCAGGAGATGTCCTCGAAGCATCCTAAAAATATTGGGACCGTGCGATTTTTTTTTGTTCAGAATTTAGAGCTTGTTTTCATTCGAATAGCCCTCCTCATTTGGAGTAATTTTTAGCTGAATTTGACCCTTGAAGCGAGTTTGGTACTCCGTTTCTCAAAATCTTTCCTCTATACCTATCCCGATTTTAGGGTTGGTGGAAAGCAGAACATGTTTTTGGAGCCTCCTAAAAATATTAAGGCCCTACTGTTTCTTTTCTGTTTACTCCACTTGGAGTAATTTTTAAGTTAAATTTCACCCTTCAATAGATCAATTGTTTGACCAGCTGTGTAGCATTTGGCAACATCTTGTTGGAACCACATATCACTGATATAAAATTATGTCCGTATCGGAAATCCCTTTATATATTTGAAGATATACATAAAGCAAAAGAAAGAGACTATGAGTGAATTTGTTGTATTAGTTAAAAGTGAGAAATTAGAATAAAATGCAGGCAAATACTTTTAATATAAATTATCTTTTTTTGTTTTGCTCATTTTTTATTATATTTCGTGCAACAAACAAAAACACATAGAATAGACAGAGGGATACATGAGATTATCGTGCTTTTTTCTACATTTCGTTTTTATTTTCAAAAATGTTACAATAAATTTGAAATGTTCACTCAAATTGTAATTTTGTTTTTTGTTTATTAAATTACCTTTTATTCTTGTTTATTTACTTTATTTAAATTTAACATTTTCATAAATAAAAAATACAAAGTTTCACGATCAAAATTTTTAAAGGGTAATAATTATGGGGGGTGTTTTTATTTTCCTTCTTCGTTTTCTTTTATTTTACTTTTTAAATGCATCATATCCAAAAAATTGTATGAGGTGTGTGTATAAAAATGAATCATTTTTAAGTTGCAATTTAAAACACGATGAATTTCAAATACAAAAATAAAAAAATATAAAAATTAAAATAAAAGAAAAATAAAACTAATAAATAGAATAACTAAAAAAATAATAAAACATCCCACTTACCTGAAGTGATTGTTTTTCTTAAGGGTAAATTGCTAAGGGATGTTACACTGCTGCTCTCAACGGACAGATCTACTGAGGGCAGAGGGGTCGGAGTATCGGAGTGTGATCTTTCGTGTACCGCCCTTCCTGATCCTGGCAAAGAAAAAGGAATAGAAATTTTGTATATTTCTAGAATTCTAGAATTGCTTTATATAATTTTTCTTTTTTTTATTTTGTCTTACCTCCACTACTACTGGAGCCCATTCTTCGATGAGCGCCAGGTGATGGTGAAGGGCTAATTGATGAATGTAGGGGATGATGGAGATTATGGGGGTGTCCGACATGTGGCAAAGGTATCCCTGCATGCCTGGATTGGTGGGGTCTAGTTTTAGTCTGTTCGGCAAGTGATAGAATTTTTTTCACCGCCTGTGGTGATGCTGTACCAAATTTTGGACCAGCAATACCACCCTTTTTCCCTTCACTTGTTGAACTAGTGCTGCTCGTTGTTGAAAGTGTTGGGGATGGATTTCTTTTACGTATTGTTACAGAGCTAGGTGCTGATCCACTTCCACTACCACCACCACCACCACCTCCGCCACCACCCCCGCTACTACCACCCGAACCACTTGGTTCACATTCAAGGGAAAGGGTATGCAATGCATCCTCATCCGTAATGACCTGCTTGAATGGGAGAAAGCAATTTATTAATTTTATTATATTTTCTGAAATTTAACACACTCTCTTACTTTCATATTATTTAAATATGCCTTAACTCGTCGAACCATTTGTGCCTCCTCAAACATTTTCTTTGGATTTGGTGCGGCTGTAGATTTTTTTCGTCTCTTAACCGTCGCCTGACCATGCAAACTATATGAACCCGTCGAAACGGACATTTGATTTAATGCAACCATTGCCGAACTTGGGGGTTGTCCCTTAAATTCAAGCATTGTTAAAAGATCATAGGTCGAACTGCACATGTGTGTCAAGGTTCGGACCTCTTTTGCGATCATTCTAAGCTTTTCAAAATTAATTAAATTCTCAACGCGTGTATCATTCCCTAAATGGATAAATGTAAGATCCTTTTTAACAACAGGATAAAATGGTATAATCGGATGCTGGGCCAAAAGTTCAGCTTGTACCAATTGCCTGTATTTGGACATATTCCTTGATGGATCCATTAAATCTTGAAGATCTGCAAAAAGTTTTTGATATTTTGTCGGTAGCTTTTCCCATGTTTGGCGAAGTCGTGATACAGCCGCATGACCAAGACCCGATACAATTGCAAACATCGAATTAAAATTTCTGCATTCCTTGCAATGTCCTGTTTAAAATTAAAATTAAATCGTATTTCATTATAAATTTTTATTTATTATTTTATTTGGTTGTTCGGTAAGTAATTTCAGTATCACGATCAATTCTGAATTGTACTGTCGTTAATTGGACAAATTGAATAATTCGCCAAGGTAATGCGTGATCTCACACACGTTTGGTAGCTCGCTAAAGGCAATTTACAGCTTTGATGGGATGTTACTGATACCAGAATTACTTTCCGAACAAAATCAAATTATTTTTAACTAAAAGCTGTCCACAATTTTCAAAAAAAAATTTCTCAGCTTCTTGAAAATGAATTAATGAATTATAAAATAAATGAAAACTACTTACGTGCAATTTTAATGAACTGCTTAACAATTTTCATCCTTCGGACCATATTATGTTCGCTACAGACCTCAGTTACTACCCAAAACATTTCACGATTAACAAGTTCTGCGAATTGCTTAAGCATTGGTACACCATATTTTGATTTTAATTCAAATAGATCATCAACATATTCGGTACTCTCAATTTGACGAAATATTGCAAAATCTTGAAAGGTCAATTGTATTGCTACCTCGTTTGCATTTAATTGAAGAAAATGTACAGTCGATTCACGGACTAATTCTGGCGCCAAATCGTCAGGTACCAAAGTTTCTGTAATTCCATTCGTCTTAAGATAATACCGAGAACATAAACCGATACGTTCGGCTAAATTTTGTAATTGTTCCGGTAATCGTCTTTGCTTAATCATACCCCCATCCCCGACTGATACTTCGCATAATGAAAAATTTGAGCTTGTCTCATGTATCCCAAATTCTTGTAGGGCAAGCATAACAACTTCATGGGCTGTTGTCTCCTTGTTAATTAGCAGGTACTTACAGGTCTGATCTGATTTATAAACTTTAAGGACATGCTCTGGGTAATCGGTTCGTGTGTCCTCATAGAAGACTGTCGTAAGGTCTGGATTACTGTGGGAATGGTAAAGCTGTTGGGTCTGCTGGGGCTGCTGTTGCAGCGTTGTCGAACCAGTGCTCAACGCGGATGAGTTATTATTGTTATTATTACTGCTTACATTATTATTATTATTTAAGCTACTATTTGTACAACTACCAGTCGAACCTAATCCTACTGTTGCACTCGATGTCGTAGGGTGATTACTGGCTGTTGAACCGATCCCAGACGATGGTGACTGGTCCTCATCGTTGGCATCGATAGCCGTATTCTTTGGTAAAAGATTCATTTTAATTAGCGCTTTTTGTATACGCCGTTTTGGTCCTAAGGTCATGAAACCGCCTTTATGTGATGATGATGATGACGATGAATTATTCGATGATGAATGATCTTTTCTACCTGAACCAAAACTCGATGATCCACCGGTAAGATCTTTAAATGTTGGCTGACAACAATCAAGTTGATCTTGAGTTAAAAAATCAACTGTAGATAGACGTGCAGCAGCCCTATGATCAGTTACAGATGTCGCTTGCAATTTAGCAATCTCATTTACGCATAATCGACGACGATTTGGTCTCGGTCTAGGGGAATTATTATCAGGTGATTGTAGCATCTCTTTAAATGTAAGAAGATTACTTTTAACTGTTATACTTAAATGAGTTGATCCCATTAAAATTTCCATAGCACGGGCAATTGTAACATGCTCAAAACTTTGACCGTTCACTTCTAAAATTTGATCGCCACGCTTTAAGCCAACATCTTCTGGTTTTGTCTTTTTATCAACTTTTGATATAAAAATTCCATACCCACCACGCTCATAACCACCAATTATTGTAAAATGAAGATCTTCATCTCGTGATGATCTAGCCAATGTTACATTTCTTGTTCTAGCCTTTGCTGCACACGCGATATGCAACAGTCTTAGCTGGCCAAGCATACTCTTTTTCTCTAAATTTCCTTCGAATGTTTCAAGAAATTCCATCATTTCAGTGTCTGTCTCAAAATCGGTAAAATGATTATTCACCCAAAGTAGTATCACCCTTGTGACCCTATCACGGACCTCAGATGGTGTTGCTATCGTTTGTAATGGTGATGTATCACCACAATCGAACCATTGCAACAACTGTTTAGCAACCTCTTTTGGATTATCAATGAATGTCCGATGTGTTAATAGAAAATCTTCAACATATGTTGGATCAGTCATTGAATTTTCTTCAATCAATTGAAGCATTAGACGCTGTGAAGTACCCCGAATTACAACATGACCTCTACGTAATGTTGTACCAGTTTCGTTTCCTGTATGCCTTAATTCTGTAACCATAACAAGCCTTCCATCCTCCTCATGTCTTTTTGTATTTTCTTCACCCTGATGCTGAATCCGATAGTAGTCGGTTTGTGTAATACATAAAAATTGGCAATCATCACTTTTAGTTCGCATTACACCACGATGATATAATTTATCCATTGTTGGTAAAATTCCAAAACTATCTCCAACTTGTAGCTCCTCTTTTTCACCATTGTTATGCTCAATTTCAACATGACCATTTATAAGGACACTCCATGAATCGAGCTCCTCACCATCATTCATGACCATTGTTCCAGATTTTTCAACAACTGCAAAAACCATAACCGAACATAGTGCCCTCCTTACGGATAGGGTCATATTTGTGAAAGCCTTAAGTGTTTGGGTAAAATCTAGCAATGTTTCAATATCATCTTCTGTCCTCTCAGATGGATCCTTTTCTAAACATTCACGGACAGCATCTCGAACATTTAAACTCTATAATGGGGGGGGTGGTGGGAGGGATAAAGAACAAATTAAATAATATTGAGATATTTGGACAATTTATATTAGAAATTAAGATATGGATTTTTAAGTAATTTAAGACCACCTACATCCATACTCTCTGCAAGATCCTCCTCGTCCGAATCAACAACTGATTCGACAAGACCACTGAGGTCCACCTCATCAGCATCCAAAGATGAGCTGTGAACTGAGGTCATTGTGTCACTCCCACTGTATGCAGAACTAGTATCACTTGAGTGGGAGCCTCTGTTGCATTTTTGATATAGTTCAGGCCGATTCCCAGGGAACTATAGAATTTAAAAAAAAACAAAAAACAAAAAAGAAAAAAGAAAATTGTAATAAATATACCCCCTTTTCAAAAAAATTAAATCATACCCCTGTATTATGTCTTAAGTGGTGGGTCTCCATCGTAAGTACCCCCGCAGTTGCGAGGCAACCACCACCACCACCTCCACCACCTCCACCACCACCTCCACCACCACTTCCACTGGCGGGTGAACCTCGATAATTTAAAATTTGTCCAGTACTCCCAACCGTTGGGGTGCTATTCCTGTGCTGATAATAATAAGATGTGCTATTATTACCCGGATAAGAAAGGTACGCTGCATTTGTTGGTGTTGTAGTTGTCGATGATGATGACGACGAAGACGATGTAATTTTGCTATTGTTTGATGGTACAACAATACCAAGGGATGATGTTGATAATGTCCCAGGTGATATTGTCGAACTATTGCTACTATTGCAATTGTGTGCTGAAACGACTAATGGACCCAGATCAGGTAAAAAAATTTACATTAGACGATCGAATACTACCTGGAGAATTAGTTTGATTTGTTCCTGATTGCGGGATGTGATAGTGTAGGGGATTTATTAAATTTGTTTGTTGCGATACCTCTGGGTAGTCGATCTGTAACATTATTTTAAAAAAAAAAGTAAGAAAAAGGAATTTTAAAAGATTTTAAATAAAGGAGAACAATCATCTGTAAGATGCCCTAATTATTTTCATTTTTTTATCAGTTAAGACTCAGTTAAAAAGAAACTTTTCCAAGAACCATTGCCCTCCAATCCCACATTCAGTCGGTTACAAAAAGCCTTGAACTTTTCAAAAGGCGATCGTCTTTTTAAATGTTCTTTACTTTAAAATTTTTCGATCAGAACATGTGTGGGACGGTATCGGTGTGGGGTACCCCATTTCTGTTATTTATTTATTTATTTTTTTTTTATTTTCTTTATGCATAAACGGAAGAAACGAAAAAGTATGACAAAAAAAATTCCCAGCTTATCTCTTAATTTTGAGCTGAAGTCGCATTAACTGGTCAAGGAATGTGTGTCACAGCAAAATGCTGTTGCGCATGCGCATATGACTCAAAGTAGTTTTTTTTTGTTTTTTGTGCGCATCTTTGTTGACCGATCTCGAAATAAAAAAAAAAAAAAAGAAAACACACACACACGATTTCTTTATTTTACTGAGGTACTCAATTTTAAATTGTTTTCTTTTTAACTGCCCCCCATTTGTTTTAAAACATATTTTGATTTTTGGAATAAGCTTCTCCAAAGAAAATCTTTTGGCTCTCTCTCATAATCGGACCTATCCTAATTTTTAAATTTTTCTTTTCTTATTTTACCACATAATCCAGCTAAAGTGAAAATAATAAAAGAATAACGCCGCGCGCTAATGTTGATCCATAGGTTTAAAGAGAAAAAAAAAAAAGCATGTTTAAGGAAAAAATAATGAAAATTGGATGCGTTATGAGAACAGAAGTAAAAGCGAGAAATCGTGAGATGTTGTTCATGCTTTCCAGCTAAGCGAAATGAAAGTCTTTCACGGACTGTTGGGCCCCCTCACAGACTCCGCTGAGATTGAAACATCTCAAAATAAGAAAACCACTTTTCAAAGTAGTTAACAAAAAATAAATAAATAAATAAATAAATAATAAAAATTAATAATAAATGAAAACAAAACCACCTTTTTTACCCCCTATCGTTTTATAGTCAGCTTTACGCGTTCATTCATTCAATGGAATCATTTTTTTATTATTTATTAAATTATAAATTTGTTTTTTTTTTACTTACCACTATCATCTCAGATGTCTCAAGAACGAAACATTCGTTCGGTCGCCTAACGCTTCCTCCATTCCTCCGACCGAAGCTGAAAAGAAAGCGAAACATTTTTAGACGTTATATGAGTGAAAGTAGTTCACAAAAATTAGGCAAAGTTATAAGTTAAAAAAAAAAAATAATAATAACAAAATAAAACAACCAAAACGTAAGTTTAAAAGAATTGATTTATTTTCAAACTTGAAATTGTTGCCCTAAAGAATGTTTTGCAACATTCAAAAATTGCGCCAAAATCAGTTAAGGATGAAGTTATAATTAAAATCGATTATTATCGATTAAATATCGATTTTCAATAAATCGATATCCTTACCAGCTTTGTGTTGTCGAGGTATTGTGCCCCGATACACCACTACCACCACCACCACTACTACCACTACCAGTCTCATTAGTTGGCCAACCCTTCATCGAGTACATGCACGTCACAACCGATGGATGGCTAAAATGTCGACATGTTGTAAACCCTGTCCCCCCAGTGGCACCCACATCAGTTAATTTATTTAATTTGCCAATTTCAAGATTGGGTGATGTCGATTTTCGATTACGTCGAAATCGATTCGGATGGCATTCACCACGTGTCGAATGAAATGAATTCCAACGTCGTATTGTTTCACCAGAATTACAACCAGATGAACCAGATGACCCATTTCCAGTTGTTGTTGTCGATGCAGAAGGTCGACGTCGTGGTAAACGGAATGTCTGTTTAAATTTAATCGTTGTCGATGATATGCAAGTGGGACTTGTTATCGATACAGGCGATGAAACCGATACACCACCCATAGGATTCGATTGTTGTTGTCCATCAATGGTATCATCATGAATTTGCTTACCCCCACCACCTGATAGAATAGCTGAGGACCACTTGTTGCCACCAAAACATCCAGAAAATGCATTTGATGGGGGCGCTATCGATGATGCTGGGGATATTGAGGCAGCTGAAGATGATGTTGGGCAATATTTTTCGGTATCTTTATCAATTAAATCATCGATAGAATTTTCAGAACCTTGGGAATGATGGCGTCGTCTTGATGTTTTCACTGCGTGCTTTAGCATTATTTAATTTTTATGATACAACAAAATTTAAAAAATTAAAACCAAATTTCGCTGTACGAAATCAATTGGCAAAAAATTCTCCTCGTAGAGTTGAGTGTTAGGTTGAAGATTTTACTTAGATTTAAATTGTTTTTTTTAGATGGTTTATTAGTTTCAAATAAAATTCCAATAAATTCGACACACTTCTTATCCCTTAATATCTCATGATATGTCTGTATAAATTTCCACTATACTTTTCTATTGTCAACACTCGTTTTTCACTACTCCCACGAAATTTTCATGTTGTTGAACATAATCGACAATAATTTTTTGTTCATTCCATTTTCACAATAATCTCTGGATAGAGCGCGCAAAATAAGACCCTTAATCCGATAGAAATGAAAATATCACATTCGAAAATTGTTGTACTATTTAAAATTAACAGAGAAATTAAACCAGAAATAAAATCTTATTAAGTGTAATTCCTTTTGTATCGTTAGCCCTGCAGCAACAAGGAACACCTTAAACAAGCGCGTAAGCTTCCGTGATTAATTCAGTTGAATTTGCTGGACCCGAATGTTGGTGAAATACACCCACTTTAGTATTGCTAAAATGATTTACAGTCCTCCCACACTTGTGCTGCTTTTCTGCCCTTTTATATATATATATTTTTTTTAGGGTAGGAAAAGGACAGGTACCCCACAATCCACCCCCTCTTAAAATCCTTCGATGGTCTTGTTCTGCGAAGGGAGCATCTCTAAAGCTCATCTCCTCTTCTATCAGAATGTGTTAGGGATGCTGTGTGTGCTTTTGTGCGAGATGCTGTAAAGATAAAACACATCCTTTTTGGAAAGGGAGGGAGTTTGGGGTTTGGGGTTTGCACACACAGTCTTCAGATTATCATTTTAGCATTTTAGAAGAAGCTTTTTCCAGTACTAGGTAAAATAATTTTATATACACCCACCCAGTCCTCCACTATCAAATATTGAAGAATCGACAAACTGAGGGGATGAAAGCTTTTCATAGGGATGCTTTCTTAAACATCACTTACCTTATTATGTGATGCTGTGAAAATGGGAGCAAACAAGCAAAAGTAACAACCTTTCACAGAAGGGGTATATTAACGAGTGAAAGTGGGACAATTCATAAAACGTTTAAAATTTTATCACGTATTTTTATATCAAAGGAATGTTATGCTTTCCACTTTTAACAATAAAAATTTAACAATCCCACCCCAGAGTTTCAGATAGCTTTATATCTTTTAATAAATTACTACTAGAACAAGTATCCAAGTCCAATTAATAAGGAAAATTTAGCTAGCTTTATTTGGAAAATCCCAGTACCAATCTGTTTTGCTCAGGGGGCCCCTTCTATATGAATTTTTTTAATAAGCCCGCTAGTGGTTTGATAGTGGCAATAAGTTACTACTAGAACAAGTATCCAAGTCCAATTAATAAGTAAAATTTAGCTAGCTTTATTTCCAAAATCCCAGTACCAATCTGTTTTGCTCAGGGGGCCTTCTATATGAATTTTTTTAATAAGCCCGCTAGTGGTTTGATAGTGGCAATAAGTTACTACTAGAACAAGTACCCAAGTCCAATTAATAAGTAAAATTTAGCTAGCTTTATTTCCAAAATCCCAGTACCAATCTGTTTTGCTCAGGGGGCCTTCTATATGAATTTTTTTAATAAGCCCGCTAGTGGTTTGATAGTGGCAATAAGTTACTACTAGAACAAGTACCCAAGTCCAATTAATAAGTAAAATTTAGCTAGCTTTATTTCCAAAATCCCAGTACCAATCTGTTTTGCTCAGGGGGCCTTCTATATGAATTTTTTTAATAAGCCCGCTAGTGGTTTGATAGTGGCAATAAGTTACTACTAGAACAAGTATCCAAGTCCAATTAATAAGTAAAATTTAGCTAACTTTATTTGGAAAATCCCAGTACCAATCTGTTTTGCTCAGGGGGCCTTCTATATGAATTTTTTTAATAAGCCCGCTAGTGGTTTGATAGTGGCAATAAGTTACTACTAGAACAAGTATCCAAGTCCAATTAATAAGTAAAATTTAGCTAACTTTATTTGGAAAATCCCAGTACCAATCTGTTTTGCTCAGGGGGCCTTCTATATGAATTTTTTTAATAAGCCCGCTAGTGGTTTGATAGTGGCAATAAGTTACTACTAGAACAAGTATCCAAGTCCAATTAATAAGGAAAATTTAGCTAGCTTTATTTCCAAAATCCCATTATCATTCCGTTTTTTCAAATATGTGCATAAGGGAAACGTTTAGCAATAAATAAAGTTAAAGTACATCCGTTTTAATTATTGTGGATCGACTTTCCCACAGTTAAATTTGAATTAAAGGTCAAATACAAAAGCATGTAATGTAAATTACAAAATAAAATAAAAATTTTATTATTCGAGAGCAGCATCCGGCCATCTACCGAAGCAGATTGGATATGTAAAGCGTATTGTGACCGATTGAAGATGATGAAAAACGTTGAGTGCACGTGTAGGTGGAAAAGCGCGCGCAAGAAACGTATCTTTGAGGAAAAAGCTGCAATAAACAAATTTTACAAATATGGCTAAAGGTCAATTTATATCTACGGGGGGTACCTTTTTTTTTTAATTTTATATAAAAACCAAAATAGGTAAATCTGTTGTACCCTTTAGCGGATATCTTCCATTTTTAGTACCCTACACAAAAAATTTTATAATGAAAATGAAACGATTTTGAAAGCAAGGACACCACAATCGGTTTATGTCCTATGAAATCAGAGGTTTAGGCAAATTTTTACTATTTATTTATCGGAAAGAGTATTTTCGAATTATCGCAATTATCTACAGTCGTGGTCGTATGTAGAAAGCAAAAAACCGCGAGGGAGACCCTCCACGTTGAAGGCGGAAGGCCTAAATTAAGTAACAAAAAAAAAAAACAAAAAAAACAGGCGATTGTCCGGATCGAGGGGTGGCACTAGATATGAATCATGTTTAGCTTTTAAATTTTGTTTCGTTGTTTAATTTTTATTTTGTTTTGTTATTTTTCCCCAACTACTAACAGCAAAGAAGCACGCAACATTGTCCCTAGGGTAATAAAATGGGTAAGGATCACAAAAGAGAGAATTTCATTTATTTCAAAATGAATGAAATTCTTTCATTTATTTTCTCCTACGGCTATGACTAATCCCCCGGTGGGGTTTTATGAGAAGAGCTGTCTCAGGGGCGGTATTAGACTTGGTGTGTTCAGGGAGGGGGCGGCGATATACTCAAGCCCTTTTTTAAGTGAATTAAGGCGTGTTTGTATTCATTCAGTGGGCAAAAATGAGTCAAAGATCAAAAATTATTTGAGTGATGCACTCCTCTATACTTAAAGGGGATCAGTTGACGACGATACGCCCAGAATTTAGTTAAATGCCGGGCGTTTTACTTTCTTTAAAAGTGGTTTATTTTAACATGCCATGCATTTTGGTCTGGTAATTCCCGAAAACAGACGGATTCTCTAAAAAAAAACAAAAAAAAAGAAGAAAAACGGTCATGTCAGATAAAAACGAGGAGACACTTTCATGAGAAACTTAAGCAGGAAAATTCTCACCAATACGCCGCCATTGTACAAAAAAAAAGGAAATTAAGTAAATCTTACCTTTATTTTCTGTTTAAAATCAGTTGATTTAATTCTTTTAACGGATGTCTCAACTAAAATGTCTTTTTTGTTTTTATGAATTCAATTTCAATTTAAAAAAAAATTGTTCCACTGATTTTTCTTCACATGTGTGGGTGTAAAAATTTTTTATAATTTTTGTTTCTTACTTAAAAAAAAAAACGAACGTACAGAAAAATGAGAAGGAATTTTAGGAAGACGATTTTCTTATGCTGTTTTATCTTCACATATCTAACGGAATGTCACAGGTAGACCACACAGTAAAAAATTGCTACAGGGTGTGCGGGTTATTTTTATTTTAAATTTATGGACACGTGCTTCGTTCATTGTCTGTTTTCATAATATTTTCATTTTTATGTTCTTTTGTTTATAACACACCCTGAAAAGAAAAAACATATTTTTTTTAAAAAAAAAAATTTCATTCATTAAAAATTTTAAAAGAATTTTTTTTTATCACATAAACTCCGGCTTGTTTGCGTTAGCAGATTCTGTAAGAAATGAGAGATCGCGCACTCAATGCACACTTCACTCAAAATTTTTATTTCACACTTCAACAAAAAATTCGTTCACAAACTTTGAAGTATCCTCGCAATTGATTTGTTTTATTTATTTTAAATTCCTTTACGAAAATGAAATTCATGAGATTCTTGTCGATTTCACATAAAATTTAAGAAAAATTTCTTTGATTGCAGCCGAAAAAACTAAAAAAACAAAAAGTGGGAGGGAATTGAGTGTTCTGTTTTTTTTGTAACATTTAGAGGACGCTTTCTGTTTTAGCTGAACGCAATTTTTACACAGATTAAATTCTGAGGTATATTCAAAATAATTTTTCCTTTGTTTACTATTTTCATTTTATTCAGGTTATTTAACAAAATTTAAAAATATGAAAAAAAAAACAAAAACAAGGAGAAAGAGAAACACACGCACTAAAATAGGAAACATTTCTTGTTTTAGGTGCAATCTGAGAGCACTTGGAAGGTTTCTAGATAAAAATCCAGCACAATTTTTTTGTGTTTGTTTTTTTTTTTTTAATAAAAGAAACAATTTAAAATTGAATTTGTTATGTTGGAAAAATTAAAAAAAAAAACGAAGAAAATTAGCATTGGTAAAATGTTTTTAAACATAAGGTGGAATAAAATAGAAATGAAGAGACAAAGGTGGGTAAGAAATTATTTTGTATAAAGCAACAAAACAAAATGAAAAAAAAATATAACAAACAATTGTCGTCAGTCGAAGAAGAGTATTTTTTTTTTTTATTTAAACACCATAAGGCGAAAACGCACGAAACCGCTTCTATCGTCCGGACTCAGAGGTAAATCGGCGACTATCGCTGAAGAAGCTGAACAAGCGGGGCACCCGCAGGGGCAATATATCATCAAAAGTTGGAAAGCCTACACCACAATCTGGCCATAGTTACCGCTGTGACACAGTTTTTATAATGTCGAGAAGAAATTGAAGAAATTTTTCTAATTTATAAATTTTTATCTCATATTGGTGAGTAACTTTAAAACTGAAATTCTAGAGATCGCACAGTAACTGTAGGTAAAATTGTTTTGTTTTTTTTATTATTATTATTATCCACCAAATTATTTTTACTTTTTACTTAATACCCCAATTAAGTGCTATCCCCTTAAAGTGTAAAACCGTAAAAGAATTTCTATAAAGAAAAAAAAAATATATCTAGAGATTTTCTACTATACCACGAGTTGCGGTAACACTATCCAAGCAAATTCTGAATTTTCATTCATTGCAGGCTCTAAAAAAAAAAAAAAAATACATTACCCCCACCCTAGAGCATAAAAACCCCTCAAAAGCATGGATTAACATTTGGTTTACAAACACACACCTCAGAAGAAAACTAAAGAGGAAATAATAACACAAATTAAAGGTAGGGGACAAAACAGCTGCCAGCTAGCTAGTCAGCCAAGCTAGCCAGCCAGCCAGCCAACCAGCCCAACCTCCAAATATACCTGAAAGTTAGCATACCTGGGCTAGGAAAAGAAATCGAAGGAAAAGTAAAAAAAAGGCCTTACACTATTACCACAATTTTCTGTAGCTGTAGTCTGATACCCCGCCGTCTCTTTATACACAGGGTGATACGTTTTTAACGTGTGTGTTACAACACAAAAAACAAAAAACCCTCAAAACTTCTTGATTCAATAAGACGACAAAATTGGTTTTCTTAAGAAAAACAACTTAAGCCTTAAGTCGAACTCAAACGAATGAGAGAGAGATGCAGGAAAATACATTAAAACGAGAATTTTACTTTATACATCTTACTAAAATTCTTGGAATAGGTGACCCATACATTTCTCAGAAAATACCATACATAGATAAATATTAAATATTATTTTTTATTTTTTTTGTTTGTTATACAATAAAACTTTTATTTTTAATGAAGCAATTCAAAAGATCATCGTTAAAACGTTGTTTTTAAGAAATACACCTCTGATTCAATTTCTTTATCCCTCTAATGTTATTTTTGAATTAATCACAATTAAAAATTTATTGTCGCTCAGCATACATTTTTTCCCCATATATTTCCGGTTATTATTAATTATGCGATGCGTCATAATTAGTTCGGTTATAATAAAAAATTCATTTTAAAAAGAATAGAATAAAAATTGTAAGTAAATTTTTTCCATTTAACCTTGTCCAAATATACAAAAGGTTTATAACTTGGATAAATTTCGGTTTAGAAATTTGAAAATGAAAAACGGATCTGCGAAAGGAAATAGTTGCTCAACTAATTTTGAGCTACAGAATTTTAAATTGAAATTCAATTTTAAAACATTTTAAAAATATTCGTTAGATATTTTGTGAACGCTATTAACGTAAATTATATTGGGGTACCTTCCACACAAAAGCCCTTTCGATTTGTTTAATATGAATGCAAAATAAATTTCGGTTAGTACCACCATCCGTTCAATTTAAACGAATTTTACCCAAAATTTTGTTTATAACACTCATAAGGTTTGAGACCTTTTCTATTACAATTAGGCAAATATTTTTACAAAATGGTATTACAGTCAATCCCACCAATACGTTCCGTCGCAAAAAAAAACAGGCAATCTTTCGTGTGATTCGTTTGTAAAAAACGTAGTTTTAAGTTCACAGGAAAACGTTTAACTTCGCATAACTCACCGCTTAAAGGGTTTAGGTTAGGTTAGGTTGGTTACTATGGCTGTTGTATTACCACGTAGCGCAGGAGACCGTGGTTATTCGTGGGATTCGAACCCACAGCCTCTGGGACGGTAGGACAGCGCGCTAACAACTAAACTATCAGAGCCCCCTTAAAGGGTTTAACTATAGAAGAATTCGAATTAGAATAATTTTTGTTTAATTTAGACATTGTTATTAAATTTAAATTTAAATTTTATTTATCAAGTAGTTTTTTTTAAACATAGAAATTCAAATTTTTATATCTCCTCCTAGGTTAGAGGTCTCTAAAGTGGGGGTATAAAAAACATCATTCGAGAGGGTTAATTTTGTTAAAATGATTAGGAGATACTGTTTATGATTATTTTCGTTAAAAATGTTTCAAAATCACTGTGACCTAAGGGATTACTTTAAGAGAAATTGAAAGTCTATAACTTGTAACACTAATTTTATGGATGTGATAAATTAGTAAAGAATTAATTTTAATTGATGGAATAACATAAAAAAATATGTCTTTGTTTTTCTGTTACCAGCATCCAATTTCGATGAATGTCCGTAAATTTTAGCTGTAATTTTATATATATGAATTTCATATTTAACTGGTATTTCTAAAATACTTAAAAATAAATCTATTTTTATAATAAATTTTTATCTACCAACAGTTTAATCCTCTCTGATCGAATCAAATTTAAAAATTAACCTCCTCTAGATGGTATAAAAGTTTGAAACATGAATTTCGAATAAATCCCTTCATACAGTTCTTATTAAATTTAAAATAATAAAAAGGGGTTTATTTCTTGTTTCTTGTTAAAATTATTAAAAAAAAAAATTTAGACTAGTTTAAGGTCCCATAATAAAATAAAAGTTTTTACCTCGACCCAGGAAGGAACATTGAGCCTCCAATAAAAACAGCTCCTGTGAGCAAAATGTACCAGCAGTGGGCCAATTCACCAGTGCTATAAAAGAAGAAACAAACAAAAAAATATATATATATAAAATTTTATTAATTTTTTAACACTTACTAGAAGAGAACTTCGTTAACTTGATGCTTTTCATATCTAACTATTTTGCAAAGTGCACGCAAAACTGAATCTCTGTAAGATGAAAGTGGTTCGAGGGCATGTAGTCCGTAGTAAATCATTTGCAGCTCCTATAAAATAAAATAATAAATAAATAATATGTATATAATGATAATAATTATTATTTCTTTATATATTAGATATATATAAAAATCGTAAATTTGTTTGTTTGTTACTTAACTACGCTTGAATCGTTGATCGTTGATCGTTATTTTTTGAATGAAACCACTACACATTCTATAGCCTAACGTATAGGCTACTTTTTATTTTTTAAATATCAAGAGATTGCCATGAAATTTGAAAAATTCATAATGGCAATCAACAATTTTTAATACTTTAATGAATTTAAGTAGTTTTTGGCAAGTACTTACAGCCTATTGGCCAATAGGGGAGAATACAGATAAATTGAGGATCCCTTTCAATAATTTCAAATAGTTTCTAATTTCCTGTACAACTGTCCAGAATTAGCAGGGGCTAGGTATCCGGGCGCAACTGGGGTATGCAATTTCTCGATAGAAACAGTCACTCTTTTTCAACTCTCTACAGTTTGGCACTGGTTTTATTCTAGGGGGATTATGTGGTTTCCAAACGGCATACCCTAGTGCTAAATTAGATCTCGATTCAGTTGATCGGTATCACCACTTAACCCTTTGACCCATACATTTCTGTAATGTATCATTTTATCATCACTAAAATTCGTATATGAGGGTTTTTTTGATCGCTGAATACGAATTTGAAATCAGATTTTCAAAATTCAAAATGGCGGCCAAGATGGCAGACCAAAATCCAAAAAAATGAACTGTTTTCTATGAAACTTGAATTTTGAAAATATGATGGTCAGATTTGTGTATTCAGCGATTCAAAAAAAACCCCCTTATATGACTTTTTGCCATAAAGTGATGAAAATAAAATCATTTCGAACTTTTGATCCGCCATATTACATCCGCCATTTTTTATTTTGGAAATCTGACTTCATATTCGTGTTCAGTGACCCCAAAAACCCTAGAGTATCAACTTTTATCGAAAATATTTCATTTTTCAATGAAAAAAACGAGTTTGAGTAAAGTGGGACGTTTTACGTCCGACCATAGGTCAAAGGGTTAAACTAACTAACTATAGCCAATAATAGGGTAAAATGAGTTACTGTGGGTATTTTAAAGACACTTTAATTTCGAATCAACGGTCAATTTAATATGGTGGCCAAAATGTTTAGAATTTAACGCATATAAACGAAATTTATTTTTTTAGGGGGTCTCATAAATTTTAAATTTTTTTTTTATATAAAAATGAATTACAAGATTCCGATGAAAATCGATACTTGAAGGTTTTTTGGGGTTGCTGATTTTGAATTTGTTATAAAAATTTCTAAATTCAAAATGGCGGATCCAATATGGCGATTGAAATTTTTTTAAATATCAAGAAAAACCTTTAGAAACAATTGAATCACAATTCAAATTCAAGGGATTGCCATGAAAATTGATATTTGAGGAGTTTTGGGGATGCTGATTTTGAATCTGTTATAAAATTTTCTTAATTTTCAAAATGGCGGATCCAATATGGCGATTTCTTTTGAACTATAGAATCACAATTCAAATTCAAGGGATTTTAATGAAAATTAATATTAGAGGAGTTTTGGGGATGCTGATTTTAAATTTTATAATTAAATAAAAATTTAAATGTTTTTTTTTTACATATTAAGGAAATACAATTTATAAAAAATCCCTTAATACTTTTTAAATTAAAATTCGTGCACCATAAACAAAATTCAATAAAAACACTTTTAAATGTTTTTTTTTAAAAAAATTTACCTGAAGTGTCCTTTTATCTGGTTCACAGGATAGCGCTTTAACAAAGTGGGAATCGATAAAATCACTCATTCTTTTTTAACCGGCAAGTTTTGAACACAAAATGAGAACATTTTTCTTTTTTTTTTTTTTTTAAAAAAAACTTCACTTGGTCTACTTTTAAAATCACAATTTGAATTTTAATTGAATAATTTAAAATGATTTTTAATTTAAAAAATTATAAAAACTTTCCATCGATAACTAAGCGTCCGACGCGCACATTTACACAAATTTATCATTCGGACGAATGTTTTTCTGGTTTTTAAATTTAATTTTTCTTTATTTTATTTAAACTGAAATTAAAACAATTGAAATTTTCATGTTATTTTGGATTTTGGTTTTCGTTTTTACATTTTATGCCAATTTTTGTCTAAATCATTTCTTTATTTTTTTTTTTTTGAGTGTAGGAATGGATGGACCTCCGTTCCACAGGGTGGTTATATGAAAAATATGTTTAAAAAAAAAATTATATAATTACACCACCCTGTTTTTATTTAATGTTAAAATAAATCGTGGAAAATTCTTTTAGTTTGGATTAAATTTGAAATATACAAAAAACAAGAGATATATAGAAAATTTGTCGCGCCACAATCACCTAAAGACCCCTCCCTGGACACAGTACCCCCCCTCTCTAGCCCCATCCTTCATGGTATGCTCCCCCCTCCTACCCACTTTTTCCCCTATCTTCCCCTCTTTCCCCCCCTCCCCTCCCCTCTTCCCCTTTTATTGAAATTGACCTCCTCTTATTTGTCTCATATAAAAAAAAAATTCAAGAAGGTATGGTTCCACCACCTTCAAGACGATGATGAGGTGATCTTGTGATGTTTTGTGTCTACCGCAATAAGAAACCGATGCTGGAGCAGCAGCAGCAGCAGCAGCAGCAAAATTTAAAATGTTTTGTTGTTTTTGTTTTTTTTTTTTCTTTATAGAGATGTGCGGTAAGAGAGAAAACTGAACAATTTCTGAGTTTAGTTGCACACTAAAGGTGTGCCGCCCCACCATGTTAGCCCCCAGCCTCTATGCTCGTGCTGATCTGTTCGCACTTTTTATCGAGAGAAAACAAAATAAAAATCATCAAGATATTCAAGGTATAAATAAAAAGAAAAGAAATAAGGCGACGACGACGACGACGACGACGACGACGACACATTTTGTTTTTAGCACAAACAATTTCCTGAATATGCGCAAGTAAAAAAAAAAAGAAAAATCTCTTTCTCTTTTTATAATTTTGGAAATACCGGGGAATGGGGAAATTCTTTGTTTTTAACAAATTTTAAATAAACAAAAAACTTATTGGCAAATTATTGAAATTTTGTTGTAAGATGTTTTTAGAAAATTTCAAAATTAATCCGAGTTTATCACTCACTCACTTTCGCCATTTTTTTTTTTTTAATGGGATAATTTTAAATAATTTTTTATGATTTTATTTAAATAAATTTGAAATTATTTTTACACGACACTTGTAAAATATTTGTTTGTGGTTTTAATTTTTGAAATCACATTTAATTTATTTTATTTAGTTCGTTTAAATTAGGAAAAATATAAAAAAAATTTTATTTAAAATTTAAGACCACCACAAAACGTTAAGACTGTGGCATTTGTTTGCTTTTTTTTTAAATATGATCACACAAAATTAAAAAAACACTTTAAACACTCGATCACAAATATCCAAAAATAATCGATTTTAAATTTTATATTTTTTTTTATAGGATACCACCAAAGGAGGAAAATACTTTTTCTCGAATTTGTGACTATTTCATTTTGGGATTTCTTCTTTTAAGGTTTGTTTTTATATTTTAATTTTAATTTAAACAAATTCCACTTAGAATGTATCCTTAGACTATTTAAGTTATATTTTTAGTTTTTATTTTATTTGCACGATACAAACGAAATAGTCGAATTTAAATAAAAACAAAAAAGAAACGTTGATATGTTAAAATTAATAAGAAATTGTGAAAAGAATTACAAATATTTTTTCTTATTGACTGTTCTCGTATGGTCTTTCATATAAAAAAACAAAAACAATAAATAAATAAAATAAAATAAAATAAAATAAAAAAAACATAAGAAAAAAAAGAAAACGATACGGGGAAGAGACCCATAATATCGCGCACTCAACTCTATGTGAGTGGTATGAGTAAATCTTGTAAAAGAAGAAAACTTGATTGGGTTTACGTTTTACCTGTTTTTTTTATCTTTTTAACTAAGAAAATGTGAAGACTAACCGGCTTTTTTTCAAATATTTATCAATTGGTGTGAGGAGGGTATATTAAATTTAAGACATTGAAAGAAATCCACTAAACATTAAAACGAAGACAACTTCGATTGTTTTTGTATTGTAACTTTTGTCGGCTAACCTTTTGGCTAAGTTTTGATCTTCTCAATATTGGCGGGAGTAGTGTGTTGTAAAAAGTTAAACGATCATCGCAAAGGATAGTAGAGGAAATTTTATTTTAAACCTCCACCATACGATCGTGATGTGAATTTTTTTAAAAGAAATGAAAGTGTATCTTTAAGATATAAAGATAGAGAAAGATAGAGAGAGATGGAAAAGGAAGGAGAGGAGGTAAGTGCATTGAGCAGGCGCATTGAGAGAAAACATACACCTGGCTACCTCTCCTACCACTTCTCACTTTTTTCAATGTTATGCTGAAAAGGTATAAAATGGGTAAACATGTTATTTAGAAAGAAAAAGAAAAAAATAATGAAGGTGAATCACACATAAATTCAATTTTATACCATATATACAGTGGCGGACAAATGTTATGAACATTTTAAAATTTAAACAAAATTACAAATTTTAATCATAAATAGGTAAATAACATTCAGCTTCATATCGTCGAGAATCTATAAAAAGAATAAAATTTTCTAAAATTTTACTTACTTACTTAATCCCATCCCACCTTTACCCTATACTTTGGATTATTGTCATATTGAAAAATTCATCTTAATATCATTTGACCCTCAAACAAAATGATGGTGTATGGTTTTTATCATTCTTACATAAAAACAGTTCATTATTCCAATAATACTCTGGAAAATATTTTTTACATTTTTCGATAGTATCGTAAAATTTAATCGTTAACCATCTGGGCATCGTACATACCACACATACCCTTGTATCTATTTTAATAAAAATATTAAACATGAATTTTTTAATTGTGATACCATCCAAATTCAATTCGGTATATCTTTTATAGGGTCTTTCATTAAGCACTATCCTATTTTTAAATTTAAATAAAATAAAATTTATGTGAGATATCGACATCGACATTTTTTTTTATTTGTTTGAAAGGTCTATTGATGCTATTTAAGGGTGCTGGGAATATTAAAAACTGTGGCGCACGAATCCGAAATGTCCAATTTTTCATGACTTTAGCGCATAAATCATAGGCATAGGTTGCTGTTGTCTCTGAGGATCGCTCTAGTTTTTGGCTTTATTCGCATAGATCTGCAACTTAAGAAAATCTTACAAGAAAAAGTAAGTCAAATCGGTGGTCAGTTCACATCATCATACCTTCAAATCGCTCGTCTAGAATGTCCAATGTGGCATGAGCTGTGTGGGATGTAGCGTCATCCTGTTGAAATCAAATATTGTTGGTATCTCCATATCCATCCAATTCAGGGCAAAAGAAATTGGTTATCATTGACCTATAGCCCTCCTCTCTGTTAACGGTGTTGGCCTGGATAAAGCGCACAGAACGTTGCTCGAACAGAACACAGATTTTAATAAAACAATTTTTGATCATTTGAATGTTTTGTTGATTCGCTATATATCCGTCCATGGTGATTTGGGAAAATAGACTGAATAAATAAAATCCAATTTGACTATCTGTCTTTAACAATATGACCGATATTAACTATCAAAGTTCGGAAGTCCCTATTGGAAGACTCTTTTAATTAATCGTCTTTGAATAGTACGGCAGTTAAGAGGGTATCACCCAATTTAGATACAATTTGAACAGATTTTTCTCAAAGGATTCTTCTTTAATTTTAAATATAAAATAACGTTATCCTCTCATCCTCTCGTTGACGTTGTTATTTGTGATCGATCACTGCCTGGTAATGTTGTTACAGAACAGGAATAAATTTCGAATTAAACGCTAAACGTTTGCCCCCTAATGTGGTGGACACCATTTAAAAATGTTTTTATATTTAAAATTATTTGTCTTTTATCATTTTTATATTTTATTGAATCTCTAATACTTTAACTATCCCCTACCTATAATAAAATCTAAGGTATGGAAGGTAATTTTTTCGTTTTTTCATCGTAAATAACGTTCGTTTATGAATGTGAATTGCTTAACTTTTGTCCGGCCCTTGTTATTTTGGTGATGGTGATCTCTAATTAGCATAGATTCAAACCATTTAACAATATCACATCTTGTACAAAAACCGTATGATAATAAATATTTTTTTTTGCCGGGAATTTAATACACAAACCAAATTTAAATAAAATAAACCGTTTAAAATAGGCGCAACAATTCTATGAATTGCGGCTATCTTCAAATGAAGTTTTATTTTACTCTGCACCCAATTTTTGGTGCGGCCCAGAGTAAAATGATGGAAAGACGTTTTTCCTCTCGTATAAATTTTATTTTTTCGGAGTGGAGTGGGATTTGTGTGTTGTGTGTACTTTTTTTTTTTGTTTTTTTTTTGGTGTGTTTGATGTTTTGAGGAAGCGGATCGCTACGGTAAGGAAATTATTTATTTTTTTTTTTTTTGTATTTAAAACGGAAAATGTTAAATTAATTTTTTTTATTTTATTTATTTCATTTAATACCCGAAAAAAATGTTTTTGTAGTGTTACTGTGTAAAAATGTGGAATAAATTGAATTTTTATCGAGTGCGCTAATTGAAACTGTAAAGGAACACAAAAGAAAAGAACTCTTGCTCTGTAAATTTTTTAATAGTTTTTTGTTTTTTTGTTTTTTCTTGTTCTAAATCAAGCACATGGTTGAAATTTTCTTTATAAAAGTTTTCTTTATTTAATTTTTTTTTTTTTTTGGATATACAAAAGTGGTTTACAAAATTTTTTTGCTTCCAGCACCAAAATGGTGGCGAAATGTTTGCTGTCAACATAAAACCAAGAGGTTGAAAAGTTGATTTAAAGTACGAAATAATTTTCTGTGGTATTTTTCGTTGTTTTTGTTTTGTTATTGATAGTGTCCTTTATAAAGTTTTTGTATTATATAAAAAAAAATATTAAAAAGTCTTTAATTTTGTAAAAACGTACACACGGGTGTGAATTTTTATTACATAAATAACAATTTTTAGGTAATGTAACTTTAATGCCCGGAAATTGTTTTATTTAGTAGAACTTTGATTTTCTTTTTTTACGTTGACTTAAAGAAGGTTTTGTGGCTTGTTGTTGACATCCTCTTGATTGTAAAATGTTTCCTTTATTTCATATATTTTTTTGGTTTTTATATGGGACGGATAGAGTTGTAGCCCTGTAGAATTTTATTTTTTTTATATCCCAATTTTGCTTAGCTCTTAAAAGAAAAAGACAAAGTCACACCTTTGTATTTTTAATCATTTGAATCTTATTTCAATTTATCCGGGTATTTTATTAAATTTACACAGTGATTTGTGATTTAATCGTCGTGTATAAAATTTATAAATATAAATTTTTAATTTTGTTTTTTTTTTTGTTTTTGTCTCTTACAGTTTGCGTTAGCGTTATCCGTCAGCGTGCGGTAAGAGAAGCTGTTCCCCCGCATCCCTCCAAAAGAAAGAAAAAAAAAAAAAAAAAAAAGAAAGGCGTTCTAATTTTATAGGAAATTAATTAAAAAAGAAATTACAACAAATTTTTTTTTTATTTTTTTTTTTTTTATTATTGTTGTGATACAAAATCTATTTATTTTATAATTAATTAATATTTTATTTTAATTCAACGTTTACTGTGACGATATTGTGGTCCATATATAAAAAAAAAATTTTAATTTTTTTTTTTGGACCACACATCAGACACAAAAAATATTGGAAAACGAAATTCAAAATTTGTTTAATTAAAAAATTTATTTATTTTTTTTTTCTGGGAAACATAAAAGAGAAACCTTTCTACATTTTGGTGTGTGTTGTGTGCGCGGAGCTGGAAAAGAAAAATAAAAAAAATAAAAAATAAAAAAAAATAGGGGAATTTCTTAAGATTTAGTGGCTCTGAAGATGAGCAACAACGGTGTTATATGTCGGTATTATATGAGGGGTACGTGCCGATTTGGTAGCATATGTCGATTCAGTCACAATATACCCGATCAATCTGATGTTGATGAAAATTCTGATTTTAATGCAATGGTGAGCATGCTGAATGCAAAGGCGAAACCTTTTGTACCAAAACAGAGCAACAGCAGTAGCCAACAGGTGATCACAAACAGTAACAGCAACAACCATCATCAACAACACCAGCATCATCAGCAGCAGCAAACACCTGGGGGTAGTCCTTCAACAGCGGACGGTAATAAATCGTACGCTGAGGTACTTGGTGGAGCCGTTGGTGGACAAAATCGTGATGATTTAAGGGCACAACAATCTTCATCATCCGAAATGTGTCCATACGAGGATCGCTGCCCCTATTTAAAGTGCGGCTATTTACATGCCGAATACTGTGATATGTGCGGCCAATTCCGATTGCATCCAACAGATAAAGATGAACGTAGAAAACATTTCAATGAATGTATACAAAGGCACGAAAAGGATATGGAATTATCATTTGCTATAGCAAGATCACAAAATAAAACTTGCGGTGTGTGTTTTGACATTATCATGGAGAAAAGTGGTAGAGAGCAAAGGTTTGGTATATTGCCAAATTGTAATCATATCTTTTGCCTTGAATGTATTAGAAAATGGAGACAGGCAAAACAATTTGAGCACAAAATAACTAGGTAAATTATATTATATAATTTTATTATTTAAAAATTTGTTTTTTTTTTTATATATATTTTTTAACAGAATAAACCAACCGAGAAGATTATTATTAATTTATTTTATAGAGCATGTCCTGAATGTAGGACACCATCAGATTATGTTTGTCCGAGTGCCTTTTGGGTTGAGACGAAAGAGGAAAAGGATAAACTCTTGAACGATTATAAAGCTGCTTTAGGTGAAAAAGACTGTAAATATTTTAAAAAGGTGAGAATTTTTTTGTTATATTTTGTGTTATTTAATAATGTAAATAAAATATCAATTTTTTTTATATATATATATTTAAATTATATAAAAGGGCGAAGGTAAATGTCCTTTTGGAAATAAATGCTTTTATAAACATGCTTTACCGAATGGTGTACGCGTTGATGTCGGTTTACCGCAGCGACACAGAAAATTGCATCGCAGCGATGAAGAAATATTGAGTCTCTTTGATGTAAATATTTACAACAAAACAAATATATATTTATAAAATTTTTTAATATATTTTTTTTTCATTTTAGATCTATCTATGGGATTTTATCGATCAAAGAAATTATAATTGGCTCACCTATGATAATTTTGATAGTGAAGATTCCGACTGGTCAGATGGTTATGAATAAATAAATTTAACAAATAGCAAAAAAAAAATTATTAACTTAAACAAAAATAAAAAAAATGTTGATATATAGTAACAAAAAAAAATTCAAATGAAATTTATATACTGTTTTATCTACTAAAGGCTAAATATGTCTCTTTCAAAACAAGATATGTGTATATGAAGAAAAAAGGTAACAAAAACAAAAAAAAAGTGAAGAAAATATTCATTACATTTAAAACTATATACTTTTTTTTGTTTAAATTTGTTCTTTAGATAATAATTTGGTTTATAAAGTATTAAGAGAGAGGATATTATTTCCAAAACAAAAAACAAAAAAAAAAAAAACAATTAGTTTTATCTTAATTAAATCATTTCGGGTAGTTTTGATTTTCTATTCTAACACTGTCCATTCGGAGAATATTTAGAAACTTTAGTTATCACGACAAAATCTAAACAAAAAAAAAACATATATATATATATAAAAAAAAAATCAAAACAAAAATATTACAAAGAAAAACAATGTGAGTAAAAGATAAAAAAAAATAAAATAAAAAATACTTAACAACTATTCCCATCTGCTTATACTTATTTAAATACAAACGATACAAAATAAAAGATAAAGTAAAAAAATAAATAAATACACGTAATTTTTATAGAATATATTTTTACGAAACATTTCAAAATTGTAACGTTTTCTCTGTCGTTTTTAAGGAAAACATTAGAAAAATAGAAAGTACTTGTGATATAACTAGCAATTCTGGTGAAAAACTTAAATGTTAAAAAAAAAAAAAAAAACAAAACAAAAAAAAAAAAACAAAAACAAAAAAACTTTATAAAAAGAAAAGTAGCACTTTCCTATATACCTACTATGAAACATTTAAAAGTGGAAACAAAATATTAAAAAAAAAAAAAAAACTTACTAAGAAAACACAAAAAATAAATAAATAAATAAAGGGGTAAGAGGATTTTAGGAGGTTTATTTTTACAATTGTCGATTACTGTTACATTAGCAGCCTGATTAATCTCCAGAGGTGAGGTATTACTCCTTTTAAATAATGCTACAAAATAAAAATAAAATTGCTAACTAAAATCAGCCTCAGCGAAAACAGGTGTTGTGTTTATTACAAAAAAAAAAAAATTTAACATCTCAAAAAAGTAAATAATTAAGTAAAAAATATTTCTATTTATAAACAAACACCTTGAGACTACGGGTAATGGTGGATTTAATAAATGCACAAGCATTTTCCGATTGATATTACTAATTAAAATAATTAAACTATTTTCATTTTTTAAATTTGCCATCTTAGTCATTTTCTTTTTTTTTTTTATTTTTTGTCCACAGTACTCACAAAAATTGTTCCAACTAAAAAATGATGAAAAATACTTCCTTAGGTATGTGCTTTTATTTTTCTTTTCTTTTTTTAAATACAAAGTTGAAATGTATATATTTAAAAAAAAAACAAAAAAAGGTTTTTAAAAAAATGTTATTAGTATGTTCTAAGCACAGTATGTATTAATTGTAGTGTTTCTGTTTTGAAGGGCATCTCCGTATTGTTCCCATTTATTATTTTTTTGTTTTATTATTATTATTATTAAGTGGTTTATCCAACACTGTCCCATTTATCCATTTTTGTTTATTATATATAAAAAAATTATTTGTTTTTTCATTTAGCTATGACAACAAATCAAAAACTAAACGTCTGATTAAAATTTACAAAAATTGTGTTATAAGTAATAAAAAAAAATAACAGAAATGAAATATAGGGGGATATTATAAATAATGTAGGACAGTTTCTAGTTTCATTACCATAAAAATCTAGCTAAAATATAAATAAAATAATAAAAAAAAAGAAAATAACACTAAAAGAAAACAACGACAACAACTAAAATCATACGTAATTTTCTCTTCGTAATCTTCAAAAGAGTGGTTTCCGTTTTCTCGAAACTCAATCGATCTTATGTTTTACTTTTATTATTAATTTTATTTATTTTGTTTTGCTTTTTTAAATTCGGAATGTAAAATCACCAACACCCAAAACAAAACAAAACAAAACAAAACAAAAAAATGGATATCTGCATAAAACATTTTATGGGAATATTTCCAGTGACTATTTTAAATGCAAGAAATAAAACAGAAAGAAGGGAAAAATATCTGCATAAATGAATATTAAAATTTCTTAATTTGTAAAATGTTTTTTTCCGGTATAAATGTGAATGTGAAAAGCAACAAAAGTAATAAAATTTATTAATTATTAAAACATTTTGTTTTTATATTTCCTCAATCGTAAAATGAATGTTTTTAATTTAGGGAGGGTAAAATTTGTACGGTTGTCGCTGTGCATATGTGAAATCGCCTCATTTCTTTTTACAAAATCTAAAATATCTAGGAGTACATTAATCGAAATATTTTCTATCGTTTGCCACTACTTTCCGCCCTTCTTTTACGCAAATACGGATTCTGTGTTTAAAAAAGAACTCTTAGACCACTCAATTGGGACCATCCAAAATTAAAAATTATTTTTTCATAGGAATTGAATTTTTTTATTGTTAAGTATTTTTCCGTTACTTAGTAGAATTAAAGGGCTTTTCAGAACTGTAGCCATAATACCAATTTTACGTTCACAGAGGTATTTCCCGTAAAATTGGGTATTTCGATGTACATAAAATTGAAATTAACTCATTTTGCAAAATTTACTTGATTTTCTTCATTCTTTTTGCTAAATATCCTCTAACTATTTTATTTCTAATTTATTGAGCCCAAAAAACCGCTCCTAGGGGCCGTATTTTAGGAAATCGGATTTTTTGCACATACGCCATAAGGCGAAAAATGGAAATTTGCTAATTTCGCCAAATTTACTTGATTTTCTTCATTCTTTTTGCTAAATATCCTCTAATTATTTTATTTCTAATTTATTGAGCCCAAAAAACCGCTCCTAGGGGCCGTATTTTAGGAAATCGGATTTTTTGCACATACGCCATAAGGCGAAAAATGGAAATTTGCTAATTTCGCCAAATTTACTTGATTTTCTTCATTCTTTTCGCTAAATATCCTCTAACTATTTTATTTCTAATTTATTGAGCCCAAAAAACCGCTCCTAGGGGCCGTATTTTAGGAAATCGGATTTTTTGCACATACGCCATAAGGCGAAAAATGGAAATTTGCTAATTTCGCCAAATTTACTTGATTTTCTTCATTCTTTTTGCTAAATATCCTCTAATTATTTTATTTCTAATTTATTGAGCCCAAAAAACCGCTCCTAGGGGCCGTATTTTAGGAAATCGGATTTTTTGCACATACGCCATAAGGCGAAAAATGGAAATTTGCTAATTTCGCCAAATTTACTTGATTTTCTTCATTCTTTTTGCTAAATATCCTCTAATTATATTATTTCTAATTTATTGAGCCCAAAAAACCGCTCCTAGGGGCCGTATTTTAGGAAATCGGATTTTTTGCACATACGCCATAAGGCGAAAAATGGAAATTTGCTAATTTCGCCAAATTTACTTGATTTTCTTCATTCTTTTTGCTAAATATCCTCTAATTATTTTATTTCTAATTTATTGAGCCCAAAAAACCGCTCCTAGGGGCCGTATTTTAGGAAATCGGATTTTTTGCACATACGCCATAAGGCGAAAAATGGAAATTTGCTAATTTCGCCAAATTTACTTGATTTTCTTCATTCTTTTTGCTAAATATCCTCTAATTATTTTATTTCTAATTTATTGAGCCCAAAAAACCGCTCCTAGGGGCCGTATTTTAGGAAATCGGATTTTTTGCACATACGCCATAAGGCGAAAAATGGAAATTTGCTAATTTCGCCAAATTTACTTGATTTTCTTCATTCTTTTTGCTAAATATCCTCTAATTATTTTATTTCTAATTTATTGAGCCCAAAAAACCGCTCCTAGGGGCCGTATTTTAGGAAATCGGATTTTTTGCACATACGCCATAAGGCGAAAAATGGAAATTTGCTAATTTCGCCAAATTTACTTGATTTTCTTCATTCTTTTTGCTAAATATCCTCTAATTATTTTATTTCTAATTTATTGAGCCCAAAAAACCGCTCCTAGGGGCCGTATTTTAGGAAATCGGATTTTTTGCACATACGCCATAAGGCGAAAAATGGAAATTTGCTAATTTCGCCAAATTTACTTGATTTTCTTCATTCTTTTTGCTAAATATCCTCTAATTATTTTATTTCTAATTTATTGAGCCCAAAAAACCGCTCCTAGGGGCCGTATTTTAGGAAATCGGATTTTTTGCACATACGCCATAAGGCGAAAAATGGAAATTTGCTAATTTCGCCAAATTTACTTGATTTTCTTCATTCTTTTCGCTAAATATCCTCTAACTATTTTATTTCTAATTTATTGAGCCCAAAAAACCGCTCCTAGGGGCCGTATTTTAGGAAATCGGATTTTTTGCACATACGCCATAAGGCGAAAAATGGAAATTTGCTAATTTCGCCAAATTTACTTGATTTTCTTCATTCTTTTTGCTAAATATCCTCTAATTATTTTATTTCTAATTTATTGAGCCCAAAAAACCGCTCCTAGGGGCCGTATTTTAGGAAATCGGATTTTTTGCACATACGCCATAAGGCGAAAAATGGAAATTTGCTAATTTCGCCAAATTTACTTGATTTTCTTCATTCTTTTTGCTAAATATCCTCTAATTATTTTATTTCTAATTTATTGAGCCCAAAAAACCGCTCCTAGGGGCCGTATTTTAGGAAATCGGATTTTTTGCACATACGCCATAAGGCGAAAAATGGAAATTTGCTAATTTCGCCAAATTTACTTGATTTTCTTCATTCTTTTCGCTAAATATCCTCTAACTATTTTATTTCTAATTTATTGAGCCCAAAAAACCGCTCCTAGGGGCCGTATTTTAGGAAATCGGATTTTTTGCACATACGCCATAAGGCGAAAAATGGAAATTTGCTAATTTCGCCAAATTTACTTGATTTTCTTCATTCTTTTTGCTAAATATCCTCTAATTATTTTATTTCTAATTTATTGAGCCCAAAAAACCGCTCCTAGGGGCCGTATTTTAGGAAATCGGATTTTTTGCACATACGCCATAAGGCGAAAAATGGAAATTTGCTAATTTCGCCAAATTTACTTGATTTTCTTCATTCTTTTTGCTAAATATCCTCTAATTATATTATTTCTAATTTATTGAGCCCAAAAAACCGCTCCTAGGGGCCGTATTTTAGGAAATCGGATTTTTTGCACATACGCCATAAGGCGAAAAATGGAAATTTGCTAATTTCGCCAAATTTACTTGATTTTCTTCATTCTTTTTCTAAATATCCTCTAATTATTTTATTTCTAATTTATTGAGCCCAAAAAACCGCTCCTAGGGGCCGTATTTTAGGAAATCGGATTTTTTGCACATACGCCATAAGGCGAAAAATGGAAATTTGCTAATTTCGCCAAATTTACTTGATTTTCTTCATTCTTTTTGCTAAATATCCTCTAATTATTTTATTTCTAATTTATTGAGCCCAAAAAACCGCTCCTAGGGGCCGTATTTTAGGAAATCGGATTTTTTGCACATACGCCATAAGGCGAAAAATGGAAATTTGAAAATTTCGCCAAATTTACTTGATTTTCTTCATTCTTTTTGCTAAATATCCTCTAATTATTTTATTTCTAATTTATTGAGCCCAAAAAACCGCTCCTAGGGGCCGTATTTTAGGAAATCGGATTTTTTGCACATACGCCATAAGGCGAAAAATGGAAATTTGCAAATTTCGCCAAATTTACTTGATTTTCTTCATTCTTTTTGCTAAATATCCTCTAATTATTTTATTTCTAATTTATTGAGCCCAAAAAACCGCTCCTAGGGGCCGTATTTTAGGAAATCGGATTTTTTGCACATACGCCATAAGGCGAAAAATGGAAATTTGCAAATTTCGCCAAATTTACTTGATTTTCTTCATTCTTTTTGCTAAATATCCTCTAATTATTTTATTTCTAATTTATTGAGCCCAAAAAACCGCTCCTAGGGGCCGTATTTTAGGAAATCGGATTTTTTGCACATACGCCATAAGGCGAAAAATGGAAATTTGCAAATTTCGCCAAATTTACTTGATTTTCTTCATTCTTTTTGCTAAATATCCTCTAATTATTTTATTTCTAATTTATTGAGCCCAAAAAACCGCTCCTAGGGGCCGTATTTTAGGAAATCGGATTTTTTGCACATACGCCATAAGGCGAAAAATGGAAATTTGCAAATTTCGCCAAATTTACTTGATTTTCTTCATTCTTTTTGCTAAATATCCTCTAATTATTTTATTTCTAATTTATTGAGCCCAAAAAACCGCTCCTAGGGGCCGTATTTTAGGAAATCGTATTTTTTGCACATACGCCATAAGGCGAAAAATGGAAATTTGCTAATTTCGCCAAATTTACTTGATTTTCTTCATTCTTTTTGCTAAATATCCTCTAATTATTTTATTTCTAATTTATTGAGCCCAAAAAACCGCTCCTAGGGGCCGTATTTTAGGAAATCGGATTTTTTGCACATACGCCATAAGGCGAAAAATGGAAATTTGCTAATTTCGCCAAATTTACTTGATTTTCTTTATTCTTTTTGCTAAATATCCTCTAATTATTTTATTTCTAATTTATTGAGCCCAAAAAACCGCTCCTAGGGGCCGTATTTTAGGAAATCGGATTTTTTGCACATACGCCATAAGGCGAAAAATGGAAATTTGTTAATTTCGCCAAATTTACTTGATTTTCTTCATTCTTTTTGCTAAATATCCTCTAATTATTTTATTTCTAATTTATTGAGCCCAAAAAACCGCTCCTAGGGGCCGTATTTTAGGAAATCGGATTTTTTGCACATACGCCATAAGGCGAAAAATGGAAATTTGCTAATTTCGCCAAATTTACTTGATTTTCTTCATTCTTTTTGCTAAATATCCTCTAATTATTTTATTTCTAATTTATTGAGCCCAAAAAACCGCTCCTAGGGGCCGTATTTTAGGAAATCGGATTTTTTGCACATACGCCATAAGGCGAAAAATGGAAATTTGCTAATTTCGCCAAATTTACTTGATTTTCTTCATTCTTTTTGCTAAATATCCTCTAATTATTTTATTTCTAATTTATTGAGCCCAAAAAACCGCTCCTAGGGGCCGTATTTTAGGAAATCGGATTTTTTGTACATACGCCATAAGGCGAAAAATGGAAATTTGCTAATTTCGCCAAATTTACTTGATTTTCTTCATTCTTTTTGCTAAATATCCTCTAATTATTTTATTTCTAATTTATTGAGCCTAAAAAACCGCTCCTAGGGGCCGTATTTTAGGAAATCGGATTTTTTGCACATACGCCATAAGGCGAAAAATGGAAATTTGCTAATTTCGCCAAATTTACTTGATTTTCTTCATTCTTTTTGCTAAATATCCTCTAATTATTTTATTTCTAATTTATTGAGCCCAAAAAACCGCTCCTAGGGGCCGTATTTTAGGAAATCGGATTTTTTGCACATACGCCATAAGGCGAAAAATGGAAATTTGCTAATTTCGCCAAATTTACTTGATTTTCTTCATTCTTTTTGCTAAATATCCTCTAATTATTTTATTTCTAATTTATTGAGCCCAAAAAACCGCTCCTAGGGGCCGTATTTTAGGAAATCGGATTTTTTGCACATACGCCATAAGGCGAAAAATGGAAATTTGCTAATTTCGCCAAATTTACTTGATTTTCTTCATTCTTTTTGCTAAATATCCTCTAATTATTTTATTTCTAATTTATTGAGCCCAAAAAACCGCTCCTAGGGGCCGTATTTTAGGAAATCGGATTTTTTGCACATACGCCATAAGGCGAAAAATGGAAATTTGCTAATTTCGCCAAATTTACTTGATTTTCTTCATTCTTTTTGCTAAATATCCTCTAATTATTTTATTTCTAATTTATTGAGCCCAAAAAACCGCTCCTAGGGGCCGTATTTTAGGAAATCGGATTTTTTGCACATACGCCATAAGGCGAAAAATGGAAATTTGCTAATTTCGCCAAATTTACTTGATTTTCTTCATTCTTTTTGCTAAATATCCTCTAATTATTTTATTTCTAATTTATTGAGCCCAAAAAACCGCTCCTAGGGGCCGT